>JAODKF010000002.1:1199419-1217055 GCA_026779585.1 Mormyrus proboscirostris
CCCCCCCCCCCCAAAAGAGCATTTCCCTACTGGGATCAGTAAAGTATCAATAATCATTATTAATAATACATTCATATCAAAAGTAAATGAATGATTAATGGATATAATGCAATAAAGAGAGAAAAAGTGATGCAAAAAATAGCTGGAGGGGAGAACTGAAGTGTCTCTTTTCAGTGGGTAATTTACTATTACGGCATGTAAGAAGGAAAATAATGGGTCATTCTCGTGCCTTTGATTTTGCCTTTCCAAGTGTAGTAACAATTCATCTGGATAATAAGATCAATAAGTCCCATTAAGCTGTGTATCCCATTGCTGTCGGGGTGTTTTTTCCAGTGGGGGAACATGTGGATGGGATAAGATATTGAGCATTCAGAAAGGCCTAAGAGGACAGGTTATTGTTAGGAAATGATCACCCTATTCTCCAAACGTTCAGCCTTCTGTATTTATAACGCATGCAATATAAGCCGTCACAGCACACCCCATTCTCTGAGTCAAGAGCGTAAAGTGGCTGTGAAACATCAAGGCAGTCTGTACACAATCACTTCCCAGGTCAGGCTATTATTTCCAGCCCAAGGGCAATATGCATATAGTGTTACACAAAAAAGTCATGCCATTTCTCAAAAAGTATGACTATTTGGCTGAAAAACTGCTCACCTGGCAGTCCTGCTAAGACAAGCAGTCAGTCTAATGAAAAGGGTGAATGACTCTAGTGTCCCTTTCCTTACACTCTATCAGGCTGACTTCTCATAGCAGTCCTTGTCAAAACTAGCAGGAGCGGGGCTTAGTCTGTGTTGGTAGCTTTGGGCTGCCGGTCTTCACGTTGCGAGAGGTAATTGCCCGTCCGGAAGCTTATTTTAGGTATATGAGTTGCATTTTCTGTCCTGCTTGTCCCCCAGCATTGGGTGCTTGTTATCGTTATGTGTGGTGTACAGCTACGGTATGTGAGGACCCATTGTATACGCGACATCACCAGCTCCGTTATTTTAAACATTATATGCATAAATGAGCCCATTACTTTAAAAGTCAAACAGTCTGAATTGTGATAAAAATAAACAGTGCTTGCAAATTTGTGATTTATTTGCTTTCTTTTGCCGTGTGTCATCGAGTAGCACAATGTATGTGTTACATAAAGTTAGTTTAACTAACCTAATCGACAATAGCCATCTGGACTGGGGGGGGGGGGGTAAGAATGAGAGCATTTTCCATATGCTGACTGTGGGGGCTTTGTTCTGTGTACGACAGATACTGAGTAATATCAGAGCAGGTTGGCCAGCAGCAATAGCTAAGCTTGATGTCTTGTCGTAAATGCTGTGGCTACCTGACTCGAAAATCGAAATTGTGGGACTGGGATTGTACATTGACGTTGTTGGTGCTTCGCCAGTGCGTGGGGGGGCGGATGAAGAGAGGCAAATTTGGAAGGACTGTGGTCCCTTTTCTTCAAGAACTTATAGATGGATTTGAAAAAGAGCTGAAAATAAAGCTGGAATGTGATATATGGGGATATTACTTGGATTTATCTGTCTTAAGGATTCAGTTTTCGTCTCTTGTCTCTGTGCCTTCTGTTCACATTTTTATTGCCCTTTTCTGCAAGGCTCCATCATGCCTTTAACACAGGGGGAAAAAAGTCCTGACACACTTGACTTAACAGCAGAGAAGTTTGTTTAAGGGCATTTATTCCTGTGCAAACTGCTGGAACTGTGTATGAATCAGCTGACAAGAGCTGATCTATCACAAGCAGCCTCGATCCTGCAGCACCCATTATGAAAATTCACAAAAATGTATTACGCATTACATAACCAAAAAACTTTTCTCTCCCAAAAGCAACCTGTGAACAAACTCTGGTCTTTCTATTTGTCTGTCTATCTTGGCCTCTGAAGTTGTTTTCTAGAACCCCTTCGTTTTGTTTATATGATTTAATGTTTCATTTTATTGCCAAATACCTTTCCTAATGTCTGCCTTGCGTTCAGGGTCAGCAAAACATTTCTCATGGTATTATTTTTTTCTCCTGCTTGTTGCCCATTTTTAACTGTATGAAATTCAAACCGTTTGAACCATGACACAAGATTCGAAACCCTTAAACGGTTAACTGATACCAGCACTACAAGACTGCTTCTTACTTGTGGTTCCCTGTGAGTTCTGCAGAACCTTGACGGCTGTTCCCTCTCCCACCCGAGGATAATGGCTATGTCACAGTGGGATTCGTTTTGAGAATGCGCCCCCCCTGCTCCAGACTTCCAGCACCTGGCCCGAGCCACCATCACCCTGCTGTTCCCTGAAATATATCCGCTCCGTTCCACTGTCACACTCTGCAAACCTCTCCTCAGCCGCCCACCAAACTGTGATACGTGTCTTTGGTCTTTGATTTATGAACTTCTATATTGGGTAAGACAAACACACCCCTCACATGCGGATACCCCCAAGCCACTTTTAGAGTCCTTTTGATGTGAAAATTATTGCATACTGTTGCCTACCTTTTGCACTCTGGATAAATTCAAACAAATGCTTTGAATAGTTCAGGGAAGACTTTTTTGTGGCTGTTGTTCTGTGGCATAAGTTGTGCAGAAACCAGCAGAGACCCTCAAACCAAATGCTGCCCTTGTTGTATGTGAGGATCTCATATCCAGTTTTCCCTGCACATTAGATGTCTCTGCAACGTCATCTCCTCTAAAAAAAAATTCCATAACGCTGTTATGCTGACATGGCACAATTTTATCTTTCTCCCCCTTACTGGTGAAACACACATTTTCTATAAATAATACGAGTGGGACCAGAGGGAAAGTCCAGGGGGAATGGAGAGGACATGTTTGCATGATAAACTGATTCTAGCAGATGGGGAAGGGGGTGGCGCTTTCTTACATTATAACACCATGTATCTCTGCTTACACACTCAATCATCACCGTAACTCAGTTTCTCGTGGCCGGAAATAGTGCATCCTGGCCTGTGCATCACTCCATGACAAATCTGTCAGCACTCGTAACATTTTGACGGTGTTGTTAAAAGCCTTGGTATCACCAGCAGCAAGAACCTTATCTAACAGTATTTATACAAAGGTGTTGCAGGTTATTATTTTTTAAGGATCCAGTCATGCCTCACTTTACTGCTGACCCATTGGTAAGTTCAAGCCATAGCTGTCTCTCACCTAGACTATTGCAATTCCGGTCAAGATGTTCCACACACCTCATCAGGCCTCTCCAGCTTCATCTAACCAACATATTAGGCAAGGCCTCCTTAAGGTTCTGCTCCAGGCGGGCACCCGTTGGATCCTGCATTAACTTCAAGATTTTGCCATCAGAACATATCATTGATATTCACCCAGAGTAAAAATCTAGCTATGTACAAAGCACATAAAACATTGACATTTAGCATTTTCTATCGGTTCTGATTTGTGGGTAATGATTTAAGAAAAAGGTCATAACCGCTCAGTAGTATGAAAGGCATATTGTCTGATATATCACTAACAAGGTAGGTCAAAAATCCCGCTATTATAGATACACCAAGTAAGACTAAAAAGTAAAAAAAAAAAAAAAAAAAAGTGTTTTTGTTTTCATTATGATTGTTCATCCATCCATCCATCCCAGTGTTTCCCAATCCGGTCCTCAGGGACCCACAGTCGGTCCATGTTTTTGTTCCCTCTGAGCTGGACTGTGGACTGGCTGTGGATCCTTGAGGAGCGGATTGGGATGCACTCTTCTAAACGCTTATCCTGGTCAAGGTCAGAGGACGGGCAGGAAGAGAAGACGGGATGAAAGTCACACACTAGCACCCACACTAGGGGCAATCTAGAGATGCCAGTTAGCCTAACTGCGTGTCCTTGGATTGGAGGAGGAGAGCTAGAGACACCCCAGGGACATGCAAACTCCACACACTGAGCGTGATGGTGGGATTTGATTTAATCCCCGACCTCAGAAATATGATGCTAACCACTGTATCCCCCATTATTATTATAGTTGTTGTTGTTGTTGATGTTTTGGTGACGGTGGTGTTGTTAATGCTGGTGTGGTTGTTGTTGTTTCAGCCCATAATATGTTATCAGTTATATATTCTTTTGATCTGAGTGTTAAAATTCAGGTTAGCCAAATGTGATCATCTTTGATGTCACAAAATCTACATTGCACGGAAACTCCACATGAATTGCACATGAATTATTATACAGACACGGACTTAAAAAAAGACTACAAAGTTGAGAACACTACAGTACTGGCATCAATCACTTTTTGCAAAGAGCACATGTGGGTCAGTTGCATATGTACTGGCACGTCTGGGGAGAAGGACTCAGAGGAGGAGCCAGTTTAGGAATCACAGTAGGGTCCTCTTCAGTTGTTACACTCCACTTTTAGGCAAGGGGAGATGACAGAGGTCAAATGCAGGCCATTCCTCAGTCGGTCATGTTATTATGTTAATGTAGGCCAGCAATCAGCAGCTGACATGGGCTGTAAGTTGGTTAAATGGTCCACATGTGAATGTGATCAACATCTTCATAGTCAGGGGTGTGAAAGATCTCCAGGTGGCGGATTCCGTAACTGTGTTCCAAAATATGATACCTACACACACAGTCCTTTTGTAGAGCAGGGAGGAAATTATAAGGCCTGTTTTTATTTCAGAGTAAAATATTTATCCAGAAGCCACTAAGAAGCAAGAACACCCAAGGCAAAGGCTGCCTGAACAGAAGAAGAGTTTTATTTATTAAAACCCAGCAATGAGCTAACCAAACAGCGGCCAAGTCTCACGTCTATTTAGAATGTAAAATGTGTTTATTCAGCCAGTCAGTGTGACCCCAAAGCCTCCTTCAGAACACGTCCTGTTTGGATTCCTCTCATTCCAAAGAGGGTCCGCTGAAGAGGGGCTGGACACATCCTGACAGAGGAACAAGCCCAAGCCCTCGGCTGTCCCTCATTTACGGAGGTACTGGGGGTCAAGGGCAAACTGGGAGTGGGAAGGTAATGGCCAGGCCAATTAAAAGATATTGTCAGTCTTAGTTTGTTTTAACAGCTCAGTCCACGGAAAGTAATGAAATCTCGGCCATGTTTAGACCCAACACGCCGTTATGAATATTTCAGTGTTGACTGTGGCAATCATCCACCAGCACAAAAAGGAGTCAGTCTGAGAATGTAGAAGCTCAGGGAAAGTAACTGATTCCAAGATAAATACTATCACACATAAATATGTTAGTAACGGTTGAAATATGAAGGTCCATAAAACAATATATACCTTGATACCTTTGTTCAATGCTTGTGGCAACAGTGTGTTAGTTCAGCTTTAATTTATGGCTGTTTTTGAATGTCCATGATGGAAATATGTGAAAATAAATCGAGCAATACTTTGTGAATAAAGTTATGCACGATTTATTCTGTAAAATACTTGTTTGTTTGTTTCAGTTGTTTTCAGTTTATTAATTTTGGAAGTGTATTTAATAATGCCAAGACTATTAATGACAGACACATTTTAGTAATGAGTAACATAATATGTGAAAAAAAATGTAAAAAAAATCTGGAGTGGTACCCAGTGTAATTCAAGAAGGATGTTTGTCATTCCATAGCCATGAACGTGGATTTACAGCCCGTTGTAAAGTGTTACGACGAGAAACAGCAAGACAATTCCTGTCTGTGGTTTGCCCTGTTTCAGACTGGATTAGCGTCCCCGATCATAGTGGGGCTGGCCATCTGTCCGAAATCATTTGACCCAGGTGGGCTTGCTGCAGTGTATCTCAGTCCCACGTTTAAGCCTAACCCAGCAACACCCTGAAATCTGGCAGCAAAGCTCACCTCTTGGATATGATGGGACAGTCTTACTAACTGGATTATGCCTAAGATAACTGTCCCAGTGTTAATTGAATACCCCTGAATTATTCACTCAGATGATTTAATTCCCACAAAGGAGAGCATTAGCAAGTCCAGCACTGTTTCTCAGCATTATAGTGTCTAGTTCTTCAAATGATCCAAGAATCTCCTTTGTGTTTGATATTGTATTTTAATATATAATCAACATAATGTGTATTATTTACTTGTAGAATCATCTTCCATTGTCATTACCAAACTGCTTAAGGATTCACTCATACAGCGTAGCTCTGTAATCAATGCACATTTGGAATGGAATGCAAAATTTGCAGACAAAACTACTTCAGGGAGAAAAATGTGTCTTTTCTTTTTTTTCCAGCCTGCCGCAGGACCATTCTATGAATCTTATTCATCGCAATATCACTCCATCATACCTGTCATCACTCTGTAGACAGAAGTCACCCTTTCATGAAATCCGAGCCCCCGACAGCTGAACCGTGCTGAAATTGCCTCCCGTTATTTAAAACAAAAGTAAGACACCGGCCTCATTACCCATTACTCCATTTATTCCTGCTTATCTCAGGCTTCATAATGAATAATCTTCACATAGTCCACTGTACACTTAATGGCTGCCATTTTTCATACTGCCTGTGGCTTCAGTTATGATACAAACACAGTTGTCCAGCTGTCTGCCAGTACATTTTGAGGAAACCTACCATCTTTTCTTTTTGGATAAAATATGAAAAGCCTGCAATTTGCAGCTTCTTTGAAATTTTGTTCCAGCTCTAAAATACTTGCATGTGTACTGCTTCTTTCCGAGTGCCCAGATCTGAAGGTTAAAAGATGTATGGAGAAAACGTGATGCAGATCCGAATACCAAAGTCAGAAAAATGTTATTTATAAATGCCAGGCACAGCTGTTTACAGGTGCGCCGCAGGAAGGCGGCTATTATAAGACATTCAAAAATGATTAATGAATATGGAAGTGACTCCAATGTGCAGGTTTATTAGAAGGCAAAGTACTGCTTTTTATATAATGATAACAGTAATATCGATCTGTTCTCTCTCAGCTCGTACAGAATAATGAGGCCCTTTAGTACTGCACACCTAAATTTAATGAGGAACGTGTGTGTGTGTGTGTGTGTGTGTGTGTGTGTGTGTTTCCTTCCCTTTACTGAGTATGTCCTCCTGGCATCAAAGCTTCACTGTGCCATAAACTGGACACTCTTGTGGGCAAGATGACATCCTGTTGAATTATACAGACAAAAGGTTGAGATGTTGATTATACCTATTAGGACAAAATATTTTGATTGAGTCAAAAATATATTGACTGAATATATTACAGACAACTGTAAGTATGATGAAACAGTTATATAATGAAATGTATATGCAACAAATATGGAGTGAAATGGAAATGCTGGGTGTTTATGCAAAATTTCTGGATAGGTTTTGAGCCATAACAAGGCAGTTTGTATTGAGCAGTACGGTACTCACTAAAATGATTTTGGTATTAGCAAGATTGGTGTTGGAGGGTGTCACTGAACAATTAGCCAGTTGCAGTAGAGCTTGAGACAGGTGAATATTTTTGTTTTTAGGATAGATAAAATGTCAGATTATCGTGAATTGCTTACAAAAGGAATACTGGTCCTAATAGCTTTAGGGAAAAAAAATACTCCATTAGGTGAGTAAGTACTTAATCACAGTCATTCCACTAGTTTAATTAATTACCTATAGTGAAAGTTGTGACCTTTAACAGCTAAATAGTGCATACAGGCAGTATAAAATCTGGAATATTTTAATAATGGGTTAAAATTAATCAAGAATAATTATCCTGGATTCAGAATTTTATCAGTATTAAAGTTTTCGTGTTTCCTAGGTGTAATAATGATCCCTTCATATTCCACTTTCTTGAGCAGTACAGGGTCACAGGTGTATCCTTGGCAACAGAGGGGCACAAGGTAGGGGAAGACCCCCAGCAGGGTGCCCACACACACACACAACGGGCAATTTTCCCAATTCACCGGCCGGCTTGTTTCCAAACTGCAGGAGAAGAGCAGAGTGCCTGAAGGAAGCCCACGCAAGATGGGGCAAACAAGCAAACTCCGCATACACAGAATGGGGGCGGAACTCGAGACCCCAACAGCAGTATAGAGCTTCTGAGCTACTAGTGCAGCCAGTCTGCTGCTATAACAATAGAGATGATGATGGTGATGATGATGATGGTGATGATGGTAGTAATAATAATTCTTTTAATAATAAGAACAATGATGCCAGTCAATGGGGAAACAACTTTCATGAGAAAACAATTGGACATGAAGTGATACTTTTCACTCAGAAACAGCTAGTGAAACTCCGGCACAAAGTTACATAAAGCATGCAATTAAATGCCATTATTACAACTCTCTTGCATGACAGGGTTTTTTTATATGACATTATTTGATTTTTTTTTTATTATTTATTCCTGTCTCGTGGCACCAGGAAATCCAGCCAGAGTGCAGCGAGTATCTTAATGAGCACGATTCTGTGACGAAAACCTTGGGCCAGATTTTGCTTTTTCAAATCCATGGGGGTGTCCCTCCAGGATCCACGAGTCTCCCAGAAGCTAGAGAGCTAAATTTATCTCTAAAGGTCTGCTAGCTACCTTGACTGAGAGGCTATTCTCTTCTATTCTTCCTGCTGTATTCCCAGGGATCACAGCAAAGAGTGAAATTTCACCTTTTCGTCTTCTTGTAAGATGCTGGTATGACTTCTCATACATTTCATCTCTCAGAAAAAAATTCCATTTCTACCTGTCCTCCTACTTCCCAGGTACTAAATATCTAAAAGTAATAAATCTCATTTAAGATTAGCATACATATAACTATCCTTTCTTATATTTGCCACCGTGTTTTGTTTCAACACGACTGTGTGATGGTAAGTACGTTTATAACGTGATAGTCACTGTAACCTTACCCAAGATGCCCAGTTATGGAAGACGGATGGATCATGTAACTGAAACAAATGGATATTTATTGTTACTGACAGATGCACTTTTAAATGGCAAGCATTAATAAAAAAAAAAATCCCACAAAATGTTACTAAAGGGATATCCGTAAGTAAATGAACATCAGATGTTTATATAAATCTCTTTGTATTCATGGAGAGCCTTCTGGCCCTGGTAGAGTTATAGTCTGTAACTGCTGTAGAATGATGAATGTATACTAATTCAGCATTGATGTTTCAGTTAATCTTTGTAAAAGCGCCAAACTTTCCAGCAATTATATTTTTTGCCATTGTTATAGTAAATATGCTTGGCCTGGTATCTCGATGCATAGCACTCTGTGAGTTGCGTGTTTGCCTGACAATCCTGTCTCTCTGTACAGAGTTTGCATCTTCTGTCAGCTTCAATATGTGTTTTATTCAGGACCTCTGGTTTACCCCACGGTCTAAAGACAGGCACTTTATGTACCTTTTAATCGCCCGGAAGTGTCTGCACTATGATGGATACCATCCGGTACAAAATGTGCCCTGAGTTTCCCAGGGCAGGCTCCAGAATCACCACAGACCTGTGGAGGATATAAGCATTTCTGGATACATAGATGGACAGGTCATAAAACCATATGTGCAATAGATTTTGGGTTGCTTTGTGCTCATTTGAAATTCCATGGATGCCGGAATAAATTGCAGACAGAACTTTTCTATGTACTGAAATATTTGTTGTAAATTTGGTTTCGAGAACTTAACAGACTACAGAATGATCATTGACCCTACAAGCCAGTGGCACGTATACAGCTCATGGCAAAGGTCAGGGTGTTCAACTTGGATCAGCAGTGAAAGTATCGTCAAGGGCATTGCTGTGCTGAGGTGCCCTGTGCTCTTTCCACAGTACAGCTGGAGAAGCCATTTTCAATACCATTCCCCACTTCCATTGAAATGATACAGAAAACAGGAGTAGGGGCACCTGTTGATCTTCACAGGGCTAAAGATTTATATAAGGGACCCAGTGTAACTTAACCTACCATATATAGAGAACTGGGTGAGCAGCCCCTGCAATTACAATTACTTTTGGTTCCAGAGACTGAAATCTCAATGTTTTGTACTGTCAGTTTATTTCCATATTGTTTCATGCAAATGAATAAAAAAAAATTGTCTAACTGAAAGATCGTTCCATTTAAAATGAGCAGTAAATTAAATCGAATGAGGGAATATTCTAATGAAAACTGTGGTGGTCGCTTTTCTTTCGGAACAGTCCGGATGTGATTGGATAGTCAAACCAGAACTCCGATTTGTCTCTTCACCAAGCACAATAATGGCTGAGTTACACAAAGCTGCCATTGAAAATATTAGTTTGTAATGTGATATTCGTTTTGCGCCAATAAAACTATGCCATATCTCATTTGCAATAATATTTAAATTTAATATTTCCAAAGATAAAGAAGAATTAGAAGAACACAGAAAATCTTGAATAATTCTGAGATGTCCATATGCAATATTACTTGTAATAAATCTGATCTATTACTAAATGGTTGTTCCAGGCCTGCTTAAACACATCTAACATATGAAACATAATGCTCTCAATTCGCATAAAAATTTTAAATAATTCCAATTCTACTACTAATACCAAAAGTCCACAGTAGAAGGCTACGTATTGATAGTGACTGTAATCGTTGACTTGAGCTGATGCGATGACATCATGATTATGGCGAAGCATGTGTGGGGGGACAATGGAGAACATGTGTGTGAGTCACGTCCCCCCCTGGAGGGGATTCCATTACTGCTGTATGAGGGCCGGGTCCCTAGTGTGGGTCACGGGAGCTCCGAGGTACGTGAGAGAGGACCAGAAGCCCCTGATCACCCGAAACCATCGAAGGCTCTGCTTGTTGGCCTTATGCCATTTTGCCGCTCTGACCTCCATGTAACCTGCAGGTGTCTGGGGATCAGCACGACTCGATCATTTACTTCGAGGCTTGATCGTTCCTCCTAGTTTGTAGCCAGACAAAGACAGTATAATGTTTTATTTAACAAATCAGGGTAATTGACACCATACATCCATTCATACTTCTATTTTCCATACCGCTTGTTCAGTACGGGGTCATAAGGAGAATAAGGAATGAGGCACAGGACTTCCTGTATGGGGTCACAGTAATACATAATTATTTATAACCCTGTGTGTTGTGTTGCGATAGCTGGAGCAGAAATTCTACTGAAATGTCTACTTTTAACTGCTTTGGGATTACTTTACAAACTTATCTCAATTCACAGTATGATAAGCGCTAACAATCTGCTTGTGCACAATTAAACAGACACCCACATACGGGCAGTATGGCGACACTGACGTACAACAGGCTGTTTAAAAACAGCCACTTCTTCCTGAAAAGGACACTCAATTAAACAAATGTGCCACTGCACACTTCTGTGTGGAAAGTATGTAAGTAAATGTGAACTTACAAATCATAATACAAATCACAAAGTAGATAAAAGACAGCTTGAGCGATTTATTTAGCCCTTTAACTGATGCCTGTTCATATTTTTATACGTTTTCTTCTTGTCAGATATTTTCGATTCGTTTTGGAATTGAGCTACGCAGGCATTTAGTCCCCAACGAAAGGGCAAAAGCTTCACTGGGCCATTTTCTGCTGAAATTGGGCAGAGCGGATGTGGCTTTAGAGAGACCATGAGCACGGCTTGATAGCCGGGTCAGTGCCACCACGTCCCCGAAGAGAGACACGAACGGCACCGGTGACTTAATCGCCAGTACAATGGCCCCACAAAGGCTGCAGCACCCCCCCCGAGCTCACACAGCTTGCTGCAACGCACTGCACAGCGGACCCCTGAAAAAATATTTCCCAGCTATATTCCAAAATATTTTTTTAACTATGAGCTCTAACGTGCACCTTATAAAACCCTCTATTTTTCGTGACCATCGAGGTGGAAAGCTGCAGTCAGTACCGTACAGAAACCCGGAATTCCACTGTGCCATTTTCCCTTTAATTTCACCATTACTTGGCTTGAACGTCACCATCCTCATATGTGTGGATAAGCTATTTTTAAAGCTTTATTCTGCCTCCAATGCCCCATATTACACCCCTAATAAGGCATATGTTACCTCTGGGGAGAGTATTCCATACAACTGTCTGCTATTCACTCCTGCACACAGTCATGTATAATTTCACCAATACATCATTTCAGGTTTTGTATTGCATCTTTCTATTTCCGGTGATTAAAAATACTACTGATCTGAATGAAAATGTCTGCTTTTTTATGTTATTATTGAATTATTATTATTACTATTATTTTCTTTTAGTGTCAAAAAACAGAAAGAAAAAAAAACAGATTCGTTCAATATTGTCGGCGAAGTTGCGGGAGACGTTGAGACAAATATCGCATCGGTGGAGCTAAACCGAGAGATGAAAAGGAACGGGACGCATTTAAATGTCAAATACTGAAGCCACCTACTCACACGGGCGCTCTGTGAGCCAAGTCTCCCTCGGAAAGCTGCCACGAAACAGCGTGTGCCAGAGGCAAAGAATTGGATAGGCATGTTCCAGGTTCTACCTTGCCGCCTCAAAGAATAAAAAGCTATTTCAGCCCCCCCGACTAACTTGGCACTGGCCTGACTGACAGATGGCATCTAATAAAAAGTGCGTGAGCAATGCCAAGCAAGATGGAGCTGAGCAATGCTCACCTATAATTGAAGAGGCCCTTATCACAGAGTGAGAATTGGGTCGTCCTGCCCAGTAAATAAATAAAAAAAAAAAAAACAATCACGACGGGAGGAAAGTCAGCGGCAAAGGGCTTCACACCCAAAACACTATAACAGAGCAATAATACAGCAGTGTTTCAAAGCGCATTACACATATAACATTCAGTATCATTTCTGATAATTGCCGGCAATGGTAACACTTCCTGTGAATCATGATTGCTGTGAGAAGCATGTTGCAAGGAACAAACTTGCTATTTGTTAAAAAATGTAGTGTATGAGTCATTAAGGTGACCTCGATACCTGTGAGGACCCTATTTAATTTTAATTTAACATAAATTCCGCTTAGTCACATCTTGGCTTTCTTTTCTCCTATTATCATGTACTGCTCAAACCCAGTTTGCTCACATGATTTTTAAAAATTCCAAAAAATATACATTTACATATGTTATGTTAAAAAAAGATCCTGTCGACCACCATGATATCTTCTGGGATTTGTAATCTCTTCTAATCTTGTGTCCAAAGTAAGCTTCCTATATCCAGAAAGTCAGCAAACGTGTTTCCGTGTGACAAATTACAGTCTAGGGACTATTTAGTATTATACAACTGTTTTATAATATTTTATTTGGTTTTTTCTCCTGAAAGAGAGGCATCCACGCCAAGAGGTATGACAGCATCTACTCTCCGCTGTTGATGTAGTCCTGCTGTATTTTCTAGTGAAATGTGTGCACTTAACTAAACAGAAAGTAAAAGCAGTACTATGTATATTAAGTATGTTATATTATTATGAAATGTATACTTGCAGAGAATTTGTGGCTGTGATGTGGTGTGTGATTGGATGTGCGATATAACTGAATCACCTGCCTCCATTCTTTATGATTAATCTTTAACAAATCAGATTTCTGCAGATGTTTTAAGTCAATAAAACATTAAACGTATACTTCATAAATTCATTACTGTTTATCACTAGAATGGTGAAATGGAGACTGTGACTTTTCAAATCTGCTTCGTCTCTCTGGATTCTTCAGCCCACTATGATTTGAAGTGAGAGATGGGCAGTAAAAATCATTGTATTTATAAATCCTGGAATCGAATGGCTTAAAATTATAGTACAGCTCATTTCCGCATTATAATGTGTTGATCTTGAACCATGAATATTGTTTGGTCACCGTCACCCTGAAACATGTTAGAATTTCTGCTGTTGTCTACAGATTTTAATATTGACCCTTCCAATATAGCAGAATGTTAACATTTTTGTTACTTAAGCATCAGCATTTCAGCAAAAGACAGAAAGTTAGAGTTGACCTGATTGATGTGTGAATGAGCTCAGTCCGCAGCATTCCTGTTATTCAGATGTTCTTGGGTAATTTATACATCACAGACTCAATTGTGAATGAAATGGGTAATCATCTGCGCAATTAATTAGCAGAATTCGGCTGATATTCATCTGACCTTCTGTGTACCCAGTCCTCTGGAAAGAAAAAGAGCATGATTTCATCTGAGAACAATAGAAGTAAACTGCAGAATTTTCTGTCTCAGATGCAAAAGGAAGTAACTTGATGACATAATTGCTTTTCCAGAACATTTGAACACCGTATTACCCAGCACTTCAGAATTCTAACGACTTCTATAAGCTACCTCTGGAAATGTTTTGCACCTTTTTTAGAGCAATACTTTTGGCCGTTTGCTGAAAAGTAAGAGGTAATAACAGGTTAATTTTATAGCGTAAAACAAATTAGATCTTTGTGCAAACGGTAACAGAAATTTTACATCCGTGTTTCATGTGGAATTATATATCCCGTGCCTAATTTCCTTCAGTCAATCCTTTGGTCATGATGCTTGTTCATTTTAGCTCAACATTTATCTTCTTCGTTAAATCAGGGTACCGTAGCTAAATCCAAAAAAAAAAGTCTTTTCATTTTGGAAACTTTAATCTGCGTGCATTACAGTCAGTCTGTGTTCGTTTTCTCTTTTGGCTGTTAGGAAAGTATTCTGTCACCGCAGGTTTTGAAGCATTTCATTCACAGATGGGATAACCATTTAAGTCGCATGCATGCGGCCACTCCAGGGGTGATGCTGCTGCCGGTAAATGATCTGCACACACTTCTGAGTCCTTCCTTTATTTTTTCCTAGCCGTAAAACCCACGCTTCCTCTGGCCCATCGTCTCCTCTGACAGATCTTCTCCACTCCTTCTGATGAGTTCCACATGTCTGTCTTCTGGGGCATGAAATCCTTGACAAGGTTGTTTTTTTTTGCTAGATGCTTTTCAACTCGGGATCCCTTAAAAAAGA
The DNA here is from genome assembly GCA_026779585.1 of Mormyrus proboscirostris. NCBI lineage: Eukaryota > Metazoa > Chordata > Actinopteri > Osteoglossiformes > Mormyridae > Mormyrus > Mormyrus proboscirostris. Next base: position 1,214,165 of record JAODKF010000002.1, read on the forward strand.
TCATTAGCGAACACTTTTTACGCCATGGTACAGCCTGGTTTTTATCCTTGCCTTTGTTCCCTGGGAATGTTTTTATTCTCTCCTTGATTGTTGTCCTTCATCTGGCTCATTTTAGCTAGTTACACCAGCGCCTTACCATGTCCTGCTGGTGGGAGGCTTTCTTCTGGTTTTTGTTCCTGTCTTGTGTCCAGAGATTCTGGTTAAAGCTTTATCTCCCTTTAACTCATGGCATATGTTCCTCATGAAACTGTGAGCTTTTCATATCTGCTTTAGCTCAGTTTAAAGTTGCTACTTGAACACTAATGGTGTTGTCTTTAATTAATAAAGGTCTTTAGAATATTAAAAATGTAATAATGTTAATGCCCGACTTCCTCTTTTCGGTCACTTTCACTTCCATTAGAAATCTAAAAACACTTTGTGTTGTTGACTTATTTGGCAGTTTAAATATTATACTAGGCTTTTGAGAGGGTACTGTAAATTATAAAACTAAATTGTGAAAACATTAACCAGAAAAGCAAGAACACAGGTGACTTCTGTGTGCGAGCAATTTCATGGTCTGTGACGAAAAGGTTTAAGGTCAGTAAAGTTATTTATCACTGGCTGGTGAGCCATGGCTGTACTCTTACAATTAATAAACATTTTTAAGTGCATTGCCAATGAAGGATATCTGTGATTTGTGGATAAAAGGTGATGAAAAATAATTGAAGACTACAGGAGAAGTTATGGCTAAATATTTATATAGTGAGTGTTTGACAGGCCAAACATTTAATTTCCTTTTTCAAAGTTGTGCTGCCTGCAATGCTATGATTCGCAATTCCTCCAATTTTGTTTGTTCTGCTATATACTTTATTAATGATTAACATACAACGAGTAAATATACTTTAGTACAAATTAATTACTTCACAAATATATTTTGGTCAATTCTTAGCTATAATTGCATCAAGATTAAGAAATTGCATTTTGTGGGAAATTCATTATGTATAAATGAACAGGTCTGAGATCATGGATGGATGGATGGACAAATAAGCAGATATGGCATATAAAACAACTCTTAATCAGTTAAATAATATTCTTCTTATATATTCCATAAACTGTATGTATATATATATATATATATATATACACACACACACACACACACACACACGTAACAAAAGATATGACTGTTTATTGTCACAGATCATTTCGCATGCTGTCCTGACCAAGAAAAAAAAAACATTTTGGCCAATTATGCAGTTAGTGCCTTCATTCAGTATTTCCTTTGTATGGAAAAAATCAAGAAAATTAACTAATTGTGTTCAAAGCCAAGGTTATGCCCATGACATAATCACAGCCACATGTTTACTTATTTTTTAATGTTCCTCTACATTTCGCGGTGGAGGTCTTAGCAGTTTGGCCCAGTGTTAGAGTCACAAGTCCTCCGGAGAATCTGGTTTTAAAGGTCGGTTACACAAAAGCCTCTGAGGGCAATATTCCTTATGGTGCTTTGATGACATTTTGAAGGGGAAGCTTGAAGTGAATAACGCCGCTGTGCCAATTTGGTGTATTTGTTATAAGTTCCAAACCAGTACATTCCTGCAGCAAATCACCTAATTATACCATGTATCACACCACCATTGTTTTAATTCACATTTTTATCTTTATTTATATCTCCCTATGGAATTTATTTTTGACAACTATTCTCTACTGATTTTTTTTCAGAAACGGTTCAATTAAAGCGAAGATGATTTCATGCATGGAAAAAAACTTCCGGTTTTCATCTCATATATGTCAACATATTGACAATGATCCAGTTACATGATCTTCAAAGGAGTCGGCAAGTAGAACCTTAAATAGTAAAAGTAGCCTTGTTTGTTAAATCTTTCTGCTTGCTGTCACACTTATGAACAAGATATGAACAAACCACAGTGTAGCAGATACTAATGCATATACTTAGCGCTATTAATGTCAATGAAAATGTCAAAATATGCACAAAAAACTTTTGTTGTGTTTTCTCCATTTATACGACAAGGAAAGCTTATGTAGTTTTGCAGCTGTATTGGTGATTGAACACAAAGCACAGAAGTATGTTAAATGTGTCTTTAAGTAATTTATTGTTGTCTCTTTTTTCCTGTTTCTTACGCCATTCACCACAAAATTGATCCATGCAATGTGATTTTTATTATATGGATAAACTAAAGCTCGCCAAAGTTCAGCACCTTGGTTTTCTCTAAGGGTTTTACTGCAAAAGTTTCAGCAGCAACAAGAAAAAAAGAGGCCAAGAGTAAGAATGGCCTCTCTGAATATGGCTTAGGTTACATTAAAGAATGACGCGTCTAAGATTGAAAAAAATATATATATTAAACATGTTAAATGGAAGGCATAAGCATAGTACTAATTCAATTACCACGCAAAAATGCGAGCTATGAAACAACCGAGAGTTGAGTGTCGAGGTTTTATTACCAAAAAAGAAAGAAACCTGATGTTAAAGACATTCCATTAATCAAAAGTTCACTTAAAGACTGTTATTGTTTTTCCAGTTGAACATTAGTCTCGCCAAATCTGTATTCGCTAGTCTGTATCTGGAGTTTCTGTACACTGTAAGGGGAGTGTCAAAGGAGCAGTATTTCACAGTGTGGGATATCTGAATTAAATGACGAGGAACTTTTTTTTCCCTATTGAAATGCACTATTTCACATTACCATCGCTCTCATTCTTTCCATGACGGAGTAAACAGACAGTCTCTTTGGACAGGGAATAAGGAGGGGGGAGCAACACCTTGGTTTTTTTTTTTTCATAACGATTCACCAATCGCCAGGGCAGCTCTGTCGTCCGTCCTCTTCTCTGTGAGCGGGAAGCATGGTGAGCTTTAACATCAGTGCACTGCCGCACTGCCCCTGACATACTGCTCC
>JAODKF010000002.1:1223941-1237592 GCA_026779585.1 Mormyrus proboscirostris
TATATATATATGAATGATGGCTATTGTGTGATTTTTTTTTTTTATGTTTTTGCAGAACTGCCGGGTACAAAAATGAGTTAAAGTAAACCTTCTAGAGCTCTTGCACCTGGTTGTCTGGACAGACTGCCTAATCCTCAAGTAGGACACCACAAACAGGAAAATACAGCTGTAGATAAAGTGGAAGTAGGATGCTGTGAACGGCTGACACAGGACTGCAGAGGCTTGTGGGGTTACTTCCAGAATAATACTTACCTGGCACGTTCTGTTGTATGAGGACGGTATAAACTGCACCCTCCAGACTCTTTGGTGGGTGAAATTTCCGACCATGGTCACGATTTACGATCTTAAGCAGTGAACATTTCTTTTACTGAGATGACGACATTCTTCTCGTACATTATGAAGGCGTTAGATGGGTGTGTTCATGACATTTAAATTATTACATGTATCTATCTTCTGAAAATAAAACACAACAGCTACATGCTACATAATTCAACTATAAACTGTTCTCGCTTTTCTAGCACTTGAAAACATGCCTGATTTATTTTCAACCACAACTAAACTTTAGGTAAACTTATAAAAGAGAAATTTATAGTAGTTTATATAGTAATAGTAACTTATAGTAATTGAGCCAATGCCAGAACCCTCCAGAGGTGTTTATTGCTGTGAAACATCCATATGTTCCACACTGGTTGCCACACACAGCATTAGAAATGTATACAATGTGCGTTTAACTCTGCATTAAACAAATCCCACAAGTCACATTTCATCACAAGATCCGATTGTAAAAAACATTTCAAACAGTACGACCTGGCCTGCACGCATTGGGTATATGTTAGCTTAAAACGTATATTTGGGTTGCGTTATTTAGCTTAAATTTATTTATTTATTAACTGCGAAGACCTGTGCTTGAGAGCAGAGAAAAAAAATTGACGTTGTGAACAAATTTATGTCATTTCACTCTGACAGAACATAGCTCTGGCCCGGAGCTCTCCCTCAGGATCACCGCTGTATTTTTCCTGCTAACGTGAACGTAACGTGATCCGTACTCTTGATTAACATCTGTCAAGATTGCGGCCAGCATGGGCTGGTGCTACTACTCTGAACTACTCCATGTGCCCATGTAGAAGGGCGGGCGTGCGGTTTCAGGTTTTCAACTCCTGCTGGAACATAACGTACTACTCTCTAAAATCTTTTTTAAAAAATCGACCTGCTGGGGACCGGTAGTGATTTACCCAGGAGAGGATGATCATTTTTTTTAAAGAGTATTTCTGAGAAACTAACAATGCCACTTTGCAAAAATTTCTTAAAAAGAAAAGTCAATGAAAAGTCCCAGGGCGTAGAGGAGAAACAGAGTATGAGGGAGTGTATATGAGGCTAGGAGGACAAATCGCCAGAATACATACTAACCTTATTAGGGCACTTGGGAATGAACGGATAGCTATGGTCAGTAATCATTTAAACAGTGTGCCGTAAGGGTACAAATCACCAGATTTCATACCAACCTTATGAGGACATTTGGGATTTTAAAGACAAGGTCAGTCATAATTTAAACTGCAAAGTCTGTTTCAAGCCCCCAAATTTAGCACGGCCTTGTGTGGCAGATTGTGGGGCAGAGGTTTGTGCGACAAGGACGGGACTGAAATAACACACAGTGAGGCTTAAGCAAACAAAGTTAAATAAAACCAAAAAATGGATACCTTTAAATAACAATACAAACCAGTGAGAAACTGAAACAAAAAAAAAAATCAGCGAGACATAGGGATCTTAGGTCGACAAAAAGAACCTCGGCAAACTTTCCTTGCTGCTGTAGCAACCGACGTGCAAGCAGTTATCGCGAAAGAATTTAAATCCGCAGGAGGACATCAGCTTAACCAGGGTCAGCTGGTTTTCATTACTGAGGCCCATGTCAGTTAGGAGACTGGTGATAAATTGCAATGGAAGCAGCTTAATCCAATGCCTTCCCCTAACCCTATCTCCTGACTGACCCCTCTGACATACTGTACTGACCAGCACCTTACCTACTGATCCATTTATACTAGAAAACATGCAAAAATCATTTCGCACATCTGGGTTTATGTGACTAAATTGAGTTTTGTAGCAGCTTAATCACTGACAGTGATTATCACACCCTGGATCCAATCCACGTTGGCGTTTAACTGTCTCAGAACGCCAAAAGGCTTGGGTGAAACAATAACTTCCAGGATGAAAATGTAATTTTGGTTCTTCGATCAGTAAAAATGCGGAGCATAATCAAATATAGCAGCATGTGCTTTCATTCTTAAGATCTCCTGCTAAAAATACTTATCTTACTTTTGCATCGCACATAGAATTACATACTGTACGCAAGGGTCACGCCGATAATAAAGAGGAAGATATTCTAAGCAATGAACAGGGCTTTAATGTAGCATAATAATGATGTTCATCATTCACTCTGGGGCACATAATCCTCCTTATAATGAATTTCAGAGGGGAGGAAGACTCAGCAAACCCTCTTCTTATTATGAACTCAATGGTCCAGCAAGCTTTAATCTCTCTGCTCTCAGTGCTCATGGTGGTACTCAATTGTCATGCTTTGTTCAAGTTAATGCATGACAGGTAATCAATCCTTCATTTCGGGGTATGCTGTATTACAAACAGTCGAGCATAATGCTTTTAGCAGCTGTAGTGCTAACACTTATAAGACAGAGATGGTTATGAATGGACTTCTATTTAAAAGGTGAGTAAGAGCTTCGCTCGGATACCGGTCTTATCTTCCAAAGAGAACACTTTCTGCTCTGCAGCTCAGTAGTACTTTTGTTGATGTCTTTATATCTCAATATTTTTTTATAAATGAGGCTGATGGATTCAGAAATAACATTACAAAAGCAATGTCATCATTCTAATGACACAGAATATATACAGGAGGTGAACAAAATTATGGAAAAAGCTAACAATATATTAATATTACAGTTGTAATGAAGAATTCAGCCACCCAATGCCTTCAGAACAGCTTAAATCCTTCTTAAAATGCTATCATACAAGTTATGAACCGTGTGTGGCGGAATATTGGACCATTCTTCAGGAATAAAGGCCACTTCTTCTTTGATGAATGACAAAAGTGGAAATCCACTTTGCATTCTGCTCTGCAGTGCATCTCAAAATGGTTCAATAATATTTAGCCTTGGTAATTGGGGGAAGCCATAGAAGGTGTTTCACTCTTAGATTTGTTTTGGGTGTAGGCAGGTAGTACCACCTTGGAAACAGGAACATCACAAAGAAACAGTGTTTGTACCACAGGGTGCATCAGATCCTGTATCCCCTGGGTCTACACGGCCATTTAAACCATAAAGCAATCAGCATATCTAATGACTCCCGAGAGGTGGCTGCCCATTCCAATACACGACGTAGGAAAATGGGTGGAAGATGACTCATCAAACCATCCTGCATCCTGCTCCGCACAGCTGATCATGCTTCTTGACACGCTGAACCTGCATACAAGCCGTTTCTAAATGATAGCCATGAATTCGAGCTTCTCTTTGCCAGTCTGTTTCATCCAGGTTTGGCATATATTTTAGGATTTTTAAAATAGTCAATTAAGTATATTAAATAATACGTTAAATATTTCTGCAGGTTTTGCAACCAATGCACCTACAAAATGAGGAACACGTTCTTCTTTGAAAACTCACTTATCAAAGTGCTCATTTTGTAACCTCTTTCATTACTGACACTGCTGACTCAATTTAAAATGACTCTGCTTTGTAGCTGTGCTTGTAATTGTGATTGTTCAATGTTATAGTACTTTTTTCATGTGGTATATTTGTTGTTTTGTCCACCCCTGTATCTTCAACATATTTCTGTAGATGTATACACTAATGAGCCAAAACATTATGACCAACCCCAACTGAAGCGAGCCACACTGACTATCTGTTAAAATTGTATATGTCAAGGTTTGGGATATATTAGATGGTAAGCTTACTTTCAGTACTCGTAGTTGATATGTTGAATGCAGAAGACATGGACACTGGTAAAGATCTGAGTGACTGCAAAAGGGCCAAATCATTATGGCCAGACAACTGGATCAGAACATCTTTGAAACAGCAAAGCTTATGGAGTGCTCACGATCAGCCATGGTGAGTGTTCACAATCAGCCATGGTGAGTGTTCACGATCAGCTATGGTGAGTGCTCACGATCAGCTATGGTGAGTGCTCACGATCAGCTATGGTGAGTGACTAGTGGAGGCTGGTCAATAAATGGCACTAAGGCTCTATCCTCCCTGGTTAAAAATAGATTTTTGATTTTTCTTTCTAAAATATGTATTTTTATATAAACAACAGTTACTTATTGTTATCTGTGTATGTGCTAAAAATATATAAAGATGTGTAATATGTATTTTTAAAAATCATTATACTTGGGGCCCCCACTCACTACATCTTATTCAAGTATGTCTTCTTGGGCAATAGTGAAAATGCCCATTCCTTGCAGCAGCCTACCCAATTACCGATATACGAAATTCACATAGCAACATAAAATTAGCCAATTGACGTCCTCAAGTCGGATATGTAAAGGGTGTTTAATTTATCACCATAAGCAGAGTCCTAGGCTGGCATGAGGCCCAGCAAATGTAGCATTTACTGAGGACGCCAGACTACTAAGGGTGCATTAGGAGAGCTGCAATAGTACTGCACAGTCGCCTATGGCCGCCATCTTGGTGCAACCATAGTCAGTGTACACTGCACAATGTGACACGAAGTAACTTTATATAAAAGCAAAATAATTAAAAATATAAAGACAGAGCGAATATTACTGAACGTGACCCACGCATATTGAAAGCAAAATGGTTGTGAGCTGCCCGCTGTCCATTATGAGAGTATTGTTAATGATATGGTTTTTCATACATCCTGGGTAACACTGAAACAAATTAAAGCGACTAAAGGTAATTTGATGATCAATTCATTTTTTTGGTCTCCGTAATGCTGAGCTGACAGTTTCCTGTGTCTCAGGCTCGCTGCTGGTGCCCAGTTAAACATTGCCTCTGTCATACAGAGTGGTTGGTTTGTCTAACTTGAAAGAATAAGAATTTAGGATATGTTCACAGGTGGCATTTGGAAGATTCTGCGAGATTGGGTGAGTCCTGTAATGATAGTTTTCATTATTTATCAATTTGTTGATTTTTAATGTTAACGAAAATATTACTGACTATTTCGGAGCACTGGTATTCTGCAGTTTGCGTTAGATTGTATTGGGATGGTTACTGAGACTGAGTGAATATTATGCAAACAGCCCCACCTAGAATATTTTAAACCAGCCGCCACTGGTTCCTACTGACAGTGGCCCGAGGAGGGAAAAACCATAATCATCCAATAGGGTGAAAGGCAACCAAAACTTTTTCTTTGCCAGATGTAGAGGAAGGCTATCCTGTCTGGCACAAACCATTTTTATGAGAGAGTCAATCATATTTGTATCACATGACTATTGTCAAAATGTTTTGGCTCATTAGTGTGGATATGCATAGTATAACTGAATAGAAGATATACAAAAATGTAAATATTTACAAACATAAATTATTCATTCATTTAAATATATAAAATACAATACAGAATGACAACATGGCTTTTTTGGTTGTGCTTTAAATGTTTGTATATAAGGTCCACATGGAAAATCAAACAGTTGTATATGGTTCATATTAAATTGAATGAAGTAAAAGCCAAGCAAAATAAGAGGGAAAAACATAGTCTGCAAATTTTTTTTCCAGGGATTTGTTTGTATTCGAGACTCATTGTCCATGAAAACTTCACATCTTGCTGGAACAAGTATACTAATAAAGACAATTAAACTCTTGCAGTAAGTGCAATTTTGAGAACATACATTAATGGAAATGGAATCGTTCCCCCGAGAGATGACTATTATCTGTGACTGTTTATGTAAAACCAGGAAAGAAGCATAGCATGCAGGGCAGTTATTGAGCATCAATATTGCCTACAGAGTGCTTTCAGACATCACTCTTCTTTTTAAATATAACAGCACCTTCTTTATTACTCTGTAATTTCTGGCGCAATATCACTATTCCTGTGTCGTTAAATTGACTGATTGTATTCCAAGTGACCCAAAGAATTAAACATACCGCGCAGAGTTGTAATTACCCTTTTGCACATGAAATTATTGCTGACATCGTCTTACTTTTTACCTGGATTCATTTATTTAACGGGATCACACTCTCCTTTGATCTGTATATGTAAACATACATTTGATGTAGGGGATTAATTTTTCTAAGAATGGGGCTGCTTCTCTTTGCTTTGTTAGCTTATTTTCTGGCGACCGTCTGTCTTCATTTCAAGTTCATCATAACAGATCTAAATCCGAATGACATAAACAGACCGTGATGCATGTGCTTTAAGTCAAGATCGGGAGGATGCTTTTTCAAGCTGGACATTTCTCCCCCCTTTCCCCGTGCGTTCGTTTTTAGAGCACCCTCTGCATTCGGCTGCAGGCTGAGCGATAGCGAGTCACGTCTCTCTCCGGACCCCGTTGCTATGGCGAAGCATTTAACCTAAAATAGTCGAGCGGTAGTAAAAAAAAAAAAAGTTTAAGGGCGCGCGATGGTTACACCAGGCGCGAGGGAGAGCGAGTATCATTCGCCACATCACACCGCATGCAATTTTTGTTTTTTTAAAGACATTAATTTCCATTATCGTTTTTTCCCCCCAGAATTCAGAAAGGCTAAGCTGCTTATTCTTTACCAGGGCGAAAAAAAGTAATCACATCCTCGATATATTACATGAATGTGATTGACAAAAGGGCACCCGTTCCCAAGGCAAAGCCAAGAAGAGAAATTTGGGCGCTATGAAGTAATAAGAGAAGCGAGTGAGCGTGTTGCTTCTTATTATGAAAGACCACCCTTCTGTTGTCTTCAGCCATGGGTGTGACTGCTCCTGTGGGAACTGTGCACACACAGCCCGGGATTTCAGTCTCTTTCAGTTCAGTCTACGCCATGTGGGTCAGCCACAAGAGCGCTGGGAACATCTTAAGTCATCAACCTCGTCTCTTCAGATGCCGCCTGCGATTCGGACCAGACGGGTGATAACCCCAACAGCTTGGGCTTCCGGGGAAGATTCACAAAGGGTGACATTTTACAGGAGTTCAGGCACTGCAGTTTGCCTGTATATCGCAGTGCAGGGCTTCAAAGACCACCCCCCCCAGCCCCGCCCGCCCCCGACAACAACCACAAGCAGGTTCACGGTGACATAAAAGCTTTTGATGATGCAAACGCCACACCATCTAGGAAGCTAGAATGTCTAAGTGATTCAGGAGTTTAAACATCAACAAATAAATATATCACAGTAACCCTTCATGTTTTTGACGTTTATAATACTACTAAAGCATAATTTAATGAACTAGTAATTGCTGTTAGGAAACTGTTGATGAATTTATTAATAACATACAGATAGGATCGCTATAAACTCATACTATTATGTAATACAAACTTTACCGTAATTTGTTTTGAAGTGAATATAGTCCACATTACAGGTAAATGTAGGATAAACTGTGTTTAAAAATGAATGAAAGTACGTCCATATTAATATTCAACATTGTGGTGGATTTCCTTTGAAGTTTGACAGTTGAACAGTAACTGCTCAGAAATAATCAGCATAACACATATAGCAGATGTGCCGGGGACTCGAACACAATGATATTGAGAATATTGCAGCTGAGGGATTATTCTTACGTAACTCTCGATGTCTTAACCCTTACTTAATTTGCTAGATTTTCCTTCAAAAAAGGATTGAATTTAATGTTTAATCTTAATGCTTTGATTTTGCATCGAGTTCTTGTTCAGAGGAACATTCTAAGACTCGATAGGGAAAACAACAACATCAAGTCTTTCTGGGACTCTTAACTCATATATCTAATAAGCAGCCTTAGAATGGTATATATTATGTCAATGAATTTAGACTTAATGATATCCTTTCTGTAAAACAAAAAATCTGTTGTAGTCAACATTAGCATCAGACTGTCCAAAGAGCAGCAGCCTGCAAATTTGACAAACGTTTCCATTCTTTAAAAAAACAGACGGGTTTGGTTATTTTTTGTTGCCTGTATTTTAAAATCTATGTTCTGCTAAGACTCTTATTCATTTTCATTAGGGCCCGCTGATAAAATCTGTATTGTGAGTGACAATAATAGTGTTATACAAATAAATCTTTTCAAAACCTAGTCTGCTAAAATATTTTCTGAAATTTTAGTGATATTATTAGAACAGATACTAAAGAAAACGCTACAAAGCCAGAGCATTTCGCCGACCTCTTCAGTCTCACCCACATCGTGCAGTCATTCGTTCCCATGTCCTCTTCCAAAGGCACTGTGGTGTCACATTTCTGGAAGGTGCAAAGCCCAGCATGGTGACCTTTAGGGATGCTCGCCATTAGTGAGTATCACCTTTAAGATCGCCTAACAAGCCTATCTGACATGTCCATTAAAAAATACAGCAAACATAGCCCCTTTAATGGATATGCAGTATATAATGAGCTTTATAAATGTATAACTCTGCGTTGAAGACATAAATAAATTCTTTTTTGTTTGTGTGTTGTATATGGCAGAAAATGAGCAGGAACGCAGTGTTCAGATTATCGGTAGTCCTTACTATTTACAAAATGTAGAAGACATTGTAACTGATCGTTTATGCTACTTCCAAATTAAACTGAATTTTTAGTTGTTAGCACATCTTACCTACGTATCTTTACAAAGCAGCTAGCTAGATACTTCCAAGAATTACACTCTGTTGATACACAAATACAAGTACATCATCCAGATGTCGTACAACTGTGTCCAAACATTTGTGTCCGCGTCGCTTTCATGTTCCATTAAGTACTTGTGGGATTCCACACTCAAAAATGCATCACGAAAGTGTGTATTTCGAATAGTCCTTTGACTACACAGGGTCAATTAGGACAAGCCGCTAGAACCTGCGCTTAAATCAAAGCTGTTTTCAAACACGCATTGATTACTTTGATTAAAAACAGCACATCCTGTGTTTGTTAGGGAGATATCGCTTAAAACTAAATTAAAATGACAGGAGCAGGCCTTTTGCAGTTCTGTTGTTAGCTTGAGATTTTGCACATAGTTTGGGCCGTTCCCCTTCTCTGAGTCAATACGCCATAAGGGGTATTTTCTTCTTTTTTTCTGAAATCCAGGGATAGAGGGGAATAACAGGAGATAACATAGGTAATGATCTGTGACGGAGATTCAGGGCCGAAGTACAGCATGAGTGAGCAGATGTTAGAGAGCAGCATGCACATGTCAGCATGCAGACTCCCGACAGGAAAGACCAGCCGTCATTTAGTAGTAGCTTATTTAGTCATACAAATACGAGTAGTGCTAACTGCCGCTACTTACTCTACTGTTGCGTACAACATGATCTACCATTTTGTTTTTAATGAATACATAGACATTGATAGTTCACATTTATACAAAGACTTGTGCTGCAGTAGAAAAAGCCCTGTTTTAGTGTCACGTGTTAGTTACTATGTTTAACTGCGATTAGTCAGTTAAAACCAGAAATAGCTACTCATGACTTGGATGTTTCACATTAAGAACGCAGGGAAGGTTCCTTGTTGAAGACCGAAAAGCTGCTTCCTTCACAGTCTCTTTAAAAAGAAATTTTGAGTTTGTGTAAATAAAGAAATAAGTAAATGTATTATCTGTCAAGTTAATATCTGTTCCATAAAGTAAAACCTATTTATCTTTAACAGGGATAATTTATTTGCAGATGTAAACCATGAAATGTGCTGGTATCCTAAGCATCATAGTCAGCGTTCTGTGAGAGGCCACGGATGTCATTTGGATATGCAAAATGTGTGGGGACCTTGGTGTTAGCGGGGTTCCATTAATGAATATGTAAATCGAGAACATCCCAGAAGAATCCACAAAATATTGGGAGGCACGTATGTAAATATATGTATTGAACATTGCACTGTGATTAATCAAGGTGATTTACAAGTGCGAGGCACAGTATATTTAACAAGCAGTCAAAGCAGGTGGTAATTTTGGCCCGTGAACAATATTTCAATAGTGGCAAGAGGATAATGCACAGAAAAAGTGTAAAATTAAAAATGATTCACCATTAAACGATTCTTCAATGCCAAGTGGAGGAGTTACTCAAAACTGATGCTGCCTGTTGTCAGGTATAACTATAGAGACATTACAGAGAAATACTCAGCTAGTTTTAGACATTCCTGGTGTTTCCCCTGATCATTCGCCGCTCAGTTAATTAATGTTTCACTTTTTATTGTCACATGTATTCAGGGAATACAGTGAAATTCTTATACCACTGTTGTGTGCGTGTCTGTCTGTCTGTCTGTGTATGTATGTTTGTGTTGGGCGGGCTGCAAAATAGCCTTCCATAGTTGACCCCCCCCACAGTATTAAGTAATTTATATCTAAAAAAAGAGGTATATGACTGCAAGATGAGCATGAGTATAAATAACTGCAGACCAAGCACATTAACATTATTTAGAAGTATGAGCAATAGAGGTAGCTCATGTGAGTGCTTGGTGCGTATATGGCTGAGAATTCACAGAAGGAATTATACCCATTCAGTGAGGTAGGCTGCTGATCCCCCATCTGGACGCGATAGAGATGGCGTGTAGCGGGGGCCTGCGGGTGGCTTACACAGGCCTCTGAAGGTTTTCGCCTCTTTAAAGGCTTGTTTATGAAACAGGTTGGATGAGTTTTGACTAGTTGCGTAGGGAGAGCTTCAAAGTCATAAGTTTTAATTCCCCCGTTGTAGAATATGTGACGCAACTACTGTGCACTTTTGTTGGTAGAAGCCGTAATCCTTGTCTGAAGGTCTTTTTGAGGTCTTCTTCTAAAATAAACTTTTAATAATCGCGTGTCTCATGCACAGTTTCATCTCGACGTGGTAATACCAGACAGAAACAAACTGTAAATAGATGATTTGGAGGCAGAGTTTAAAGAGTAACGGAGACACTTCTGCCTAATACTAGGAATTGTACAGTCAAGTGATTCCAGAAAGCAATATAATATAGATAAGCCCATATGTTAATTAAGGCCTTTGCAGCTGGTGTCATTTACATAATTACCTTTAGTAAATCACCCTCTAACACCATGGTATATCTGTTGCTTATGCAATGAAACATGCGTTCTCTGCCCTTTTGTTCCATCTTAGTAAATCAGCCCCTCTGAGTGTAAAATACAGTTTCTCCTCTGCCAGAACATTGAATTCATTTGTAAACAATAGAGCACACATAATGAACGCATCTATTTTTAAGGAGCTATTTTTTTGTTTCATCAGTTTGATTGTTCCCTAATGTTACTTTGTTAAAATGGATAGGTTTTGTTTAAATTGCAGTGCAGACAAAATGATGCATGCATAAAAAAATGGTGGGGACACCATGCCCTCTTTATGCATGGGGATTGCTGCGGAAAAAGCATATTTCAGCTTTCTAGGCAGCATTAAGTATCAGGTGTATCATTCAGGAAGAATTAAAGTTTTAAGCTGTACGCTGATGGTCTATTAGTTGTTATTCTTGTCAAGTTATTCTTTGCATTCCAATTTTGATTAGAACCAATGGATTTTTTTGTTCATTCTGTGAACTATTATTATAAATATGAAGGGTCACCTCTCTCCGTAGAAGATTTAGCAACATCTTAGCACAACTGTAACAGCAGCAACCAAGGGGGGTTTTGATAAAAGACTGAAAGACGATTCAGAGAAAATAATGGACATTATATTGTGAAAAAGGTTATTTTGGGCTGTAATGTACTGATGTAATTACCACTTACTTATGACCAAGTGAAGGCCAATTCCATGTGTCACACAAGTCCCTGGGTAGGTCACAGAAATATAATCATACCCAGACGCTACGCTAACAAAAGAGAGCAGCTCCATTTAGGATTGGAAGCCAGGACTAGCATTCAGAATGTAAGCGAAGCATCTGATGGCCCTGCCAATAGGCCTGTTATCCTACATAACAATACGCTTCATGATGATCATTTTTCAGCAGTTTCAGGGTAACATGGTAGCACTGCATGCTTGCATCACCAGGGTTTGGAATTTGACTCTGGCTTCTGGCTGGGGGGGAGCATGTATATATTACACTGTGGGGCCCAAGTCTCTCCGCAATGTGATAAAAACGTGTTATTTTGACCTTATAGGGAAATTTTTTGTTTCCCACAAGGGGAAGCTGCACTTGTGAATGCAATCAAAAGACTAAAAATGGTAAAAGTGTGGTATTTCGTTTGGTTACTTTGCTTAAGGTTAATTGCTGGGTAGAGATCACGTTTCTCATAATTGGGAATAGGGTTAAAAATTAATGCAGAGTCCCCACAAACATATAGTTAGCTAATCTTTGTGTGGGTATGTCAGCAATTTGACGATACTCCCTGTGTTTGTACAGGTTTCCTCCTGCAGTCCAAAAAACACCTTCCTAGGCACGCTGCTGTCCCTACATTGTCCATGGTGAGTGTTTGTCCTGCAGGAGACTGACTTCCCATCCATGGTGTTTGATTACCTTGTGCCCTGTGCAGCCAGGTATATCCCCAGTTCCACACCATGTTATGTATGGATAATTGAATAAAACTGAATGAATCTGTAGAGGAGGCATCATGAATAGGTATATGAGATTATAACCTAGAAAGCCTTTATTCCAGTGGTACTACTCTTCACATATTTTCTCTGAGGAATGCAAGATCGGTATTGCTAAAACCATAGCATATATAGCAGACGACATGGCGGTGACAAAAGGGAGGCCGGGGGATTCCTACAGTGTCCTTTTTATTTAGCACTTACAGCAGGGGTGGGGGGTATTTTTAATCTGAGGTACAGTGCAAACATGTGTGATATGCATAGTGATTTTGCAGGCATGGGGGAGATCAGATATCCTATTACGCACTGCAGAGAAACTCGGCCACCTCCATTTGCCCCATAAAGAATCAGATGCTCTCCACAATTACGCTCAGAATTTAGCCAGGCATTTAATGGTATGTCCCAGAAACCGTGCACTGATTTTATGGGCACTGCAGGCACAGTATGTAAGTAGCAGATGTATAAAATAAATTAGCTAACATTTTTGTCTCAGCCGCTACATGTTTTCGTTTTCTAGAACAAAATATGCTAATTATTATTACTGGTAAAATCATTACGTTTATAATTATATATTATTAACATGAATATATGTATATGCTAACATCTAAATAATAATAGTAACTATTGTTGTTACTATTATTACTGTTATTGTTATTATTATTCATAATGCTGCTGTATAATGAATGAACTATATATCTTTGTCTAGGTTTATCCCTAAAGGTTTTTGGCGCAAGCTAAATTCAGTATGAACTATACTGCTGAGTCTGCCTTTTTGCTCAGAGTTAGGTTTTCCGACTATCTGAAATAATGTCACTTTTGTCATTGTTACTAGGCATGTTAAATGTTAACTAAGCACATTTATATTCCACCTACCCTGCAATGGTGATTTCTCTGATATATTATATACTTATTTTTCTTATAGTCTTGTGACGTTTCCAGCCATTGTTGATGAGTTCAGCAATAACCATCACAAGTAAACTGGCAAATCAGTATTTAGTCCAAGGCACATGAAACGGGCCATCCATCCATCCATCCATCTATCCATCCATCCATCCATCCATCCATCCATC
>JAODKF010000002.1:1237692-1268052 GCA_026779585.1 Mormyrus proboscirostris
TTAGTCCAAGGCACATGAAACGGGCCATCCATCCATCCATCCATCTATCCATCCATCCATCCATCCATCCATCCATCCATCCATCTTGTAGCTGCTTATCTAAGACAGGGATACGGTGTTTTAATGCTACTCATTTATTATGACCTAAATGCGCTGATGAGCCATAACATTAAAACCACTGGCAGATGAAATGAATGACATTGATTATCCCATTACAATGGTGCCTGTCAAGTATTAATCAGTCAGTTCTTGAAGGTTGACTGTAAACATGAAAAATGGGCAAGCGTAAGGATCTGAGCAACTCTGACAAAGGTCATATTGTGACGGCTAGACGACTGGGTCAGAGCTTCGCCAAAATGGCAGGTCTTGTGCGGTGTTCCTGGTGTGCAGTGGTCAGTACCTACCAAGAGCGTTCCAAGGGAGGTGAACCAGTGATGTGATTATGGGTGCCCAAGGCTCATTGATGTGTGAGGGGAGCAAAGCCCAGTCTGCCTGGACGGATCCCACAGGAGAGCTACGGTAGCACAAATGCATGAAAAGGTGAATGTTGGATATGACGGAAAGGTGTCAGAACGTACAGTGAATCACTGCCTGCTACGTACGGGGCTGCGTAGCCACAGCCTGGCCAGAGTGTCCATGCTGACCCCTGACCCCTGCGGAAAGAGGCTCCAATGGGGACGTGAGCATCAGAACTGGACCGTGGAGCAACGGAAAGAGCTGTTCCGGGGTGGTGAGTGGATGGCGGGTGCAAGTGGATCATGGCAGTAAGATACATCGTGGAAAGAAGGTCAGCCTGCAGAAACTCTGTGAAGCTCTGGATGGGGAAACCTTGGGTCCCGAATTCATATGGGTCATATTCTGGCATGTATTCCGACTTAAAGAATATTGTAGACCAAGTACTTCTCTTCTTGCCAACGATGTTATCCAATGGTAGTGGCTACTTTCAACTGTATAGTGCAGAGGTGTTTTGGCAAGACCTACTCAATAATAAACAAATGCTTTCAATGTTGATCGCTGATCACTATATACACCCAGTGGCCACTTTATTAGGTACTACTATATAGTGTCAGGTAGGACCCCATCCCGCGTTTTTCTCCAAAATCACTTCAAAGGTTGATGAGTTGCATCTGGCGATGCCTTTCTGAGCTGTTATTTTTACAGTTCTGACCTTCGAGTTAACTATAACGAGTCTGGCCGTTCTCCTTTGACCTTTCTCATTAACAAGGAGGTTTCACCCATAGAAATTCCCGTAACCGGTTGTTTTTCTTTATCACACCATTCTCTTTAAACTCCAGACACTGTAATATGTGAAAATTCCAGGAAGGTGCTGTTTGTAAGATGTTGGAACCACCGCGTCTTGCTCCGTGTTTTAACTGATCCTCTTGATCCTGTGTGTTCTTTATATTCAGTCGCAGCGATGTGATTCGCTTTTTGGAGGGTCAGGATGTTTGTTAATTAGCAGCCATACCAAAAAGAAAGACCTTTGAGTCTTTGTCCAGTTAAGAATCTGATTTGTGATCTTTTGCATGTCACACAGTCAATAGGACAAGAGACAGAACTGTCATATGTCCAGTCAAAAACTCCATTCCACATGATATTAAATCCCATATTTTGCACAGAACTAAATATAATTCACAGGCAATACCTGTGCCACCTAGTTTTTAACGTTACAAATCACTTTGTTACAAACAAAAAATTAAGAATAAAAATTTTTATTTTGCGAGGTGTAATGTTAGAAAGTACGTTTCTGATAGTTTTAGTCTGAAGATTTTCTTTATTCATTTCTAAACCAAGGCACTGCCCCTACTTGCTTGTTTACAGTTCTATGGTTTACTTATTTCCACATGGGAAAAGACACAAAAGTAATGCAATTAAGCCTTTCTGCCTAAGGAACATTGCTATTGAAATATGCATCGGTCAAGAATTAAACATTTAACACTCTCAGCAGGTTAATGTATTGTTTGCTCATCGGAAAAAAAGCATCCTTTGTTCTTTTTTTCCCTCCGTGGAACATTTTAACAAACAGGCCTCACAGATCTTCTGAGGGCAAACCATCTCTATAGATTTGGTACAAGAACACACAATTGTGGCTTGTCTGTGCTGAAAAGAAATAGTTCTGAAGCGCCAGCTGGTTACTGCCACAGACAAGGAGTGTATTACATGAGACAAATCCCTGTAAACCTATGGACTATATGCAGAAATGTCCAAACAAGCTTTCATAAATGAACAAGTAACCGTCAGCATTTGCTGAATATGCATGCATTATACAGTTTTGGTAAAATAAGTGATGATTTTACTGAAAATCAATGCATTCCAGGAAAATATTTAGCAATAATTTATTTTTGCATGTATTTATGCCTGCAATCTGTATTAATAAAAATATTAAAATATATTGATTTATATACAAAGCACCTACAAAAAAAACCTATTCTTCATCAAAATTTCAAAAGCAAAGCCATCATAAAGTACCATTTAATGATTAATGTCATATATGGGCTGCAAGATGGACAGAAGGACTAAGAGGTTAATTATATCACATCTTGGGGTCAATTGCTTTGCTCTCAGCTTTCATCGAATAATCTCTTTGCTGGATCCCCAATCCGACAAGGCTGCCAGTGGCCAATATTTTCAGACCTCCTTATCGGTCTGGCACAACATGCTCTTCAGCAGCTGCTGGACGAACAAGACCAAATGTCAGTCTAGAAGTTGAAAAGAATACTTTGTCCTTAATGCTTTCCATTTGGAATGTTAAGGGAGAGAGCCATTGCTTATTGACCATTACCGATGGGATGTGAGTTTCCAACAAGAGTGGCCTATAGATTTCCTTCCCGAGACGATAACAATATTCTAATTACTACAAAGAATAGTAATAACGGCTATAACAATGATTATAATAATTGCATATGAAATATCCAAAGTATGTTTTGTGTAGAAATGAGCAAAATATTACAGAATTACCTACCTGAGGGTAGACAGATCAGATACCTCCAGCTACAGTTATTGAATTTGTTTTTCAATTAATAATAATAACTTCTCTTTATGGTTCAAAACCAAAAATCACAAACTATGTCAGAGTGAAAAATAGCATTGTTTTCAAAAACGAAATGACCTAAAAACCAAATCCCCATATTCCCTGGAGTATTTAGTAATCTCTGGCTGTCATGAGTAATATTTCAAATATTTTATCAATTAAAGGGAGTCATGGAAATTATGGCATATTTATTCTAGACCTACTCATCAAACTCCAAAGTCCAATCAACCTAGTTTCATTTAAAATCAGCAAACTCTTTGTAAATGTACAATTTGTCCTTCAGCAAACTATATGACTTGAAGGGAAAACGTATAAGGTCAGAGATGCTATGCTGTCTGAATTATGCATTACCTTATAACCATAGAATAGTTCAGGCAGAACATTAAAGGAGAAATTCACCTAAAAATGGCAGCAAGCTAATTTTGTTCAACACCAGATCATGTTCTACTAATAAAAAGAAAATCATCCTACAAGTACTTTAAACAGAAAACCAGGGTTTTGCTTTAGAAAAAAAATCATTTGCTGATGTCATCAGAAGGTATTTGTCTTGATATGAATGGGTAATCAATGAATGAATGAATGAATGAATGAATGAATGAATGAAGGAGGGAAGGAAGGAAGGAAGGAAGGAAGAAGGGAATGTTCTACAAATTTTTTCTCTGCCAATTCCATATGTCTGTACTGTTAATCAGTCTTCGACTTGTTAACATTCAAATAGCAATCAATAATATCGTAAACTGTTTAAAATGTTTTTTCATTGATATTTAACATTGAAACATTCACACATTGAGTTAACTTATTTCAATATTAATACAGATTCACTTTTGTAAATAAAGAAATCACTGAGTTGATGTATGATGGTTTGTCACTAACTGCAGCATTTAATGTTGCTTTGGAGCACTGCAGCAGCAATCACTCGTGAAACTGTGGCTGCTAATCATTTTGCTTTGCTAGAACTTGGTGGAAACAGGTCTGAAAACTGTTGCCTCTGTGACTTCAGTAATATTAGCATTTCTATCAACCTTCAATTTAATTAAATTGATAAGACCTTCAATTGCCATTCAGATCCCAGAAAACTGCTTTATGCCCATGCTAATTACTTAAGTTCTGTAAATAATTTTGTCCATTTAATTGTCTGAGGCCAGTGGGGGCAGTCTAACGTCCCCAGTTTACGAGAAATGCATTAATATTTGACTGTATAGTACTTCATGCACCTGATGAAAATGACTGGATGGCTGATAGTCTACCCCCCCCCCCCATCTTTTCTTAGCCATTTTAATTGCTTGTGTAATTTAGAAATACATTTCACTCCAAACGAGTTTTTCAGCCTTTCAGGCAGGGCGGGGGCTCCGTATCTATTGTCTGCTTTTGATCATGGAGATTGCACCTGCTCCACTGCCCCGGAAACTCTGCCTCGCGGCTCCCTGCTGCAAACCTCCTTTCATTACTCGTTACTCTCTGCCTATATAGTGTGTATATACTAATAAGGGATCTGACTTTTCAACATTAACCCAAGGTCACTGGACAGTGGTCTCTCTCTCTCTCCTAAGCACTTGTCCAGTGTGGCTTATACCAGTAAAGCACAAGGTATCTTTCTGGAAACATGATGTACAGGATTTTAAGTCCACGTCAGCCCCCCCCCCCCACCACCACCACCCCATAATTAAAAACAAAGACAAATTAAGATCACTCAACACTGACTTCCATAGGAAAAATTTATTTATCAATATGCAATATCAGGTTGGCTTGGCACATGGAATTCAAATTCCATTGTAACTGGTTATTTTGAGTAAAAGCTGCAAATTCGAACGAAACAAACGAACAGTGAGACATCTGTTGAGCGATACGAAAAACATCAATTCACAGGGATTGAGTACATGTACTTAGAACTGTATCTTTAACAGAAAACTGTTACTGAGGCCAGGGAAAGTGAGCAACCAGTCTTACAGCATGGTGGATCAACTGGGAATTTTAAATAATAAAAATAATAATAATAATAATAATAATAATAATAATAATAATAATAAAAAACAAAGACGTTTCTTCCCAGCAGCTCCATGCAGGCGGAAAAAGGTGAAAATCAGATACTGCTTAGTTATCGATGGAAGTTCCTTTCGCATCGTTGTTTTGCGACGCAGTAAACAATCTGGGCTGCACTGGCCGGAACGGTGATTATTTCTGCTGATAACGGAGGGACTTCCCTGCGGTGGCTGGTGTTTATTACACAGAGTGCATGGATAATATTGTGATAATATTGTGGTATTCCACAGAGATGGATTGTTCAGCTTTGGGCTCATGGAGCAGTGCAATAATGGTATGCAGGGGACTCATTACTCCCCGGCAGAAAAATAAAAAATAAAGTAATAACCAGGCTAAAGCAAATGCTTTGGGGGGGGCGGTGATGATCTCTGCCTACAGTTGCACAATTATCTCCCTTTGTTTTAGGCTCTATGCTCACAGCGTAAGCACGTAGAAGGTGCGGACAGCTTCGGGACCAGTAAAGGGATACAGTTAATTCTCAAATGTGTGCCATTGACACCCGGAGGAAGTACTTGTGTGAAATCAAATTTCTGCTACTGCCAAGACTCAAAGGTGGAACACACATGTTTTGTGGTTCCGAAGGCAACATGTGTTTCTGACCAGTTGTTCACTTAACCTGTAGAAGGTTCACTACCGTGTTGTGATTTGTGGTCACTGCGTCACAATGGCGAGTGGGAACAAAACAAAAATGGAACACACATTTCTAAGCTTTGTCTCTCGTATACCGTGGATGAGGCTGAAAACAATATGGAAAGTATCTGCTGCGTAGTGAACCTTATAAAGTACTATTTCCTGGCAATATGTGGCACTTCAGACAAATTCATATGATGCGTAACACCGACTCTAAGAGGTTCTGTATTATTGTTCTTTTTACTAACAAAAAAGTGAACAAGAAAATAATTGAAAAGTTTATACAAAATGCCTTAAATGACAAATATTTACAAAAATTCTGCATTAAAAAATCTATATTTTAATTAAATGGGGTCCTAATAAATCGTACTTTTAAGCTTATCTATTTTAACATATTTACACTGCTTCAATTTCATTTTTGCCAAATTGTAAAGTGATAACAATGAATACCATTCAAATAAAATAAAATTAAAACAATACCACAAAAATGTCAAAAACTGTCATATGTAAATTGGCATTTCAAAATGCATTTTACATGCTGAAAATGTTTATTCTGTTAAAAATAAACCGTATGAATTAATGCAAATGTCAGGGCCACCATATTCTGTGAACAACGTATAAAAAAGACTGATATGATACACACTGAATGTATCCAGATCAGAGAACAGCAGTGACATTTTTCCTGCAACTAGACGCTAAAAATCAGAAAGCTATAACAAAACCAAACCATTTTAATAAAAAATGTCACATCTAACTGTAAAGACAGTGATTTTTCCAAAATATAAATTTGTTCATTGCTCTGAAATCATCTCAGCTGTGGCCTTCCAATTACAGACCTAACCTAAATTCATGTTGCTTCACCAAGCAAAAAATCTGCTTGACATCCATTTATTTATTAATTTATATAATTTTTTTATTCCGCCTGTGTCCCTGTCTGCCTTCTGCTCTGGTTCTTCCTCTTTAATTATACTATCTAAGTCTTTTAGCACTCGTGTACTGACTGAAGCAAGAGCTGGTAAAGACAAACACACACACACGCACGAACAAAAAAAATGGAGGATTTGTTCAAAAGGCATTCGTAACCTGCAGTGGGATCCACCTTATCACTGGCAGAAAATAAGCGGAGTGGAATGTCTGACAAAGTCATGCTGCTTGGTATTCTTGTGCTGTCCCTAAAAGGGAACTGCAACAAAGAAAACCAAGCTTGTTTCTTTCTCTCTCCCTAGAAGCTAACCGGTAGGTGGGCGTAAACAACATATCGACAAATAGCTACACAGAGCAAGCGCAAGAAAGATGTAACAACTTGTTTAAATTAACAAAATGCTAGTAACTGAACAGCAGTGAATCTGTATACTTTATAACTGATCTATAGTGTTATCCTTTAACTTGTATTTGTGTAAAAAAAAAAAACTGCATTGCGATAAAACAAGCCCGTCTACAGCCTGGTGGTAGAGCACTAATAAATAATATTTCTCTTTAGATAGGCCTTGAAACTATTTTTGCTCTAGTTATTGTGTGTCTATAACGAGCAGGAGACACCCGAACAGAAGGCCTGGTAATTACTGTAATACTCTTCATATGACGTGTGTGGCAAAGGGTCTTTTCACAGGGCGCTGCGTGTTTGATTGTATCCCATACTGCAATGAATCAGGTCAGAGTTTCAATGAAAGGTCTATGGGTGCTGAAGGAAAAGGGGAAAAAGGTGCACACAAACCACAAAACTTCAGAATAAACACTCTTAATTCCTTCTCTTTCTAAAACCTGACTTCAAAACATGTGGATTCGTCAGCATGTCACAAACGAGGGCGCTTACCAGGCTGAGGCCGGAAAGATCTCCACTTTCTCTGATAACATCTTAAAAAAATGAAAAACTTCCTACCTTCAACAAACTTGCTCGTGCTGACGCCCCCCCCCCCCCCAAGCACATCTTGGGGAGGGTGGACACACAGCACCGTAATTTATTATTCTTTTTCTTAAGTAGTTCTGGAGATCTGCAGTCATAACTTTTTATCGTTCACGTCCGACTCACACCTGGCAAATCTTCAGCATGAGCCGCAGCCGGTTTGGCCCGTTAAATTTGTCTTTGGGACGCCACAGGCACACTGTTCTTGTCTGAACACAGTTAGGCACCACCGGGCACTGGTAAGACTGACAGCATTCGTAAATACCTTTCTTGGCGATGCTTCAGGATTGAACGGACAAAAGGAAATATGAATTTTTTTTTTTTTTGCCTTACAAAAAACAATGACCTCCCTAGAGTTATGGCTCACACGTGATGTTTCTTCACCAAATAAATGCACTGCTACTGAGATATGATAACATGAAATACAGGAATATTTACCATGATATACTGTAAATGCAAAGAACAAAAAAGAGAAAAACCTGACGAGCAGAATTATGAGAAGAAAGAGTGAGTTTAACTTCGATGAGAATAATGCAAGGTAAACATCATAGTGTGCAAGAGAATGGTGCTGCTCTATCTGTCGCAATGTGCCCTGTTACCTGAGCGATTCAGAACGGCTTCAGCTCGCTGATGAAGCCGGCGAATGACAGACAGCCCGCAGCTGCAGGTTTTCAACTTTCTGCACATACCCTGTTCCTTCTCACTACCACACAAGGAGAAAGGCTACTGATTCAAAAGCCTAAACCATGTATCCCATCTCTTATTTGCTATCCAGAAATATACCATGGCTAAGATCAGGGAACATGTGGCTGCTTAATACATCTGTAGGTTAACAGGAAACAGGGCGCGGACAGGGAGAAGACCCAGACAACCTGCTGGTGGCCCACGCAGGAGAAATTTTAATGTCCTGACAGCAGTCTTTATGTAGACCTTCTGACTTTCTATTACTCTTTTACGTTTTTATCTTCACTGGTCATCGTTTAAATGTCCTCCAGCTTCAGAAGGTCTAGGTAGTAAAAAATAAAAAAAAAAAAAAGTAGGCCATAATTTCCTAAAATCCAAACGTCCTACAAAATATCAGGGCTGCACTCTCCCCTCCATCTTCACACCTTGTAATAAATGTTAGCGGGGCTCTGGGGGGGCATCTCCTGGACTATGTAGACTGGGTGCCCGTAATCCCCGCTCACTTTCTCGTAGTGCGGGCAGTAGTTGTTTTCTGTAGTCCGCAGCGGGATGATGATGTCACTGGGCTCAGAGCCGGCGTTCCCGGAGCACTTGGGGCTGGCTAGGGTGCTGAGCGTCAGTGCCGTCGCCCGCTGCTGCGTGTGCTTCCTCGCCCGCTTCCGGATCTTGATCAGCAGAATGATCAGGAAGATGATGATGAAGAGGAAGATGACACAGCCTGCCCCGATGGCTGCAAACAGAGCTGCCTTTGAGCCGAAGATGCCCTCGTCCGTAATAGTCTTGTTTTGGTTGATGCTACCTGTTTGGGGACAAGGGGAAACGGTTAAAGAAAAGCTTTTAAAACAGAGGAATCCCAATGAAATCTTATCACTTTCTTTGTTTCCAGAAACGCAGGCACTAAGAAACGGTAAAAACAAGAACAAAAATGGGGAGAAAAAAAC
Source organism: Mormyrus proboscirostris (assembly GCA_026779585.1). NCBI lineage: Eukaryota > Metazoa > Chordata > Actinopteri > Osteoglossiformes > Mormyridae > Mormyrus > Mormyrus proboscirostris. Next base: position 1,246,922 of record JAODKF010000002.1, read on the forward strand.
GACAAAAACTGGAATAAGCCAGCAGCTGCTATAGCAACTTAGGGTAAATTAATTAACAGCTTCAACAGGTAATATCGAAAGCTCCTTCCCATTGTTTTGACGACAAAGCCCTTAGTGATTGTTCACAGGCAGACGGTATAAAATCAGGCTCTCCCTGTTGAGGGTCTCAGTCTGCATTAGCTGTTGGGTTCAGATGCTCCATTCATTGTCTATGAAAGACCCACAGTGGCAGGGCAAATTGCAGCTAAGAGGCCTACTTCATGTCACAGGTAAAGGATAAGGCTTCTACAGCAGACACACTTGCTGAGAGACACGCAATCACACACACAGAAGCGTCAGTCCATGCAGAACCATTTTTTATTTTCCCTTCCAAAACAACAACAAAAAGATTAACATTCACTAAATACTTTCAGATCCAGCATTCAAGTAACCAGCAAGCTCAAGTAACCAGAACAACCATAAAATACCACTAAAATTGGTAATAAGTAATAACACTTTTATAAATAATTTATACAAAACTAATTAAAACTGAAGTAGCCAAGAAAAGCAGCATGATTTAGCAGTATTTCTGCCTATTCCATCATTTGCTTCACGATATCGAATATCGAAAGACTCAAATGATGGCAGAGACATTGCAACGTGTTAAAATAACAATACTATAAGAATTACTGTGTGCATACAGTAAAAGGATTAAAGTAATTTAAAAAATGTATTAGAAGTGTTTTTCAAGAATAACACTGAACAATATGGAAAATTCAACTATCAGATAGTGCCTCAGTCCATGACGTCGCATATGAGAACTTTTACAGTATTCTTGTTTGTTTTGTTTGCAAATATCAGGGTTTATCTGGCTTGAATTGAAACCATTAACACAACTGAGTCTAATCTTGATCTTCATCCACTTCATCAAAAAATCCAAGCCATTAAACAGAGACAAGCTTGTCTTTTTTATAACTAGCATGTTTCCTGCACAACCTCCTTTCCCTACCCCGCACCCCCTACACTATTTATACTCTGCCGCGTCCCACGGACCACAATCTCGGCAACAGTGCACGCAAACAGGCTCTGCGCTCTTAAATTAAGGCACTGAACTTCCTCTGCAGATGACAGAAAGATGGCCTTATAAGCGATCCCTGAAAGGAACAGATTCAAGAGATTCATTTTTTTTCCAGAACAAAAAGGGCAGAAAAGACGGGGGGGGGGGGGGGTAACTTTCTAAAAGCAGATAGATGGAAAGGAACCTGCTATTGATCTTGCTGGTGTATGAAACTATAATTTGAATTCTTGTCGAAAGCAATGGAGCTTAACTGCCTTCTGTCCTGCCCTATATTTTTTAGCTTGTCAAAACAAGCCAGCTAAATTAGAGTGTGTCTTCAGACGCCCGCATCTGTTATGGGATATGTGCTGGGAAATTTAGCAGCAGTAAATTCCTCCTGTGTGCAAATCAAATTTTAGATTTTCTATGAATATGCCATTAGATTATATTTGAAATCTGCTGTTATAAGCTGTCTATGACCTAATGCTTCTGTTTGGACTCATGCAGGACTCATGACTCAAGGTTACCAGCATTTGTAAAAGAAGATATAGGGTCAACACACAGAGTCCTGAAATGCACAGCTAGCTAAATTAAAACAAAGTTCTTCAGAAGCACAGACTACTTTCGAACTGTTTACTTGGACAACAGTCATGGCGGTATGAAGCGTTTCTTCTACAACAGTGAATGTCCTTTCAGACTTGCATGCACGCACACGCATACATGCACAGCCGTACACGTGTACAAACCGGCCCATGGCATTTTCCCATACTTGTTTTCCGTAAGGCTACCCACAGCATCTTCGCATTCCCGTTTTGACCGATGTGCCATTTACCTTGCAAGCCTCTTCAGGCGGACTCGACCGGGTTACTGTGGTGCGGGAAGAATTTGGCTGCCAGTCAGCCGTGGCATTTCAAAGACGGGCATGATCAACAATGAGCTTTATTACATTCCTCGCTGGTCTGAGGGCAGTGCACAGCGAGCCAAAGCTTACCTCGTGGCCTGTTACGGCACCATCTATCTTTTATACCCTGAGCCAAATGATTACAGCTGAAGCGATGGATCGGTACACAGGACACCCAAAATAAATGACAGGAGAAAGCTTTCACTTTGACAAAAGATTGGAGAAGACGAGAAAAAAAGAAAAACGGGTTTTTGGCTCAATGCCAGAAGGGAGTCGTGGTCATTTTGCCTGTACATGTGATTTTGTTTTGTTCCTAGAAGGGCCAACGTTTGCAAGAGGAAATTACTTTCCAAACCCTAATAAAGTCTGACTTTCTTCTGCTTAGCTTAACAAAAGAGAAGAGGAGCTAGGAGTGAAACCCCAGCAAAAAAGCTAGCACAAATTAACATGTCCAGTTTGCAGAGGCCAGAAAATCCCCTGTTTTCTTGTCAGCCCTGTTGACCGATTTTAATAGTCGCTGATAATCTTATCCGCCGTTCTATCACAGTGCTGCGGATATGGTTTTGATTTTTCATTACCACACTTGAGTGGCATGTCTATCTGCATTACCACTTAGCATAATTAAAAACCAGGGCACTGCAGGCCCCCCCCCCCCCCACACACACACCACCACAACTCAAAACCAACAAATTTCTGTGCTGTTTTCAACAGAAGACGCAAAAGATAAATGAGCAGTAGACAAGCAAAAGGGTGCTCTTTCAAGGTTTTCACATGTGTGGTAAAATCGAGGCTATATCAAAACTACACTAATGTGGAACCACAGAGCTCACAGTAAGAGTCACATGGACAGATGGGATGAGAAAGAAGCTTCCAGAGTGACAACATGAGTACGTCCTCAAAGGCCTCCTCTTCTGCCTTACATTTGAAACCCTTTGGAGTAGGTTCTGGCAGTGTAGGAACACTCCCGATTTTTCATATTCGCACAAAGACCCAGGAAAACAGCATGTATTTTATGAAAACTTGAGTATGGACTAAGCTTATGAGTTTTTTAAGTCCACGATTCATTGTTTGCATGTTGCATTATCAGTGCTATAAACCTAATTCAAACGACTGCATTTTATAACATGCATACAAAGCCCCCCCCCCTGATTCCGGCTTACTGTGAAAAATTTCTGCGAGGCTGAAAAATGCCAACATGCCTCAAAAGCTGCCGACAGGAAGCTGAGGAACCGGGCCGTGTTGAGGCACGCTTCATCACAGGAGGCACTTACCTGTACTGCCTTTCCGCTCATCCTTATCCTTGGCAGGTGGTCTGCTTGTCGACTCCGTACTGTCCTTGTCCTTGCCAGGGCTGTCGATTATCACTGGGTCTGACACCACAGTGTTTGGGTCTGAAAGAATAAAAGAAAAAGCATAAAAATAAAAATCATGCAAATCCAGAAGTTTTTGGTGGCTGAGTTTTACTTCCATGTTTCTTGCACTGGAAAAGGGCAAAGGATTCCCTGATACACACACTACTAATTACTTAAGACCGTTTTCCCCCCAAACCATGTTTCACAGCAACCTTCTTCCAGTACTCTTGCTTAGTCTTATTAAACGTCGAGTGCGACAAACAGCAGGTGAGCGCAAGGTGCCCAGCTGTACGTCCAACATTCACTTCACATTTGCCAAAGGCCTTTACAGAAAATTACTTTAAGTACTTGTCCTTGCAAAAAAAAAAAAAAATAAAAAAAAATCCTGATTGCTATTACATTCATATACTTTATGGTATATCTCCAGAGCGCTATATAACGGTTTAAGAGAAATGATTATAGGCGTTAGCAAATAAGAGCAATTGAATTTCACAGGCTGGTCATTAGTGCAGATATATTTTGCTGTGCCGGTTCTCCTGAGAACACTAGATCCCAATGAAAATTACTGTATTTAATTTGTTTTGTCATAAAATGGAAAGGATTTCTTGAATAATGTGCTGAGCGCATATTTTCCCGTCCTCTTAATTCCAAGCATGACATTTAAGAGAATACAGTATAATCTTTATTTGAGACGCTTTTCTGCCAAACTAATGTCAGGTTGGTAAGAAATGTAGGGTACCTTGGGATTATTAACACGGGAAAGACCAGTACATATTTAGAGGAAGAAAAAGACACCGAGTGGACCGTTGTATATAAATGAAAACCACATGGTACAATTTAGATATACCATATTTCATTTGTTTATTTGTTTAAAAGGAAAAAAAAAAAACTCCGGTGGTCATTCATGTGATTTCCTCCTTATGTTTTGACTTTAAATTATGACACATCCCATTATCATAATAGCTACATTTGATGTTGGATTAACTTATCCTATAGTGACTCAAAACTTCTCTGTGAATGTATAAACAAAGACTGCCAGTGGAAAGTAGAAGATTTAGTCCAGGGGCTCGTGCTGATTCTCTTCCGTGGATTCTCGGATGCCAAATGCCCGGAGCGATAGCTTTAAATGGAAAGAATCATAGTTTTGCTAGCTAATGCACAAATTGCGTGTTTTTTGTTCTATTTAAAGCGTCCGGAAAAACCAAGCAGTAAGCAGCAGAAATGTAACTATGAGCCTGTTTAAATGGTTGCGATTCATTTTAATTCTGAACATGAATTCAGACATTCACGCTTCAATAAAATTTGCACTTAAATATTAGGGTTGTAGCAGTCTGAACCCTCGTCAGCACGTCCAGACTTGGAGTGCCTAAGTTCTGATGTAAGACTGACATGCTGGTAGATATACTGCCAAGACAAGTATGTGTGTGTGTGTGTGTTTCTCACTCAGTCCTACCCTGGAGCTGCCTAACTCATATTCTGAATGTTTCCTCAAAAGATATATAGAGCCTACTGTCAGACCTTGGTACCAAAACATTTTTAAGTGAAATACTTGCAGACTTGTGCCTTGTGGTCACAATAACCAAATACGTAACAAATTTGATCTGCTTGATAATGTCCATTATAATGTTAAAAGTGCATTCTAAATGTCTTATTTTCCCTTTTATACTCCACCATAACTTTACGCATAATTATATACTTAAAGTCATAATTATGTGCATAATCAAAAAAATGATTCTCCTTGCCAGTATTCCGCCCTGAGAGGTTAAAGGGATGTTGAAATTAACCAGGTATAATATCTGAAAGAAAATGTAATGTTTTATAAAAAAAACTTTAAGGAAATAAACACAGCCCCGGAAAAAATCAAGAGACCACAGCACACTGTTTCACTCATTTCTCAATTTATGGGTATATGTATATATACTTTTCTGCAAACTGCAGTCTGGCTCTTCCCTGCTTCTCATTAATGAAGGGCTTCTTCCTTGCTTTATGGGACCTCAGTCCTGCTTCTAGGAGCCTGATATGAACTGTCCTAGCAGTGCACTTCACACCGGAGTTTAATGTTTCCCATTCCTTCTGAAGGTCACTTGATGTCATTCTCTGATTCATGAGAAACTGTCGGATAAGTTAACAGTCATCTCTGCCTTTAGAAAGTCGCTTCTGCCCTATACCTGGCTGGTTTCTGGTTGTTCCCAGTGTCTCCTGCTTCACCTTGTGTGCTGCTGTCTTAGAAATTTTGAACCTGAAAGCAACCTGCTGCTCAGCATAGCCTTCTGCCAGCAGAACCAGGATTAAACCAGGATTTAAAAATGCAGATTTCTTTAAAAATAGAGTGGTCTTTTAATTTTTTCCGCGTTTGTATATGCAAATTGGACAAATCTAATAATGACACACAAAAACACTGAAGGAAAGAATGCACAGGAAGATGGGGTTTGCTTATAAGGTCTGTTTGCACCTGACAGGTGGGCTCTGGCTTGGCAGATCAGCATTAATCTGAGAGCATCTCAGCTGCGAAGCTCTGCGTATGTATAAAGTACATCACCAATTCCCCCTTAAGAGGTAGGCCTGACAGAGTCTGCATTCTGCCCGAAAACCAGAAATATTCACTTACCCCTAGTGACACTCTCAGACAGAATTATATTCAAAACCCAGGCAAAGCAATATGAGTAATGCGAATGGCCTGATATGAACTGTGTATATAATACTATTCATGATTCACTATTTAACGGCCTTTAAGACCATAATTAACTTATGAGGGTCATTAAAGCACAAACAAACAAATAACTGAACCAAACACTTGAGAAAGGACATAATGGACAATGAGTTTATAACCCAACATGCGTAACTGGAAGGACCGAGGTTACCCACAGGGGTGACGACAGTCCGATATGTCAATTACCACACATCCACGGAGCAAAGGATCCAGAATGTTCTGTCGGGAAAAGGGGAAAAGTCCCCCGCTTAAATGGAAATCAGCAGAATTGCACCAAAGGAATGCACAAATAGAGGGACCGCAAGATGTTTTTTTTTCCTTTGTTTTATGATTAAAGTGCCAGAAAGGCTGTGATAATTATGTGTAATTATGGGGAAAAAATATAACCAATGTAGTACTGCTTTCACAGCAATGAAATGCGTGTTTAAAAATTCAAAAGGGAAACCAGAAATCCAATCCAAGCCATTTTATATTTTTATTTTGCGCTATGCTGTTGATGGACTTGTTTTCCTTTCACTATGCTTTTTCCCCAGACTTCTAAGTCACCATATGTAGAAAAATTACCAAAACCTGACTCGATTCCTCAAGCTATTCTCATGTGGTGACCAAGCAAAACAGACAACTGCTTTTCTTACATTCACCACTGACCAATTCCAATAAAAAATATAAATATGTTTGGTATAATTTGACTCAATATGTCTGATTTTGTTATGATATTTGTGGCTGTTGTCTGCCCTGCTAGCTAATTGTCACGGCAAAATGGCTAAGAAGGAAGTTGGGTGTTTATTACCGGGGAAAGTTCCACCCTATAGGTACCTTCAGCAAGCTGCTAACTGTTTTTAAACATATGTTCCTGTTTTTAATAAAGGTTTGCAAAGAATTCACATGTTATTCACCACAGAAGTTGCACAATGTGGCACCAATTTATCGGCACTCTTCTTTCAACTTAATTGTTCTGTATAAATAGATATTCTTTTTGACTGCAATTTTACGAGAGAAAAGTTAATTTATCGCAGCGCCGTATTTTACAAGAGCGACACTTCGGGAGTTTAAAAGGTGACGCGGCTAAGTGTAAGACGATGTCTGCAGGAAATCAAGGTCAATTTTAAATGGAAAAAGGCAAAGATTTGAATTTGTATTCAAAATATGCCTTTGTGGTGTGGAGGCACACTGTCCTCAAAGTCGCATATTGTGCAAATGCAGCGCATTCGTTAACTTTCCACTCGTGCTGGACGACAGGCTGAAACATTAAAAGGCCTGTTTTAAATTACCTGCTTTTACTACTGATTCCATCTGTTGTATCTGTGTTGTTTTTTTTCTTTTACTAAATGTGACAAAAGTTAGTTTTATACGAACAATATTTAACATCTCCAACTTAATGAGGCCTATTCTGCAACAGTTGCTGCCTCCATCTGGCACGGCTGTCTGTCTGTGAGACGTATCGCCATTTCTAGAGAGACATTTCACTTTGTATCGATACAGGAACCGCTTTACGCCGAGAAGAATGTCTGAAGAGGTACTTTAATTAATGCAAAAACCCACAAAACAATGTAGATCACACAGAAAGGCCATGTAGATACAAGAAAAGAAGACGATAAAGCAATTATCAATTAACATTTTATTGCTTGTTGTTATTCACTTTGTTAAAAGGGTGTATTTTGTACCACAAATCTCCCCTTATCACAGGAAAAAAAACTGCTTTTACAAAAGCCGAGAAGGTCTGTCTGCCAAATTTAGTGTATAAATGCTAGATTTTTTAAACTTGTTTTATGCCAAATTACATACGTTCTTTTTTACATTGTAGTCCACCATCGCATTGCTTAGCTTGTCTATCAGGTTCTTTGGGTTTCAGATGCAGCCTTGACCAGCCTTTCGCTCACATTCTGGGGTTACGGGTTAGACCAACAAATAATTACCCCAGTCTAATTAATGGCTCGACCCAGAGTCCAAAGTTTATCAGTCTTATTGTTTCCCCGTAAGCAGCCATCTGTACAGTCGGTCTGAGGCCAGCGGTTGGCTGGCTGTCCTTATGGTTTATTTGCTTTTAGACCGTCCCCCTGACGAGCGAGACGGTGATGAGCTGAGCCTGAAGGGAAGAAAACTCCCAGCTATCCAGATTCCTCTAGCAGAGCTTGGCCTGGGCCGGCTCCCGTGGGGGGGTGGGGGGGAGTGGGCTATGCTTGTTGAGATGCTGGCAGGGCTTAAGGAGAGCGCAAGGGCACCTGGAGCGATGCTGTCTTCTGGGAGGTGTCTATTTTTCCAGCATCCCGTCAGGTCGCCCGGACTATTGTTTATTTATTTCTTTTCCCTCGCAATAATTGCTGGGCTGTTGCTTCGAGACAACAGTAAACTGTACTACGTTTTTTGTTTTTTTATCCCTTTCTCGAGGTCTGTAACTGAAAGAGACAAATGTGCTTGCTGGTGTTAGTTAAAATTAAAAAAAACAACGACGCTAACCAACAGTATTTTATGTTAAGGGAGTACGCTGCATACTGCCACCAGCAGCACTCCATACCGTCTATATCGCGGTCTGACCCACTTATCTCTGTGTGCTCACATCTGAGCCAAGCAACCGCGGAACTGCTGGATCATCAAAAATTGAACAGGTCCTCGAATAACAGTGTCAGTGCTCGTTTAAAGCCACGTTTCCTGCTGGCCATTTGCATGCGCGGCCTGGAGTATTTCGGCTGCCTGGTTTAAACATCTGGCATGATTAAAAAGGCTCGTCTGGCCCTGGCCAAAACAAACAAACAACAACAAAAATAAAAATAAAAAAATCTCTATGAGTTATTATTTACCTTGCGAGGTTTCTTCCTCGATTCATTACCTCTAGAGGAAAGAAGTTCACACAGCCACGTTGAAGAGTAAAGTTACACACTGAATTGCTGAATTCAAATTATACAGTAATTAAAGTAAAATAAATACGTTTCTTTTTTTTCTCCCAAGAGGTTATAAATAGAGTAAAAGGTAATGTCTGAAATCCACACTTTATGAGAAATTAAGTCAGCAGGCTATTTTCCATACTGTGAAAACATCTGAATGAAGTATCCACTGTAAATTCCAGAGCCAGAGGCGATTTGAGTTTATGAACAATAGCTTGTGAAATGCTCTCCTTACACCGAAGTCACGGTTCTTAGAGCACAACGCTTTCATTATCACTGAGCCATTTTTATATCCTGCCCTCATCTAGTATAACACAGAGCCCTCAGCATATCCTGTGTTATTTTGTCTTTAAATGAAGTCTTTAGCATGTGATTTGGAAATAATTGTAAACAGGCACTATTCATGGTATAACATGTCTACCATCCTTTTCATCTCCTGCAAAAATCACTACAGAGCCTGTTGCATTCGTAAGATGAACACCTGTATTTGAAAAATCCAAGATATTGAAGTAAACATACTGGGAACAATTTCAGGTCACCACTCCCTTTTTCCTATAAACTGTTTAGGGCATAACCATAGGTTGCAGAGCTTAGACTCACAAGAAGTTCATTCTTTTTGGTTTTGTGGTGCGTGGAATTGCAGCCTTACCCTGTCCAACTTTCATAATGATCTTCATGAAACGGGTGTTGCAAACTCCACCTTCTCTATTCTCAAGTCCTTCCAGGGTCCCATTGGAAGTGGCTGTTGTCAGAAAAAGATAAAAAAAAAGAAGAAAGAAACGCAGTCAAGAGTTAGAAGATGCATTCAGAAATCATTTGAATTTGTAGTCGTGCATGTGTAGCTATGTATACTACCGGAATACAAATAGGGAGACTTTGCGGAAGTGATCGACAAACCAAGATCCTCGTGCACCAGAATGTGTTGCTGGTACAAATCCACGACTGGGTACATTCTGAAGAACTGAGTGGTAGCTGAATGTTCTTCTGAAGTGCGTACGCTTCGTCGAGCCCGACCCGATCAGGCCGTCTACAGATGTATGGACGTAAAAAGGCTCTTTAAAATTTAGTGGGAGTTTTACAGCTACACACATTTACAGTGGGATGGGAAACAATTGCTGATGATGCGAGCGTCTTATCAGGGATTTTCCTATCTCGCAGCGACATTTCCTGTTATTGTTATCGCATCCCACGGGAACGTAGAGGTTTTTCAAGGTGCTGTGAAAGCAAAAGACCGCGAGGCCGAGCAGAAACTGCACGACGTCGTCTTTTTCTTCTCGCATGTGTGCCGATCACCTCCCCCTTTGTTCTGTCTGCCTTCACCTCACATAAACGAGCTTTTTTTTTTCCCCCCTTCCCCCTGAAGGAATGCACCAAGTATTTGGCAAAGGGAAGTTATGCCAGGAACAATTACTGCAAGCTGCAAATGCCGAAGGCTTAGCTCCCCTTTTCTGCATGCTCTGTAATTAGTGGCTGGGTGGCACAGTAGGCTAAAACCCTTATCTTGGGAAGCTTGTCTTCGAATCGGACTCTGTCGAGGAGGCGATGGGGGGCAGGGGGCTGTTTCGGCGCTGTCAGCTCCCACCCCCCCCCAAGAGCTCAAACCACGGACAATGTGGCACCACCGGCAGTCTATTCTGTGCAGGAAAAAATGACTGGAGGGAATCCACAGTGGGCATTCAATAATGCACTGAGGCCGGACAGGAGGGGCGTTTCCACACCAGGGTAAGCCAAGCCTGGCCCTGCTTCATTATTGTCGCTCCAGCTCCATGGGCATTTTCACCTCCAACCTCTTAGTTTTCCTCCCCTTTCTCTTTCTTGATCCCCCCTCCCCTTTCACCCCACCTCCCTTCTATTCACACCCACTCCAGCCCCCACATCCCCTCACACCGAACCTCGCTCAGACATTCAAGGACCGTCTGCCTTATTAACTTGTCCAGATTCCACTCACACTAAGATGTCGTGACTGAGTACCCATTTAGGAAAGTGGTCAACTAATTAGATCCTACTCCAGGAGAATCAAAGCCCTCTCTCTGCAGCCATTGCACAATGGTCAGGCACGGTGAGAATAGGGCCCGGCTTGGGCAGAGGTATCACAACAGACAAGGCCCTTCAATCCCCACCTCTGAGCCCACAGAATAGGACGCTTGTTAACCTTATGTTTCATTTTTCTTCTCTCGCCCCCCCCACCCCCTCTCAACCAACTCCCAGCATCCTTCACTCCAGGCCTTTTATTTAGTGAAAGGAGCAGGATTATAACAAATGGGCCCTTTGAAGATCAAGTACATTTTCAGCGCGCTCTGTCATATTCCTGCTAATGGGAGATGCGTCATGCACAATAGCAGTGCCGTGTTTCCACATTACAAGACCCATTTCTCTACCCAAAGGTAGGTGCCATCGACACGTCCATACGCTGCTGATGATTTCGATTTTCGTACTGAGCAATCCACGCGGTGGTCACGATCGCTTGCAGCCCAAAGGCACCGGCTTTCAAGCAACCGCGTAGACTTTGGACTACACTAAATCAGACAAAAACATTCATCACACACAAAAAGAGAGATCGGGTAACGAAGCCTTTCGAATTCTAGAGTGTAATCCTATGTAAATAAATTATGGTATCACTGAGATCAAAAAGTATCATTAAAAATGACTTTCGAGCCACTACAGTTTATTTTGGCAGCAGCATCTGCCAAAAACAGCAAAAGACAAGATAACCTCTGGAGACTTTGCAAAGTAAAAAGAAAAAGTACGGCTTATTTACTGCTACTGCCATATCAACTTTTGGGTTAACTAAAGTCATTTGAAAGTTGCTTATCATTCTGAACGCGTGTGTGTTTTTTTCCTCTTTTTTTTCCCTTTCGATGCATCTGGAGCTACAGGGAGCCACAGTTGGGAATTCCTATGTCATGTTTCAGAAGCAGAATGCAGAGGGAACATCTTGGAATTGCAGCGGGGAGTACAAAACAGTGAACCGCTGCAACACACCAAACGGAAATATCAGCGTGCTCCAAGGACATTGCGGCGGCGATGGAGATACGGGTACAGAGGGACTCGAAATGGCTAAGAGGAACATCCTCTCTGCAGACGCAAACTCTTAAAATGCTCAACGTCTTGATGAAAAAGGTCCCAGTCCAACCCCCATAAGGTTTACGGTGCTTTTTTCATGCAGAGAGCCGAATGAACTCACAGTAAATAACAAGTGACTCATGAGTAGAAATGTACATAAGAACCTTTCCTAGCTGCACATCTCAGCATCTCCGCTACATTTTACACAGCCTATTGTCTATTTCGTGCCCAGTGGGTGGTTTATTAATTTTTTTTGCCCCCCCCCTCCTTGATTGAGTCTTTTGACATAGCAAGGAGAAACAAGCCAAGCTAATGTTAGGTTAAAACAGAAGTGACACGGTAACCTTTACTGGTTTCACAGAGCAAGAGAACCAAACCTTTGGACTAAATACATTAGTCACTTATGATTACTGCTGCCATTGGGTCTTCTACATCCCTCCAGCCTGGCTCATCAAAACAGGGGAAAAAAAATACTGGGGGCGTGCCATTGCTCATATCCAGCAATAGTCCTGTTGGTATCCCTGGGTTATCGTCGACTATTTCATCACCACTTAATCGGCAAACAGAAAAAAGGAGAACGAAAAAAGAAAAAAAAAAACGTGTGGATTTTCTCTCGTTACGATTATTTCATAGAACATGAGAAATGAAAAGTGGGGAGGGGGAGAGGGGGGAATCAACGTAATCGATAGCTAACAGCAATTATGCAGAAGACAAATCGTGTTTTAGTTTTCCAAATGGATCTTTAAAGGTCTATTAGCGGACAGACGGGCATTGAGTGGGGTGGGTTTGGCGTCTGAATGATGTCACCACTATTAAGATGCATGGATCTGGGAACGGTGCCAGGATCTGGCCAAGCTGTCACACACACACACACACACACACACAGGCACACACACACACATGCATACACACAAAAAAAAGTAAGAGGGCGGCAGTAGTAGCAAAGCAACAGGAAGATTGAAGATGACTCTATTTAATCAGGCCCCATGCTATGCCTGGCCTGGCACTAGAGGCTAGAGGAAGAGTTTAATTCTGTTCCGATTTATCGGTCCGCTTGAAAGGTAATGCCCAAAAATGTTAAAACAAAGGCTAGACGGAACCCAAGGGCTGTGGGTTGGAAAAATGTAGCATGTCATAAGTCCTTTTCGGGTTGACAGTCCATCGCGTACGCATATTTCTGCGAGTTCAGACGTTCTGCTCCTGCCCCCTACAAAGGCACCTTTGAACTGGCTGGCATTTCATTTGCAGGATATGAAACAGGTCCTAAGGAGAGAGTCAGCAGGGTCTGATCCCTGCAGCCGCGGACTGCGCATGTGAAAAAAAGGAGGAAAAAGAGGAAGAAAAGGCAGCTTCTGTTTCAAATACAGAAAAAAAGGGCAAAAATTCCGCGTCTTGCTGTCCGTCTCGGCCCTCGAAAACACTGGGCTCTTTTGTTCACCTTTCGGTGCCTGGGGACACAGGGGCCAAGGCGTACTGAACAAGCAGCAACGCATCAGAGACCCCGGGGCCTGGGCCCTGGGATCGGCAAATTGTTTTGGCTGTTACACACTTGTGAATGGCCCCCTCAGCCAGTGCACCCATTAATGTTTCTGAGGGTCTAAGGCCTGAGGAGCAGATGTGAGAACAGTCCTTTCCAATTAGGCCTCTCTGCAACATGTGTGTGCCTCAGTGGACAACCACCACACCCCGAAAAAAAAAATGTCAGCATTGTTTTTATTGTCTTTTATGAGCAAGCGTTAAAAAACCAGGAAATTGAGTTTGAGTGCGACACTCACAGCAGGGTTCTATGAGTAAAATCTGCAACTACGCCTTCGAGAAAGAACAATCATTCTTCAAAGTTATAAGGGAAAGAAAAAGAAAGAAATGTTTTTTTTTGTGGCTGAAATAATTTCACTAAGATCTGCAGCTCTCAGTGCTTTTATATTTGGCTAATCATCCTGCCCGGGAAGATGTTAAAGTAGGAGCAATAGCTATAGCAACCCGAAGAAATATCCTTATCGTTTGCATAAACGCACAAGTATGTTAACATTCACCGAGTGCCATAGCTGTCTGGCCCTGCTGACAAGAAGAGGCGATGTCAGAGGAACAAACGGGGTCGGGGAGAACGGGGATTTTGTTTCTAGCAGTACTTGGCACTGCTGCTAGGACGGGGGAAAATATAGTTCTGGGAGGAGGGGCAGGGGTGCAGTCTGAAGAGGTGAAAAGCAAATGAGCAAAGATCTATACAGCTCTGACAAGCTGTGCTAAAGTCGCTTAACTGTCAGTGAGAGCCGGTGACATGCTCATCCAGGGTTACGAGCCAGAAAGGCATCCCGATTCTGGCGGAGGTAGAGGAGTTTGACTGCACGGGAGGAAATGTCAGCTGGGAAGGTATCACGGTACCTCAGGAGGGGGACGACCCGGGGCTTAAATCCACATAGCCCCTCCCAGGTATTAATAGGGTTCAGAATACAAAACGAGAACAGTGTATGTCAGTGCGCCTTGTATGTTTTACTGTAAGTTAATGATAAGTGCTTGAGTGATGACCTATGCTATGGTGGAAACATGTGTATTTACCCGGTGTGACCTCCAACCATCTACACAGCTGGCACAGTTCTTTGCTTGTAGCCAGAGTTGGGTAATTCAGATCCAGAAAGTAATAGTCCAGACCATTATTTTGTTTCAACCAACCAGTTGAACATGAGTCACAGTCACAGAGTACTCAACTGGCTGGTTGAAACAAAATCCCGGTCTGGACTTTTACTCTCTGAACATGAATTACCCAGCTATGCCTGTAGCTATACAACACAATGGCATCAACAGGTTCAGTGAGCAAGGGGGCGTCAAACCACTCCAGCCTGCACTACAGCAAATAAAACTGGTATTTGCGCAACATACAAATATGCACTAATGTGCTTGCAAAGACATATATGAATACACAATGGAGGAAGTGTGATGGACAAAAAAAATACCTCGAAGTATGTTGGTGAGAACAAGAATTTTGACAAGTCGACTAAAAAAACATTTTTTCCCTCCTGTCTAAAATTAGTAGGCCCATCTGCGGTTCTCGCTTTGGGGGGAAAAAGGAGCCATTTGTGAGATATTACTTCCCCATTAATAACGCATGGAATGCTTAATTGTAACACGCGCACGGATTAATAGGTCATTCAGAAACGAACGTGCTAACGCCCCCCTCCCTTCCTCTTAGCACCTTTGATTATGTAAAGAATATTACCTCTGGAGATCTTTTCTTTTTCTCTCTTCTCAGGACAGACAAGGCCCAGATGTGACAGACATGATCTTGCAGTCTGTGTTCTCAGTGCCGCGTCGCAAAGCCACGGTGGGGGAGGGGAGGTTAAAATCAAAAACAAGGACTCTTTTCTCCAATTGGGGAAAACGTGAAAAGAAACCAATCATTTTGGTGAGGATACATAGACAGAATAAATTAAATTTTGGCTACTGAAAAACAGCCTTGCTCTTAGATAATGCCATTTCTTGCGGTTTGTCCTGGGAATGGAAATATATCTGTGCATTTATTACTGTCACTTAAGGCTTATTTTTTTTGCCAGCATTGTACTCAAAACAGCCACAAAAAAAATCATACAGCATGAATCTTTTATTTAAATCATGTTCCGTGGTTCTCGGGGAAAAAAAAAACATATATAACTACCTGGCTGGTTGAGGTTAGGGAACACTCATGCATGGCCATCCATATGCCTCACACCTGGTATATTAGCATGAAAACAAGCAACTGACTAATTGGTAAACAGCCTCGCAAAAAACTACCCTTAAGATGGAAAATGAGTATAAACTGTAAGCACCTAGTAGAATTTCGGTACAAAACTAGTAAAACACCATCACCCCTTTGGGAAACTCATTCCGATCAGTGGGACCACTAAATACAGGCAGTCCCCAGGTTATGAACAAGATCCACTCACTGTATACAAGTCAAATTTGCAGGTTAATTGGAAATATAATGTAGATAGTAATAATGACAGTTATAGAGTAATCATAAAAGTAACTACATACAGTCCTGTACTACATGTCAAGCCCATGAACCGCTGAAACCACAGTGTTTTCATTAGTCACAAAGTACTGCTCATTATTACTAACCATTGTAAAGGTACTGCCTGTAAAAAAATATTAATATATGTATTAAAAAACTAACAGCAAGTTTAGGACTTGTAAACAAAACAAACAATCCAAATACCAAGTTAGCTAGTGTCAGACTTTCCTGGGGATAAACCCAACATGGATTTGTCTGTTTCAATTAGCGTGTGTGCTTTTGTGATCCAAGACAAAAGCGACATTTACTCTGTGGAAATCCATCTCACTTAAAAGACGAAAACAGTGCTGACAGCCTGGTTCTGTCCCCTGTTCCACAGAGGAAGGCGGAGTTCCCACCCGAACCTTCGCGTGGCTTGAGTGGTCGCCACAGGTCGCAACAAACGACAAACCAAACAAACACTATACTTCAGGAGACATCTGCTGCAGCGTTGCATTCGGGTGCCCACCAAGGTCAGAAAAGATTTTTCTCCAATCTGTCCCTATGGGTCTCAGAGCTCAGGAAGCTGAGGGATGGGCCTGTGTGTTTTGATGGAAAGCAGAACCCTGGATTGTCTCCTGCAACTGCAAATGCACCCCCCAGCCCCCAAAGAAATAATACCCACAGCACAACATCAGCTCCCTGGATGGGTGGCGACTGCCTTTTTTTAAAATCTTTGCCGGGAGCAAAAGCATTCAGACGTTCTCGATATTGCGATGAATTTTTTTTTTTTTATTCATGTCTGTGAACGTCCTCAAAACATTCTGGTTAGGGGATCTCCATAGTTTTTTATTTTCTTTCTCCTGACCTCCAATTTCATCTCTGCACAGTAACAATTTTACCTCTGCTCTCTCTAGCTATCTAGCTACACTGCTGTTCGCTCTAATTTGAATAAATAAACATGCTCTTTGTAAATAAAGCTTCTGCCCTAAATTCTTTGTATACGTTATCAAGGCACCACCCTCTGACTAATATGAAGAACCATTTAAA
This sequence comes from Mormyrus proboscirostris, assembly GCA_026779585.1. Classification (NCBI taxonomy): domain Eukaryota; kingdom Metazoa; phylum Chordata; class Actinopteri; order Osteoglossiformes; family Mormyridae; genus Mormyrus; species Mormyrus proboscirostris. The sequence goes on from JAODKF010000002.1 coordinate 1,263,880, forward strand.
CTGTGGGTCCTTAGTATAAGGACTGCCTGTATTTATGCGTATGTTCTTTCTTGATTATTTCGCCTGTTTGGCATGAAGGACGTTGAGGGCAGAGACAGGCCCTTGGCTGCCCTATCAGATCAGAAACAGTTGTCTGCCCTGCTGCCGAATTAAGCCAAGGGGCTGCGGAGATTTCGGTTCTGTTGTAAGATTACAGCCGACTTGAGCTCCAGCAATGATATTAGGTGCGACCTTTAAATCTGGAGAGAGCCAGCTGTACCACCGCTGAAGTGGTGGAAGGAGGGGGGGCCCTGCCGCCCATACCCAATTACGTCTCGGCATCTTAGAGAGACAGAAGGGGGAAATGAAGCTTATGCAGCAACCGGCTGGAGTCTCGGGAAGGGAGGGGAGGGTTTGCACTCTTACAGCGCAACGCTGTGCGGGCAAGATGATGGAAATCTATGAGGACAGCTTTTAACTTTCCAGACGAAGCGGCCTGTGTCCTCATCAACGGTGCCTTCGAGCGTGATCTACTGTAAAGGCAAGCAAATGAATAATTTGCCTGTAACACAAACAACCTGTCAAGTACAAAATATTTTTTTTTATTCTTTTCCCCGACACCGTGTACAGATTTAACGTGCATTTAATTTTAACCTTGAGTTCCTTTTTAACCTAAACTTTAAAAAGGAAGTAAACATGTTGTCTATAATCCTACAACTTCCCAAAAGGAAAAATATATGGAGGTTCAGAGAAATCTTTAGAATCCATGCTAATGGTTCCAACACTACATACTTTTTAGGACATCATAAGATATCAAGATCTTGCAGGTCCTCCACCATCCCCTCCTATCCATCCCATTTTCTTCATTTTGAAGTTTCACAAATGGGCAAAAATGAATACGAGACAAAACTGATCTATCTCTGCTCACTTCAAACTAGCTAATTTTGCACACTGACGCTTCTCAATGGAAACTGCCAATCAATTAAATCCAGTTTTTTGCTATGGTTTTCTTATTTTGTTATAGACCAGACCGACACTGACGAACATTACATACAATGTCCATTGCTTTAGCAACTGAATATTGAACTAAAGACCAATTAAATATAAATTGACTATATATATAACTGGGGTACACATGACCTAAAAATGTGAAGTACTTTCGGTGTCCCTGACTTGCCCCTATTGTTTCGGGAACTAGAACCAATTATACAGCAAAAAAAAAGAGGTCAGATACTTTTCTCTGTGCTGCTTGGCTATAATTTTCCTTTTCATACAGAGCATTTCACTTCTCTTTGTGAATGCTTTGTGGACAATAAACAAGAAATCGAGAGCCACGCCACACACTCTGTTGCCAAACACAACAACCTAGGACAGAAAATGTTTTGTCAGTGTCTTTTTCCAACAATTTCATTCCAACATCCGTGCAGTTACAATGCTCTTAAAGCAAAAGGACACTTTAAGCTGAATCGCCATTAAAATATATGCAGCTGTTTATGACTTTATGTTTAACTGTGGGAGACCACGCCCCCTGCGGCAAGCCACTCCCTCTGCTGCAGGCCACACCCTCTACGGCCTACCAGTATTTATGCTATAGAGTACAACTTTGTTCTTTTAGTCACAGTTAGGTGTGGTCATTTAAGATGCTAACTGAAACGGTCTTGCCCTTTCTGAATGCCTAAAAAGTTGTTTCTTTGGGCTATACTCACGGTTTAGTTTTCATTTCTGTAAACTGATGATAAAAGCCGTTAAAAAATCAGGCTTCAGCTTTTCACACCTGAATGGCATCTAGTAAGACGTGCCCTTGTGTGTTGCTCTAATTGTTAGCATTATCAATAATGAACACAGAGTCCAGTTTAATCAGCGAGCCGCCAGGAACTACTTTCAATTAAAACTTGTAGCTATGTCAACACTATTCGGAATATAAATTGCGATGATTCACAGTTAGCTTGGCATTAAATTTGTCCTTTGTGGGCAGTGAAGGCAAAATCAAATGAGGCACCTTAAAGATTTTTTTTTTATTAAATTGGTGTGTGGTATTTTTTTTACAAAAAAAAAGCTGACCATTCTGAATTCCATAAAAGAGAACTTAGACAGAATTAAGCATTCACTCAGTCAAAGTAATGATTGAGTATACTTCTACTTTAAGTATCAAACAAAAGGCAAACCCTTTAAAATAATTGCTTCTTTGGAATTTTAAGTGCTGTTTGCAAGATGAAAAAAATGCAGCTAGAAGAATACAGTCAAGCATATCTGCACAAATCAACCAAGTTATAATGATGGCCTTTGACTGAATTTACAGTTTCCACAGTATAAACATTTGTTTTATTGGATATACTCCGCAGTTTGTGTTCCATCTAATGAACAGAGAATGGAGAAATAAAATATTTAATAGCATGGTCAAGAAAATTGGTGCATTTACCTCCCAGTCTGGTTGCCATTTGAGCTCCCTGTGTTTTGTTCAAAGAAACTAAGGACACCTTTAAATTATATTATGACATTCATCAAAAACAATTACAAATCTGAGAGGTTAAGTGAGGGTTGTTTAGGGACCTGAAGAACATGTTACATATTACATAGTACATAGTAATTTGCCTGTGCCTTCTACTCTCATCAAGTAATAAAGCAAATGTATTGTTGACATTAAAACAACTGTATGAATTAAAGACTAATCCTTCCCTTGATGTACTGACAGGAGAATAGTACTTTAGACTTTAATGTTAAATAAGTGATTCGAACCAACAAACTTAAAAGAAAAATATATACAATTTCCAACTGAAGCATAAAAATTAAACAAAAAAAAAAAAAAATAAGAAGAAAAATCTAATCAAAAAACAAAACATGCTTCATTAGAACTCTCACTCACCATTCTGTTTCATAGTCCTTCAAAGTTTGGGCTTTAATTCATCGAGGAGTCAAAATGTGGTGCACTGTGGTCATTTTGTCCCGTAGGAGTCCCAACGGGGATGAGACGCCATTAAGGACAAGCACTACATTACATTTCAAATCAACGGGCAACGGATTGTCATTAAAGGCCAGACCTCTAAATAAACACGGCTGTATTAAGTCTGTACGAAATGACACATGGCAGTAAAAGTACGGCCCATTTCAAGGGCTGATGGAGACTGAGATATAACAGCAGACACTGCACTAGCGTGGGGACGCCGGATATTTCTGTGACCTCGGAGCTACTGTGCGGACGGAGCATTTGTAATTTGATATTTTAATTGGGGCTAAATTACCTTGGACGGCAAAAACATGAAAGTATCACAGAAAAGGCTTGATCCCAGCAGGAGGTTCAATGAACTAATGGACTCCAGTCATTTCAGTAGACAAATCACCGCCTCTCTGCAGCAGCCCCCGAGAGTACCCTTATACTGCATTTTGGGGGGGGGGGGGGGTAACAGCCCAAGGACTCACTAGTGTCCACTTTTAGAGGAAGTTCACATTGTGAAGACAGCATTTCCTAAACCGCTATACAAAATGTCACATAAAGTGACACGTACTGCGATCTGTCTTTTAAGATGTTTGAAGCCATATAAGCTTTGTGTCAATGTACTTTTACAAAGTATATGCGCATAAAAATAACACATCATTTAGTAATGTACTGTTAATAAATTGTTTACAGTCCTGTCATTGTTAGCCATTAACACAGGCAACCAGCTGATAAACTATGACGACTGAACTGATTTTTTTTTCCCTTTTCTTCCTTTTTTCGGAGGACTAACGCCACCTTATGCTTTCCGCATCGGGGTCAATGACGACACGTCCCAGATTCAAACCCTGATCGGCGTCGTGAGACTCTGCAGGCAAGAAGCCTCCAAATCTGCAGTCGCGTCAATGAGAGAAACATGCGATGACCTAATACATTCTTGGTGGACAATTTATCTAATCTACACTTGGCCTCCGAAGGTATCTGAAGCAGCACTTCAAAATATAATGGTGGAACGGTGTTTGCTGTCAGTGTGGGAAAGCTGCCTTAGTTATGGCATAACAAGTCTTAACTTGATAACAAGCTTGCATTTATTCTCATCTAGAGGTTCAGAGTTGTTTAAAAACACATCTCCTTTGGCTTCTGTTGCATGGCTCTATGGGGAAATTACATCATGTTGGGGTGTGGTGGCGGGGGGGCACAGTGTGCTTAGGTTCCCAAAAGGTCAGTGTTCAGTCAAAGACACAGGATGGGACAGGGGTGTC
>JAODKF010000002.1:1275421-1299841 GCA_026779585.1 Mormyrus proboscirostris
CCCCAAGGTCCCATAGCTACTTACTGTGCGGACCACAGCAAAAGGAGGTTATTTGCCTCTCATATTAAGCAACCAGGGGTTCTGTGCTTCCTCTCTGGTTTTGGTGTTTTGGGGATTTTTTGGCCAACTCGCGCTCACTGCTTTACTTCTGAGATACAGCTCAGGGATCCCCATCTGGACAGACAGGCATACGGTACCAGCCTTCTACTTGTTTCATAGACTCCAGAAAAAAACTCACTTAAATCTGGCCTTGCCTTTAAAAAACAACAGCTGTTTTTCTTCAAACCCAAAAAACATACAGTTCATTTTGTTCATTACCAGACGCTTTCCTATGTAAGGAAACCAGTCCTTTAGTTTTTTTTTTTTTTTTTTTTTTTTAACTAACATTTGGCTAGGCGATGTCATCAGAAAGCAACTTCAGCCCAGATTCATATTTAAAATCTCCAAAAAACTGAATGTCTGCAATGTGAAAAATTGTATTAATCAGATCTGTATCTCGTCATCTGTTGCGTGTATTCCTGATTTTTTTTTTCTCAGTCAGTGTGCACATTTTTTTTAATGAACAATTTAACTTTGTGCATTTTTAAGGAGAAAAACAGGACCCCAGTTAAGACTATTTACAAGTTCTGTCGTCAAGCTCCCATGAAACCCTCTGTGCTGTGAAAAATTAAAGGCTGGTGCAGATGACGGAACAAAGAAGCTGCCAACTACCCACCAAGAAAACCAAATCGCGGAATTCCTATTTCAACACCAGGCTGGTGAATCGACTGTTTGGGAAATGGAAACTAATATTCCCAATGAGACTGAAATTTACAACTCCGGTTTGGAGAGAAACAAGAATGAACGTAAATAAGCTAAATTATGGGGCAAATTTCCAGATTTCTCACTTGTAATGCCTTATCAATAGTTTGGAATTCTTGTGTTTTTTAAAAAAGAGATATGATACAACATTGACTCAGGTTAATATATGGTTTGGCATTTATCTACGTGGAGTATTGAGTCAGTTTTGTTTTGGGTCGCGTTCCGTTTGAGGCCATGCTACCTCCGACATGCCGGAAGAGAGCCGGGACACGGCGAGACCCACGATGCGGCACACGCCAAAGATCCTGTCACGCATGTCGTCGACACCCTCTACAAGCATGAGGTTCGGGGACTTGGAGCCTGGGTCAAAGTTCGTGAAGTGAGGTGATGTCACAGGCTACATGCCGACAAGTCTACGGGTCAGCCATGTCAAAAGTAATTAACCAGACCTGCCCCACTCAAGCAGATCCCCCATTAACCGAGTTAACACAGGTTATCAAGTCAGAGTGAGAGAAAAACACAAGACTAGTGAGTGAGGAAGTGCCAGAGCAGCCAACTAATCCTGTTTATCACATTTCTCAAACATTCAGGGTCAAAAACAGCCCACTTTTTCCCTATGGGGTGGGGGCAACTTTTTCATTTTTTTTCCCCTCTTCTGCTGTGGTTTCAAATTATCTGCCTTTGGGTAGCCATTTATGCCTTTTAAATGAAACAAATCAGCATTCCAGACTTTCAGGCTCTTTGTATAAAAAAAAAAAAAAAAAAACATGACGTCATGCAGAAAGGCCAATTTAGATATTGCATGTCTGAATCGAGCTGACCTACAAACATGTATTATATAGAAAACCTTGCATGTAAACTAAATGTCTGGTTTTAAAATGAGGTTCTAGCTTTAGGTGCTAGTGGAAGGAAAGATCCTTGAAGTCACCAAACTCAAACCGGATAATCCTCCTTAGCCGTCAGCAAGGATTACGCTGGATTTAATAATTCCTAACCAGGCCACAAGAGAAGTGTCCAGGGCTATTTCGATTCGAGATGCATCAGGGAATACAACATTTATCAAACCCCTCTTTAGGAAAATGAGAAGATTTAATTGTGCTGCTTACATGTGATGTAGTAGTTGATGTTCCTTTTGAATTCAAGGCCCATGTAGTTTGGACTGAACTCCTGGAACTTGATGGTGAATTTGATGTCTTTCTCCGGCTTGTTACAGTTCACCAGCACGTTGGGGTCCATGACTGTGCTGCAGGAATCCGCCTGTTCCTTCTTCACCAGGTACAACTTGTAGTATTCATATGGTCTTCCGACATCTGCCTTCGGACAAATAATGTCCAGCTTGTCCCCAATCTCTGGATAAATCACCAAGCCTTTCCCTGGCTGAAACCTGGAAATAAAAGCCAACAGTTAAGAAGAGCACAGAGGCATCAAACAAATTAAACCAAAATCAAATCTCTGTAGCTTCACTCCAGGCGGAATGTTAACTTTGTGCAATGTGTGATACGTGCGTTTGTGTAGAATATTTTGATAATTGCTTTAGGCTGCTACTTCAAAGGTGGGTATTTTCATAAATGTCATCTAATCCTGTTATAGGGTATAAGGATTTCTCTTCACATAATTTATTAAATGTGCGTATTTTGCTGTCCCCGCAGCTGCTTTAAATTCTGCTTAAGTCATATGCTGATCTCATCTGTCAGTCTGGTTCAAAGATATACCTCCAATGCATTCTGCTAGCACGAACAGTCACATGATACAGCTGTCACGGTAACCGAAAGGCGAAGGACAGATACAGTACCCTTCAGCTACCCTGCATACTGCTCCGTACTATCTTCATGCTACTCTACAGTCTGTAAACTATTTTGCGGAGCTTTCATCAAATTGTACTTTTCACCAGATGAACAGGCATTTCTGGAAATGAGAACATTTAGCCACTAAGGTATGCGATACCCCATCATGGGATGCAATTCCTATGGACAAATGATGCATTTTTCTAAGCGTTTCTGAATCTCAGGACATATCAATAAAATTCTTTTTTCTAGTAATTGCGTGAATATTATCACTTTGCTTCTACAGAAGCGTGAGGTCTTGAGTGACATGTATAATTTAAATAAATACTGCAAATCTAGCTATAAAAGAGAAGCAGAATGCATATAACACGGGGAGTGTGATCGAGGCTTCACATTGCCAGGAGGTAGTGCCTGATGGGCCCTTCCCACCCCTGATTTTTGATTCGCCTTGAGGGGAAACTACTTGAAATGGGATTTCTCCCGAAAGGATGAGGTCGGCTCAGTGGAATTGCGACACCGAGGCCAGGAAAGTGTGAGGGTTTGGTGAGTGATGTCCTTCTGCCCCGCAATCGTGACCACCTCACTCCCCGAGAATTTCGCGAGGGGGGGCGCTGCTACACCCCTCACCGCTCGCGCCGAAGGAACGCCTTGGCCCCGATGCATGATCACAGGCCTGCATTAATACCGACATACATCTACGTGGGCCCCTCCGATCCCCTTGCCTTAGGTAGCTCGTCTTTTAGCGTCATCATGCCCGTATCATCGCTCTGCACTTCATCACTGCATCTTCAACATGTAATTTACCACCTCCTCTTCATATCGACACATTTCGCACTTTTTTTCGAAAGCCTTCTGCACGTAGCTTATCCCATTTCTTGTTGGATTCAAGACAGCCTCCCTTCTGTTAGCTCCTATAAAACTTTTTTTTTTTACCCAATTCCACGAAATGTCTTTCTGGTCTGCGGTTGATTCATTCTTTATCTTGCGCGTAAATTGGAATCACACTCAATAAGATGAAACAATGGCCAGCAAGTATGTGCTAGTGCTAATTATGCTGGACAGAAATATCAATATCAATTCCTTTGATCTTTGTGTAAACACAATATGCAGCATTATAAGCATGGAGAATGCTAATTTTCCCTCCACTTTAAAGACAGCCCTGCCATAGAAACAGGCTACGTTGTTAGGCAAAAAAAATCTATATTAATGTTTACATGCACATCAATGGATATACTGTTTTGTATAACTTACCAGTAATTACATAAAATGGTTCTTTTGAAAACTATAGTAATTCATTGTACTAGAAAAACAATTAGATACTTACATTTCATATAGCTAGATTTATATAAATTTAGAGAGACTGCAGGAGAATTTTTCACTAAAAAGGCATGTAAACTGGATTATAGTATATTATTTACACGTGATATATTTGAAGATACCTTGTCAAGACACTGAAAAGGTAAAAAAGGGAGTTTCAAGCACAAAATACCTCAGCTAGCACGTCAGACAAAACTTAGTACCCTTAGGTATAGGATACAACATGAAAAGCAATACTGTGAACTACTGTGATGATTCAACCTTCTGACATTTATTAAGGAAAATATGTAGTCACAGCTCTACAAATAAAGCGGTGAACTTCATAACACTTATTTCTTATATAATTCTTAATGCTTTGAGTCTAATGGACAAGATTTTATGATTATTTATTTAAAAAAAAATGAAAATTCCAATGGGTGTCACATACAGATGACACAAGCATGCAAGTCCACTGAAAATATCTGAATTGATTTGTGATTTATCTAAAAAAAAAGATGACCCATCGCGTCATTGTTGTTGCATAAACTTTTAACAAGTAATATAATGCTGTTGCAGTTCGCAGTTTACTTAACATCCTTTTATAGAAATCATGCATTGGACAAGATTTTAATTTTCTTTCATTTCAAATTTTACTTTAACTTAAAAATATGGCACGTAAATATTAAGTTACATGTTTGTGACACTATTTTCTATTTATGTAGTTCTACAATATTACTACGAGATTTTACATTTCATTCAATGTACTTTAATGTTTCATATATATGTAATTATGTTAAACTGAAAATGTTTACACTGAAATTTGTGGATATTCAAAGTACGACATTGTTTCACAAGCATTGTAATTTAAGAGATACAAACCGACGACCTACGCTAAGGTCATTTGACACATGCAACAAAGAGTATAATCAAAATACTCCCAGATGCAGTAGCCAATGAACATCAGTACTGTGGTCTGGAATTCAAAGAGAAAAACTCACAGCACAGACAGCAATATGTGTTTAAGTGGAAAGTTCCCTCATTTCAGCATCACCCAGACTCTATTCTCAGACAGGAACTACGTACAACAATGCCGTATATCTCAATATTCTCTTTTATAACATACATTATTGCCCTGTGTGTTCCCTCTGCCCCACAAAAAAAAAACCCCAAGGGACCGGATCACAATGACGTAGCCACACTTGGAAACTAAAAACCTGCAATTACTTTGTCTGAAATCCCCAAGCTCCCATTCAGACATACTGCTGTTGACAGATTTTTAACGTTATTAATACTACTCTTTTTATTAGATGTTATTTCCTCTAAACTCCAGCTTAAAAGACTAGTCTAAGGGGTAGAAATCAATAATTTTTTAATTGACTGTTTAAAAGGATTCCTTACCAACTATCCGCTTCAAATCAGACTTGGCTCTGCATTTGACCAGCATGCTGATGTGAATAAACACAAGCAAACGATATGCTGAATTAATTTAGTTCCATGTGTGAAATAGTTCCATGTGTGAGGATCCTTCATGTATTTTATGTATAATGATAAAACTATCATATTGCAGTTGGCCTGCACTGTTTTACAGCTTAAGCCATTTGAAACAATGGAAAAGCAAAAAAATAGTCACTTTTTGTGGATCCTGTAAAGAAGTTCTTTGTATTTTCATAAGTTCTGTCTGATATTTGACTTACTATACTTCTTACTTGAAGTTAAATTAATTTCTTATGCATTTTTCCAAACTGTCCTAAATAATTTAAAAAATAATATCCTTTTATTAATATCGACATATATTAAAAAACACTACCATTCAAAGTCATAATTTATATATCGCTGTTTGCATTTATCTCCATATACCTAGCTCACTGTTACATGTAGAAGGTCATGTTAAAGGTCACTTCACAGAACAGCATAAAATCGAAGTACTATAGTATTATGATTTTCAATAGCTACCGAATGTATTTTACTATGTATGTAATAGGGTGTCTGCTTAACGCTCACTTCAAAACAGTATACATGTGGTACGTAATTAGAAATAACGTGGTTCTCAGATTTCATGGTCCTTGCCTAGAATGTCGGTAAAGACCAAAAAAACGGGCTACCTAAAAAACGCAGCATCTAGCAAGAAGAAAAAGGAAAAAAAAAAAAAAAAAGAATTCATGACATACGGGACGCGAAGGAGATTGAGAGAAGGCTGCAGAGCGCTAAAGCATTTTCGTAATGGACTGGGCGGAGGCAACAGTAACCAGAGAAAGCAGATATGCTAACCCTGACTCCTTTTTGTGCATTACCATGTATCTATTGATATGGGGCCTTCAGATTCTGGTAGCTGGTATTGATTTTGAACTTTCTAGCCGAGTCCGCTCGTGTAAGTGAAATCAGATTCTCCGCTGCGATGGCTCTTTCACCGAAGGCCTATCAAGGAGACAACGCCGTCTTCTTGAGGTTTACTTTAAGAGGCGTGGGGGGGGGGGGTTTCACGATTAGAGAAAAAGAAACTGAACTGTGTTTCGCCTAAGGCATGGTGTGGTTTCACTTTGTCTGGATAACACAGACTCCTGTGTTTGGCCTCCTGGACCTGTTTGGTTTGCTAAGCCATTCCTTAAGAGCACTATCAGGTGACGGCGTTTAGTTTCATTGTTGTCTCCGTGGGTGTCTTTTGATTGGAAGGTGAGAAGGGCGACCGAAAACATTTTCTTTTAAGCTGGCAAATGTCCCGGATCTGCTTTCCGCCCTTTGCAAACAGCCACTTTGTGTCACGCCGGAATGGGGATATGAAGAACGGGGAGTATGTCTATTAAAAAATGGCACAAAATGCTAATGCTACTACAGTTTGTGTGGCACGTCAAGATCCTTAAACAAAAATAAATGCTTGTGTTAAGAGATACATTGCAATCATTCAAATCGTCACTGTACACATTAAAAAATGTATACAGTATACAATAGTCACATAGCGTTCCTGTCTGTAAGTAATACTTTTTTCAGATAAGAACCTCACCAATGATGGATGCTTTGGATAAGGGTCCATTACGCTGCATCCCAAACAACTGGGTTTTGTGTAAAATAACGTTACATCATTTGCCAGTCATGGAGGTTTGAAACAATGGTGCGACTGTTTTCTGAGGGAGGGACCAGCTAACAGAATCTAACTAAATCTAACCGAACTGTCGATATAAATGCAAATACATGTCACAAACCAGCCTGCTAAACCTACTCAGTGCACTCCTGCAATGTAGTTAGTCCACAATGCACAACCACAAACGAAAGTTGTACTTAAATTAAAAGGCTAGAGTACAACTGAAGATCAGTTTTAATTAGACAGATGAATTTTTACGTTTTCCTCAGCAATGGACGCTCTACCAGGTCCTTTCCACGCCGATAAACTTGTCAAAATCAGGTACCAATAAAGTCAATATCGCTGGCAGAACAATTACAGCTGCTATGAGGGTCTCAGATGCATCGACAGCAGTCTGTAAGCTTTCACCCAACAAGTGTGATTTGGAAGGATATATATTTTGCCATGTTCTGGCAAACGTGGACTGACTTTGAACATATCCTGAGACGTACCTCTGAAATTCCTCAACATTCTCAAATTTTTTTTTTTAGCCCCTAGATGAAATGTCCCATATAATACGGTGCGACCAGAACTGGCAGTCAAGGAACCAATCCATTGCAGCTGAATGACTATAGTCTTTCATAGTTTGCCGGTGATTAAAAGATATAAAATTGTATAATTATTTGTGTTGCACAACTGTGCATAAAGGAGAGTATCTAAGAGCATTTAGGCACTTTGGAGGCAGACTCAATTTTTAAAGAAGGACAAGCATTCAGCAACATGAACAGTGACTTTTTAAATATGTATTTAATATATCATATCCCACCGTTAAGCTACTCATCTTGTTCGATGCTATCGGACGTCTTTGGAAAGTGCTTGTCATAACAATGCACTAAATCTTATCTTTGGCCCATATTCAACATATCAGACGTGCTTGATATGGTTTTAGCTTACACAGATGCCCAGGTAAAGGCCCCGTTTCATTACATGTTACACACATCGAGATTATGATGCGTTCACCTTGTACTGCTGTCACACTGGCATGATTCTCAGTTTTCTTTCACAGATGTGCTATTTAAATGCAATAGGACTTTTAGTATAATGTAACATTTTTCTTTAGATTATATTCAGTAAGGCTTAGAGGACATATAAATGTCACAAATAAAAAGTAACCGTGTTAGTGATAGTAGTAAGTAGGAAGTAACAACTTAAAAAAGTAATTAATGTAAAGTACGGTGGATATGCAACACGGCAATATGGTTTAATACTGAAACCCTAAAAGCAAGGATCTCTCAGATGTCCAGGGTTAGGGGGCCCATTAATAAACTTTCAGAGATAAAAGCGAACGCGACGGCCTTTGTTCCCACCTCTTCACTTACGTAGGCCTCCTAACCAGCCGAGCTTTCACTTAAGGCCTAGCGCTCGCTTGCCGGTCCATTCAGGCCTCACAGTGGACAGGGCCCCATTCTCCCTCCAATTGGATTTACAAGATGCACCAGTGTGAAACATAAACAAGTTACCATGGGAACACTGGGCTTTGCAGTTGATCCTCCTCCTACCTCTCCTTTCTCTCTCTCTCTCTCTCTCTCTCACATCTGTTTTTTTTTTCTTTCATGCAGCCCTGCACATTTTATCCAATATCATGATTGTCTCCTTTGAATTCACCTTTCATTATCAATAATGTTTTGAGATGGAACGTACACCGCTGGAGAAAAAATTGGTGCATTAGAATTTAATACTTATTTTGCAACAAGGATGTTTTTATTAATAATTACACCAATGTATAGTAAATTGACCCATTAAAATGCACCCAGTGAAACCTGCTGATCTGTTCAATGAGGTGGGATCAGCAGTTTACGGCCTTTATATAAAATCGATTCCTATTTTTCCATCTGATTGGTGTTTATGCTGTGCGGTGATTACAACTAACAACGTTTTTCACAACCATATCACCTCAAAACAGCAGACACCCCACCCCATATAATCCTTTGTAAATTGCCTTTTATTAATAATTTGACAGTTTTTTGTCCTTTATTAACATCAAAATAAAGGTATTGCTCAAATCCTTACTTTTAACATTTGATTCATTCTTGCAACATTCAACAGCCTTTCTTTGTTTTTTTTCTGAGCTGTCTTGATTTAATTAATTGACTGGTCATTCTTCGCAAAGTCTTTGTGGAGTGTTTCCCAATAATGATTTTTTGGCACAAATGTTTCTTCTTTATTAAAGCACTGTTACTCAGTGAACACTAAATTAATGGTCTTGCTGAAATGCTGACTTTTAACATTGGATATGAGAACTACTTTTAAAGCATACAATCGCCTTTCTTTATACATTATTATTGTGTGTGTGTAAAACATTTTTTCTTTTCTTTTCTTTTTTAAAGCTGTCTTGCTTTAATTAATTGATTGGTCATCCTTCCCCAAGTCTTTGTGAAGTGTTTCCCAATAATGAGTTTTTGGCACAAAGTTTTGTCACAGATGTTGAGCTCGCCGACACCAAAGCAACAGGGAAGCAATTAGCAATCACTTCCTTGTTAAAGCCTCCATCAGGAAACTGTATCCCTGGTATATTCTGATCCGGATAGCCGGGTTGGACTACTTAGAGCGTACTACTCTATTCCCAAAAGACCCCAAGCCTTATGGTGCAGGAACTGTAGAACAGCTGCAGTTAATTGTAAAATGGGTGTTCTCAGTATCAGTGTAAACAGTTTTGCCCTCAACAGCTCCCCTGCATATAAGTCAATATTGCAAGATGTATTGGAGATTTGGGACTTTGAGCTGAAATCAGATTCTTCAAAAATACGCACAAGGAATGCAGTGACATGCGTAAGACACACTTCCTTTTAGTTCCGACTTCTACATTTGAAATGAAAAGATCCTATGTGGAATTGACGATATACACGCTTATGGCCCTGGCAAACCCCCAAGTGGTCAGTCTCCTTGGGGCACACCTGCAGTCACAGGCCCCGGAAGACGTCTTGAGCTCCAGTCACTGAAAACTGGACCAACTAATACTTAACCAAAGTGCTTTTTTTATCATTGATAGATATCGGCAGCTAATGGTGGTAGTCCTTTTGGAGAAATAATCAGAAAGTTGTCTGTGAGCCACTGCAAGATGAATGACGTTTCTCTTTGACGAAACAGTCATGGGGGCGCTGACTGACACCCACACCTCCACCTCCTGCACTACTGTCTGCAGTGCAGTTACTCCACATTGTCCAGAATGGGAAATCGTACTGAAATTACAGAACTCTGGATAAGTTTAAATCCTATATCATATTTAAAACCTATATACCCACAATAGTCTTGCCACAGAAAATATGCAGTTTGATTTCGTTACAGAACACAATTAAATCTGTAGTCATCTTTGATGATAAAGTCCTCATTTAAAAATACAGAGAAGATATGAACCTACCATTCCCTTGCTACATCTGAATTTGTTCCTGCCTTCTGCATTTCTGCGTCTCAGGTGCATCACGTCGCCCAAATTTTCCCACCTTTTGAACGCGTTCGCCTTTAGTTAGGGAAGATCAGCAGGTTCTGCTGCAGCCACAACTGTGCAAGTGTCAAAAACCATAAGAGGTCAGCTTGCTAGCCTTCATCCAACAACACGCACACACACGCCCTGACAACCCCAATACGCCCACTCAACACAGATGTACACACACCCCTGACTTTCCCCGCCGTTCTCCATGCTTAACAGATTTTCTTCTGTCACCCAGAGTGAGAAATGTGTTTCCGTGATATCCGCCTTAGGAATTTCGTTTTGGTGAAAAACGACTTTGCGTGACACGCATCGATTCTGCAAAAAACTTGAAACTTCGCAAGCACTCCCATTGGAATAAAACTGCTCATGTAACCTATTGCTAGACAGCTCAAAAAATGCTAAGAGATGAAAATGCATTCCTGTTTGTTTAACCAGGTGCTGCTTCTAAGGCTCCTATTAATGGATACTTATTTAACATCACTGTAACTATTAAATGCATGGCATTGAAATATTTCCATTCTCTTGGGTCAGCACAGAGACAGACTTGGCAGTATCAGCGATAGCATATGTGAACCATTTACTCTTTCAAAATCCCGAGTCTGTACTTGACAGCAGTTATGTGTTCATAGGAGCTAGAATCATAATTATTTAAATTATATAAGTGACCTGAAAAAGCCTGCCTATATTCTATAATTATTGCAATTAAATGCCCGCTCGCCCTGCAAGTAAAGCCCTGATTAACTTCACAGTCCACTTTTACTGCAGTTTATGAATTCCCCCATTTCCAACACAACACATGGCCAAAAAATTGGGGAGTAGGGGGCAATACCCAGGGGTGGGGAGGGGGGAGCATTTCTACACCTCCCCGTCCTACTTTCTTTGTATAGCCGAACACAGGACTTAGGCTGACTTGAATACCACCAATTAAAGTGTGCGTTTTACTCATTTATTTAGCCCATGCAAATGAAGTTCATTCATACTTTTTTTTTTTAACCCATGACAATGCTCTCAAGTTCCTCTAAAAAAGAAAAAAAAATTCCCATGAGGGGCGACCCGCCATCCCACCCCCTCCAGTTCACTCCACCCCTCCCCTTATGCATTCCAAGAAAGAATATAAGCACATGATTTGGTATCCCCCCTCAACCCGAAATATCCATGTGCTGGAGGAGTGATACAATGGAACGGCGGGGAGTGCTGGCAGACTGGAGCACCGGGCTCCGTCCGCTCGGGCCCCTTCAACTGTCACCATTCATATCTCCCTCAATGGGCCCCATGCTGGCAGCGAGTTAAGGAAATATTCAAAGGGCTGTTTTGTAAGCGGAGGACATCCCCTGACAAACACATTGATAACCAATGAATAAATAATAATCATCATCATCATCATCATCATCATCATCATCACCATGAACTGCGTCAACTAAAAGGAGAGAGAATGAAGAAACTATTACATTTTATTTACTAATAATCAGCTATACACATCGGCCTGAATAATAATATTATTATTAATAATAATAATAATAATAATAATATTGAATGCATGTTATATATTGAGACTCCACTTTGTGTAAGTCCTTAGGCAACAACAGTAATTATCATGATTTATGATGATTCTGTAATCTATAGAACCGTAGATGTAATCTAATCTGTCGGTTTGGCATATTTACAACAAAAGCAGATTTAAAAGATCCGAACATGTTTCTGCAATTAATATCTGTCTGAAGAATAATCGAGACATGTCGAAATTGTCCATCACAGAAAGTTAATCTTCATGAATACATGGATCTGACAGTTCATAATGCAGGTGCAAGAAAGTAACACATAGCATTTCACAGCTATATATTTACAACTGAACATATGTAGCTGCACTATAGATTTACTCTTGAACAAAAAAATCATTAGGAATGGCATCCATTACAAAAGATAGGGTTACATGGTAACAAAACCTTTTCTTGTACAGAAGCACATCGGATTCATATTAACGCAGTTTGTATCAAAGAAACACAAAACTCATCACACAGATCCAGAAATACATCTGTGAGATTCTGCAAAACATGTATATAATGTATATATGCTGAGAAAATCACATCCCGCATGACTAAACAGTCCCAAAAAGAAAGCTTACTGAGCATCTTCCCTACCACATGAGTGCATCTGAGGCTCCCCACGCCACAAAAGACAAATTACATATTTCGCTTCAACAGACGCCTCGGCCGCTAAATCCCAAACTCCACCAAGAAGTCCAGCCAGCGATACACAGAGAGGGAGCGACCAAGACAGGAAGTCTGTTGCTGTGACAGCAGCGAGCACCACGCTATCAGCTCACATGGTACACAGCCCAGGAGTGCTGCACTCTTAACTTTCACTTATTCTCAAAGGAGCTTTAAAAGAGAGAAAAATTATAGCTGGAAGAGGAATCTGGGTGGGATTCAAGCGGGATCCATATCGCCGCAAGCAGCTCTGTAAACTGTAGGGACAGAGGGGCCTTTTCTTCCTCGCGTTCCTCCCTCTAAGAGCAGCGCGGCCAAGGCGGCTGCGTTCCATCCTGGGAGAAGCGCGGCCACAGATGGACTCTTCGTGGTCTGGTGAAGATTCCAGCTCAAAGCCCGAGCCCTTGTGGCAGCCGGGCCGGGCCGAACGCGGCCAAGGGCCGCTCTGTGCTGAAAACCTGTTGGGTGCCAGGGGGATTTGGAGAGGAGGAAAGGATGAAGATCCTTCACTAGATTTCCCTTGGCCCCCACATCCCAAGAGTAATAGATGCCCTTAATGAGGATGCTCCTGCCCAGTGCCGACGTAGATTATGCAATAATAAAAAAAAAACAACGTGCTGCATTTTCGCCACACAAGAAAGTAATTTTCCTAGAAGCAGCCTAAATTGCGTCGGTAAGAGGAAATGAAATCGCAAGAGTGCAGCCGCAGCGAATCGCAGGAAAGTTTGCTGGTGTGTCGTGGGGCTGGTTTCAGAAGTTGCCGCTCATTTTTGTGATATGTAACAGTGACGTTAACGTACATTGATGACACAAATTTAATTCGTTCTTACTCATCCAAAGTATACATTTACTGCTTGCGTTTAAACGATAACACAATTTTAAGCAAGAGGCTGATTTTCGGCTCGAAGATTTAAGATATGACTTTACAGTGTCATTCCTTCACATTATTTCATATATTCTTACAAATATAAATAAAGTCCTGATAATGACTGCCAACGTGGAAGGAATGGGGGGGGGGGGGGTATGTGAGTAGAGGAAAAATAGCTGACCAGTCTGTTCCTTAACATTTTGGAGGGAATACAACAAAGTTACTCCAGTGACCTCCACCCCCATCACTTTCTCCCTTTGAGAATCATAACGGGACACAGCCAGATATAACGCAGATAAAGTTAAGCCTTCGATCCATTCATTCAGCTGATTTATTTCCACATACTCCTCAAGCGCATCGCTGATAACAAAAATAGCTGCTATTCATTTTTTTTTTTTTTAACCCAGTACTTGTGATTTTCACAGGACTCTCAGCTCCTGGACTTTGCACCGTTGAGTGCACAGGAAAAAAAAAAAAAAGAAATCGATTCAAGATTTTCATTTACAAGAGGGTTAGGCATTCCAACACATTACCCACAATTGGATTTGGAGAAGAGCTGTGTGTGTTGGTCTGTAATCATTGCAACATGTTCTGCTAGAGTTTGAGGCTTTTAAAAAATGTTTAGCTAATGATATGCTACAGTCTATATGCATACAAAGTTTATTTTTTTTAAGTTACTAACAAAATCAAAAACATCAACATCATAAAAAATTAGGAAATGGAGAGAACAGAACAAATGATAACATGTTTTTATATTACTACTAAACGATTGCTACAGTTAACTAAAATTCAAAGTAGCACATAAGACCTTCCTTACTAACAATGCTAGCTAAGACATCGCAGTTAACTTCTGTGGCGTTATCGTCTTCCATTATAGAAAAATACAATAAAAAAAAAAAAAGTTTTCAGCTAGGTAAAATTAATGTGCTGCATCACTGAAGGACAGCGAGATATTTTCTTTTTGCCTGCCAGTCTTCAGACATGCCCAAGCAGGTAATAACTCTCCTAAACACACACACAACCTCAGGCCAATTCCCATAGCGTTAAGCATGGCACTGATACCTAAGCACATATAAAGATAACTCATAAATCCTGCTTCACATTAGCCCAGACACATAACCAACAAAGGGGAAAACAAGAAGCGTTTTACCAGCCAGGCCGAGCCAACCAGCACTTTGTTACCACTCGCATCAAAAACCGACCCCTGATTTGCGATCTAATAACCACAGTGACATCTCCCTCCCAAGCCACCCCCACCCTAGCTTCTAGGCAATGATGTTAACAAATAAATTTTTAAAATCTGCAACGCAATTAAACAGCAAAAATCAAAGGGACTTGTCAGAACTTTTACTGTGTCGTAATTGTTATATCAATACAAGGTGTGTCCACCTTCTCCTGCATAGCAGATTGATGAGAAGGAAAATTTATTGATAATCGTAACCTATGTTTAAAATGTACTGGAATTTCTAAGTTGCCGTGATGCTGCAATTAAATCCGAAAAATTTGTTTGGTGCCTTAACTTGCATGAAGAAGCTTTATTGCTGTTTTTGTAAGTCTTTAAAATGCGGTGTTTTAACATAAGTTTGGCACAGACAAGTTACTTGAATTACCAAGAAAGGTCGAAAAAGTGGAAAAAATCTGAGGTTAGTTCAGGTGTTGCTAAGATTTTGAAGCAGCACGCAAGAACTGCAAGTATAACCTAAAACTTCTGACAAATGTTTTTTTAACAACTTGTTAAACCAAGAGTCTCGACTTATTTTTGAGTTATGGAAAAACAGCTTTGAGAAAGTTAAGCTCATTCAGTTTGGAGCTGTTGATGAGTGTAATTGATTGGAAATGGTTTGTTGTTTCCATGTAAAGACTGCTTTGGCTGCCAAGTAGCATTTAATCCAAACTTCATTAATGTAATCATGAATATTCAATTAACTCTCTGTTGCCTCAATTTCACCCAGCTGCTCTGAAATTGCTCAGGATAAGAATAAGTGAGTACGGCTCATTGATATTGTCCTTTGTAGAGTCGGAGCCTTTCGTTGTCTTTAATTGGTCCTCAATGGTGGAAAGCTTAACAACTCCCCCAGTGATGGTATAGATCAGTAATGGAAAATTAATATCACTGTTCCTGGAAACTGACTTTGTAAAAGACCAAAAAGAGCTTGCCTCTTCTCCTAAGGTAATTACTTGTTTTTTTTTTTTTCTTTTCACACCGCTGGCTATAAACAGTTCATACATCCATCAACATAATTTATTTATTTGACATTTAAAAATCGTACAAGGCTAAAATAAAGAGAAAAAAGTGCTTAGAGGAAAAAGTCCTTAAAAGACAATTGTGTAACAACCATGTCAGTACAGAACATCTGATGAATAACCTGGATTCTTAGAAGATGTTTCTTTTAAACTGCATTTTCTATTTATTTTTCTTATGCTTGAAGGCAATGTAGGCTGTTCTCATGGTATAAGATCCAGTTTAAAGTAGCTCACTGATATACAATAGCAGTGAAAATTCAAGACGGCTGGGACAGCAGGAAAATCTCATAATCTTAGAATGATGCACAGATGTTTAGCTTCCTTACAAAAAACAGCCGGTACCTTTAGCTTATATGAAGTATAAAAATAAACCTATGACGTTTTTGGCCTGGCATATCAGATACCAGTTCTGTTGCACAAAGGGTCACAAATTAGGTATTTATGTAGCTGGTAGAGTCGAGGTGAATCATCGTGTCTGAAATCAGGTGTCTTGAGCTTATTAAACCTAAGGGACAAAAGCAGGATGATTGGGTGTGACTCTGTACTAGCAGGCAAACTTTTGTTACAAGAATATGATGAATATCTAAAGAAAACATATTAATTAACCCTTTAAAGCTCTGACACAAAAAGGACAGCGGCAACACGTGTTCACAAGATGCAAAACAGTAGTCATCAGATTATACAGAGAGCCTAGACATCTCTAAACAATAAAAAAACAGCTCAACCACATTGTAAAAAGGAGGGGGCTGGTCCACTGGAAATATTCTACTGCAAATTAGAGCGAAGATGAATAAATTTCAAATTTTGAAAGTTATGGATGTCCATATTAGATTGGTTAAAACAAATGAATTTAATCAATGCTTATAATTTAGGATGCGAGATTAAAACACCTAGTTTTTTCTTATGGCTGAGTAATCATGCACAATATTATTTATGGTTTTAAAGAAGCATTCAGAGCTCAGTACTGGTTGTCGCATGAACAAAAAAATCTGTACCGCCATTAAGTCTCCAGGTAGCTTGAGTACATAACAGGTAAGAAATTTTAAGCCAATTTAAATCCCAAGTGCAATCATTCTTTTATTCCAAGAGACCAATATTCTTGGCATAACCTAAAGGGCACATAAACGTCTAAAAATACATACCAAATGTCAGTGCAAATTTATATGCAGGCCCAACTGTTCCTCCTTAGCTTCCTCAGTGTTAGTGCCTTGCTATGGACAGAACGTGTTGTTGTGTGAAAAGAATACCAAAGTCAAAGCTGGTATGTTGAGATTAGCCTTATTAAAATATATCATGTGAGCGGCGCATTTCTTCCTCCGTGTGTCAACACCGCAGTGAAAATATGCTAAAAATGCATCTTGGATCAGATACTAACGACATAATAATGTGCATTTATTGTTGAAAAAGATGAACTTTAAAAGCGCAGAATTTCTTCAATATTATGCTAAGTCTTGCAAATAACAGGAAAACTGGCACCATTGCAGAAAAAACAACTGAACTGAATGTATAGCCAGTAATTCCTTCAGACAGTTCCATAACCTTACAGTCCTACGCTGAAGAAAATGGCATATTTACTTCACGGATGTTTATCATACAGTTGAAGGGTGTCTTTCGCATTTGGTGAACAGCCATCATTTACTGTGAGCTGGGGGAAAAATGCATGGCTGCTGTCTGTGCGCTCCCTGCTCCTTCTGTCTTCAGAGAATATGAGCAAACATGTTAGCTCTGCTTTGTTGCCGAGAAGGTTTGTCGTTAACTACAAAGACAGGGTCGGCCCACTCGATATAGAATGCAAATATCACCTCCCCCTTCGTGCAGAGGTCACCCGGTCACAAAGTACAAGGCTGGAGCAACTTTTTGAAAGCGTTGACCTTTGCAGCTCATCATGTCCGCAGGTCAGGTGGTGGAGAAATGAACTTGAGGCAAAACTGAAATCTCAAAGAAGCCGGAATTCAAAGGCCTTCGTTATTCAGTAATCAGCTTTAACATGTGGCAGAAAATTTACTTGTAGGGGGGTGACATGAAGCATACTTAAAAACAGTGATTCTAACAAGGTTGGAAAAGACATATACACAAACACACATATATGTATTCCTTTTACATAAGTTTGAGTTATGGAAAAACTGAAATGTATCAGTCGTAATAAAGAAGAAAACTTTGCTCATCTACACAGTAGTCCCTTGACGTGCACCAGCTTGGTATCTATAGATTTTTACTGTAAGCAAAACTCAATTTAATATAAGTGTTTTATTAAGCACCACTGACTAGATACAATCAATACAAAAATGGCCGACTTTAATAGAAACAGATGGCATTGACGTTCCTGGTAAGTTGGTATAAAGCATATCAACACAAGGTCTTGTAGGTAATAACATCATATTTTCTGTCTGATGAGGTGATTTCTTTAGCTAATGCAAAGGACTTAACGTAAACAAACAAGACCCTATGTGTCGTATATGTGCATTGCTGTCCTTCTGAAAACCCGGCAGACTGCATAGCTATTGTTTTTCTTTTTTTTCCATGGCCATGGTGCAAAGTCATTAAAATACATACTAAATCATGTTTACACGTAAATCCAAGCGACAGAGCAGTAATTGCTCAGCTCTCACACATCATGTGGGATGTCGATTACACCCAATGACAGAGTGGGAACCGCTGAAACCTGCCGAAAACAATACGGATTTTTTTTTTCTTCCGATCATTTCATCCACCCCAGACTGTTTATTGTTGCATATGCTGTATTATTTAATTCCTCACTACAACACTTTCATAATGTGCTTTTTTCTGCTTTGTGGCGACAGCCGGAGAAAAGCTCAGAGAGCGAGGGAAAGACATGCTATTAGCCCCCGCTACATCATCACTATTAATGCCATCTGCAACTGATACTTGACCTTAATCTTCCTGAAGTCTGGCCAGGCTGACACCTGAGACTCTCGCTCGGCCGCTGCCTTCCCTTTTGTGGAAAACAGCTGCCCGCCCCGCGCCTCGCAATGTGACTTTGCGACACGCATTAATTTCAGCCCACTTGACCAGAACACAGAGTGGCCACTGTGTCTGAAGAAGACTGAACGCCAAATGCAGAGAATCCCACAACCATAATATTTAGCCTTTGAAACCACATCACAAGAGGCGGCTTTCGCAGTGTGTTCTGCGCGTCTTGCGGCCCAGTGGCCCGCGGATCGCTTTTGAACAGGTTGTATTTTTATTAGCTTCTAAAATGTAGTCAGATCCAATTATTTTCTGACTTTCCTTTTCCTTCTTGTGACACGGATTGTACCGAGAATCGTTTTTATGTTCCTAATGTGAGGACCAGGTCAAACTACGTGTTTCATAGTTGGACCGTTGCCCTCTGCAGAGAAGGAAAAAAAAACCCTAAAGTAAGGCCCAGCCGTGAGCAGTAAGGGTCCTTATCACGGATTTGCTGCCCATTAATACTGCCTGCTTTTTCGTATACTGAAGTAAGGTCATAAAACTTTCCTTTTTTTAAATACTGAAAAATTTAAGGAAATGCACAAAAGCATTCAGGTACTTAATATATGCTTGTGCACGATACAAGGTCATAAAAACGTCTCGCACAAAATCTGATCAAATCATGTAATATAAATGCAGTGCATGCAGAAAGACAGGGAAATAAAATCTGATAAAAACCTACAAAGTCATTAAGTCAATTTCCAAAATTATTTGCAGTGAACAAAGGCGTGGTATATTTTCTAATAAAAAGTAAACCCTAATGTAGTGATACAAATCCTAAAGTTAATTGAGCGCTACCCTTATTTTTAAATTACAGATGACACAGCTCCAGAGGTACATCAAGAAATTTTGCCCCTCCCAATCTTTACATATTATTTTACATATTCAAAGGCCCCTGTGAAGGGCCTGGGCCCCCAGACTCTGCCTGGGCCCCCGAGCTGCACCCTATTTCTGGAGCAGAGCATGCATGTTCAACACCATGTTTAAAAATAAAACCGTACAACTACCTTTTCAACATTTTTCAACCTGTAGTTTTCTGGTCTACTTCCCTAACCACTACGCCGAAGGCTGGCATTAGCACTACAGTGTGGGCCAAGCACTCGCTGTGTCAAAGTAGATAGTTCATGTTTATGTCCCAAAATCACTGTTTTCAGTTAAGAGCAAATCTCGTAAAAATATAGCATTAAGCCACCTGTGTATAATAATGCCTGTCGATGCCATTTTGTTGACCTAGAAACAAACGGACGATAAATGAGCAGAAAGGATGCATAGATGTGATCGATAAATTGGACAGATATTTGTAATCATTGCACACTTCACACAATTATGGGTATTAAGAAATGGGACTGAAAGGAATCCGGGCGACCTCTCGCCCAAAGTCCTCTTCAGGAAACGTTATTGCAAACGGATTTGAATTGTTAGTGGTAGCCATGCTTTGATACAGTGAATGGTCAGAAACTGAGGGGGGAGAAAAGTCCCTCACAGATGTTTAGAAGGCTTTAGTCTGCACCCTGGGGAAGGGGGGGTTTCTACAATAACATATCGCCACACTCACCCCCGATGTATTCTGAAAGAATGCCTTTATGAACCCATGCATGGACAAACTGGAATGCGAAAGGTATTCACAGATAAAGGGCATTTTAATACACTTAGACGAACTAAAGAGTCCTTTTCATGTCATTTAGTCACTCAATAGGAGTATGTTACATTGCAAACCCAGGTGACAATCAAGCAAAGATCAAACCAACTGCCAACTTACCACAGAGTCAAGTCAAAGACGGCGACACACATCAGATGCTTGGCAATAATTAACTAACTTCCATGTTAGACTGTTTCTCTGTTCTGCAAGACCACCAGATTAGTAACACTGAAATGTCTCGGATACCATCAGCGTAGCAGTGTCAGAAATATTCACGGCTCTGATAAATCAGCTTTCGCACAACTTAGACGATGATGTTACTGTGGGTCTTAGGTCTGCACACGTGCCAGCGCTGTGCGTCAGGAACTCATTTTTAACACAAGCTGCCCTGACTTACACATTTATTATCTGTTTGAAAATCCTGATAAAGTTAAAAGGAGAAAAGGAATCTTCCAAAAAGTAAAACAATCTAAGGTCAGTGCAGAGCGTGACCTCCGGGGCCCTCAGGTCTTCTGCAGGCAGATTTACTAGATGTCTGAACTCAAAAGAAGGTGACTGAACCTGAGCTGCAAAGATCCTGAGAAAAGACCTCATTTCTTCTGAGTTAAATCCTTCCTAACTGTGCCATGTTTTTAACCAACAGTCCTCTGCTGAAAATGGTCAATATTCCAAGTGCACAACTAAAATATGGATGAAAGACGTGTTTCAGGCAATGGCGAGAGCAACCTGTGTGAGGCTCAGCTTGCTTACTGCTCAGGCTGGCTCAACCTGCCCCGTAGCTCAAACATCTACACAATGGTGCTTGTACACGTTTACCGCACACTAGTCGATGACAATGAAGACAATTTTTCTTTTCCTTGTTAGCATTTTCTGTCACACTGGGCCTACTGGCTTTTCATCTGTGTAGCTTGCAGCTAACGGAAACTGTCAAATTCACATTCACTTGTATTTACTTGGCTGAGGCTTTTGTCCAAATTGAGGCAAATAACACATTACAAACACACAGCTGTCAAGGAGTCGACTACACATAAGTGCAGCCAGGCTGAGCTTCCATTGCCCAGTGACAATTCATTCACCAGTAACAATATACATCCATCCATCTTCTGTACCTGATTGTCTTATTGGGGGAGCTAGAGCCTATTCAAGAAGCTATGGGCACAAGGCAGGGGAAAATCCAGCAGGGGGTGCCATCGCGGGGCACCCTGACACAACCTTGGTGGGCAGTCACAGCAATGGACTATTCTGCAACTCCAATCGGGGGGTGGGGGGGGGAGCCGGAGTACCTGGAGGAAACCCCACAACGACACGGGGAGAACATGCAAACTCCACACACATGAAGCCATGGTGGAGACTCGAACCCAGATCCCAGAGGGGTGAGGGAACAGTGCTGACCATTACACCGCCCCTGTAAAAGAAATGTTCATGAATTATCAACATACGGAATGTGCAGCACGACACACTGATTTTAAATGAAAAGCGGAAAAATATTCGCTTTGGAAAAGTGGGCTGTTTGCTCTGACCTCCAGGGCTGAAACACAGAAGGTTCCGGATCAGGTCTCAGGTTTTATGCAAAGGTTATGAAGGTAAGCGGAGAACTGGATCCAATTGCACCGCCAACGGAATAGAACCACAGGTTTCATTTCATAACAGGCCGTGTATATTAAAAACAGATAAGATTCAGAGATAATGAGAGTAAGCCAAAGCAGAAATCCCAAAGGGCATGCCTCTCGACTTGCTGAAGATTAATGAAGGTCTGAAATCAAATTGGGACACAAGGGAAATTTATCAAGTATTAAGACCTTTTCGGCCGGAAATGACAAGAGTGCCCAATATTGCTCCACAAATAAATACATTAAAGCGTTTTTTTTTTTTCAAAAACAAAAAAAAACAATAAGCTAGAGCCTTACCATCTTCAGAGGGTAAATCAATCTTTCGTTAAGAGAAAAAAAACCTGAATGCTCTTCAGTTACCTCTCCACTGGTATGTCCTGGCCTCCAGTCTACCCAGGTGCACAGAGGTTGCTCATCTTACAGCGTGTGATAACGCCCCGCACCAGAACAAATATGCCTCACATAGACTCCAGTTGGATTCGAGCCGTATTTGTAATGACCTACATCTGCGATAGTAAAGAATAGCGGCAGTCAACACATTGCAAAAGCTTTCTCGACACTATAACCAAATGTTATTACAAGGACTTGCTTTGTCTAAGCATATTTTAGATAAATACTTCCTCGCTTATGGGCCAGAAAAAGAGACAAATTCATTTACTAACTTAATTACAATGAATTAATTATAGATCAGGCAGTGTTTTCGCACAGGTTAGAAGGCCTGTTTTTGTTTACCCCTAACTTCCCAGTACACTTGGTACAGACCTCTGCCTATGAGCATGTAATATAAAGGAGACTACGGCTGTGTCCGAGTGCATGCGAGGATTCAACGCAAAAAAAAAAAAAATCATAAAATACAATGAAATAAACACATTGCCACATCCAATTAGTTTTTATTCTAGTCGACTTTCAGGGACTCTCAGCTGAACTGGACGTGTTACATCGGTGCCTAAGAAATTCCACAGCAAAAGCTGAGCTTAGGAACTGTAAACCTCCGAGATGAAATGCTGAAAAAAAGGCCTGAATCTGGGGGGGTTACAGGCTGAATCTGAGCCCCTGCGGCTCTAGTGCTGCATGCCATCCTTCAGCATCTTTCTCCCGATGCCCCCCCCCCCGCTAATATGAGATTTGTCCATCAGATGTGGTCTTTATTTATATCCGCGTTGTTTATTTACGTCACGGCAGACGTGCATTAAACACTGCGCATAAATTAAGCTGAGGGTGCATTCTGAAAGAAAAGGAGTGATCTCAAGTTCAAAAAGAGTGCGCTTTTTTTACAGTCTGACGCTATAAAAGACATAAGGTGTGCTCTCCTGGGGAAAGTACTCCTGGCAGCGGGCCGACTGCAGTGTCAGGAGGCGAAGCCATGGACACCTGCACTGCAAGTTTCCCCTGCCAGACTCTGGTAGAAAATCCTCAGACCACCTCCCGGGATGCCATCTTCAGAATGTCGCTTAAAAAAGAAACTTTAAGGACCATGCCGATGTAAGACTAAAGGCACGGTTGGCAGAGTTGGATATTGCATACTGTTTCCCTGAACCTTAACCTTGCGACGCTCACAGCATTTTTCTGGCACAAACTTTTGTTTCTGAGAATAATGGCCGATCGCTGGGCCTCATTGTCTTCCTGATGTCTTTCACCGTTCTCCTTTTCTCTCGCGGAGACGTGTCAGACAATAGGGGAAATATGAACATTTGACTCCATCAATCAACCAGGCAATCAAAATAATTCAGTTATAGGCCATAAAATTTCTGGCCTGTTCCCACATAGTTGTGCAGCGAGACAAATGTTACTACTGTAGAACTAAGAATGAATATAGCTCCCCAATGCTAAATCTTTTTTTTTAAGTTATATTTTCCATCATTTAGCTGTAATTTGGTATGGAAAGCATTAACTCAAAATTCAGTGTGTATATCACTGTCTATGAACATTAATAAAAACCGTAGTTTTTAATAATCACAGTAACAGACCGCTGTGCAAAAGGAAATCTAGCTATACATTCAATAATGACAGAACATATCAATGAGATTTATATGATACGCAGGGAAAGTTTAAAGACTTTGAGAGTCAGTTGAGTAAAGCACAGATTTCTCGGAGCAGGGTGAAAAGAGGGGGGGGCTTCTGTGAGGTGAGGTTTTCTTGGGCTGGTGCGCAACTTGATTTTCAGACTTGTCAAAGAGTGAAAGAGAACGCATGGATCAGTGGCGGCTTCCCGGAGCGCTGCCATTGAGCAGCCCGTCACAGCTGCCACGTCGCGCGGCGGTTTGAGCCCCGCCGATCCTCAGGCGCTGAGCCGCGCCGTTAACAGCGTGACTTTTAATCCGGCCCTTTCTTCGCCCGCCGCGACGGGGCCGGGGGAACCTTTAATGTCGCCCATTAGCATAGCGACGGCTAGAGGGTGCCTTCGAGGGCCCGGCAGAAATGGGTTAGCGGGGGCAAGCGAGGAAAGCCGCTGGGAG
>JAODKF010000002.1:1305773-1317893 GCA_026779585.1 Mormyrus proboscirostris
ATATTTTTTTTTTTTTTTTTTCACGTTGGGGGTTTATAGCTATAAACCCCTTTCTGCACAATTGCAGAGCTGAAGAGAAACTCCCACAGTGTGTGTTTTACTCTCACATGTGCACACGCAAGTTGAAACTTTGACCCAGGATGCAAAGGTAAACAAAAAAGGTAAAAAAAAAAAACAAAAACTTTGCATAAAATACCATGACTGTCTTCTAAACTTCGGCAAGTAAATTTAGTTGTTTATAAAGTGCAAAGGTATTATTATGAGTGTTGTGCTGGAACAGCGTACGCGCATGCAATCATCCTAGACTATCAACTTCAGTCAAAATGATTATAATCGATAGGACTTTTAGCCAAAATGGTACACCAAATACATCAATCTATATAACAATATCATTTACATTTCATCGCGTCAAAGGAAACTTTGTTAATGCTTACAGTGGTTTGCTATGTGTTCGGCGTAATACTTGCTGTGATATATGTGTTTATATGAAACTTACATTCACTACGTTCCATGAGGAAAAAAAACGTAACATATTAACTGTTCAGAATCATCAGTGCTTAAAAACAAAGGCGATAGAATCCATTAAAACGATTACAGCTAACATTACTAAATACTGTTTCCACAAACCCGCAAATAAACCTCAAACAATATGAACAAAAATGCAGAAGAAGAATCAGATTAATGTATTTTTTTATGCTACATCCGTATTATATAGTTTATTATATATATTATAATAATATTTTCAAAAAAACAGAATCACTCTAAAGAACTGCAAACTTTTAACTAAAATTTCGTTGTGAACGTTGTAGTACCATAGCAGCTAAGTGTGGTGTCTAATGTAGCATTTCCTAAGTGTTTATTTGCCGATGACCCTTTCCATAGGTAATAAACTGAGCATTTTCACATTTGGATCGCAGCTGGTAGCAGGCAGTAATATGCTATACTCTGGCTTTCCCAATCAAACAATGATACTTTTTCATGGCACCAGTGATTCAAGGGAATTAACAAAATAATCAGAACTTCCAAGGGCCCCTTCTTTTTGAATCAAAAAATAGAATCAATAATAATATACGGATTTTCTTTTTAAGAAGATGACCACGGGGAGTGAAAGACACGCTGGCGAATGTTCAGTCAGCACTGAGATGTGAGATCTTACAAACTGATTTTGCTCGTATAGCATAAATCATTACTCTCCATGTACTTTGCCATGTAGTTTTCCACGCAACAGAAAGGGTAACAGAAAAGTGACGTCAAAGGGTGATTTTTTAAATATATATATATATATATATATACACACACACACACACACACACACAATGTTGCTTCTCTTCTCTAAGTGCATGTTGTACGGTTTCCACCAGACATGCTAAATTGGTGAACAGAAGTGATGGAGCCTCATTTTCTGAGTGGGATTCCCCTTTAAGGCAAACAGGCCCTACTACGGATTCTGCACAGCAGATAAGCAGAACAAAGCAACACCAGCTGGTGGGATAAACAAGCAAACGCGAGTTTACGTGACAAAACAACCACCAACTGCTGCAAAGGGGAACAGCACTGGCTTTTACACCTGCACTCAGCAATTCACCGTCCACCCTCCTCAGATCTGAATAAGCAAAAAAAAAAAAAAATGATGTCTCAATAAGGCCTGTCAGTAGACCTTGTCAAAAACCATGACACTCTTTGTGATATATACCTACCTAAGTGATTTCTTAATTCCAAAAGATATTATTCCGTTTAATATATTATAAGTTATACTTTAAGAAAATCATTAGTACTATTTCAATTACAAAAGCCATTCATTAATCACTATGTTCAAGCTACAACTAAAACATGCAATATTGAATGATACTGAGGCATTCTGACATAGGCCTATCCGTATAAACAAAATCAAGGGAAATTTACAGTTAATTAAGATGACATATTTATAGGCCTATGGTTCTATGATTTCAATTTTTAATTGTGTATAATCAGTTAAAAATAAGTAAACATAGACCAGACTGCTAAAGTGTGTTCTTTTAAATGTACTTTTATATTCTTTTCATTTTGCTTCCACTCATTAAAGAATTAATATTTAAATATACAGAGGGAGCTTTAATATAGTTTGCCCGTGATAAATTATGCATATACCCCTGTAAATTTCTCTTATGACAAAAACGAAGCACAATAGGAACTTTGCAAGTGCAAATAGCTGTAGAAACGCGCCGTTTTCACGACGGTGCTAAAAAAGAACAAAGTATTATGCAAAGACAGTACTTGTCTGTCAACAAAATGTATTCACTTGTGCAGCAGAAGTCCGGTGTTAAGCAGGCTTTTACATGTCTATTCAAACGCCACTGAGGACGCTAAAGCAACAGGAATATACATGCATTCCTAAAAGAAGTAACTAAAAACGAGTTTGGCATATTTATACAATGGGATAAGGTTAATGCAGGATAATGCACCTTAATTTGAGACCTTCAAAAAAAAGGCGAAAAATTTATTTTTGGATGAAAAATAAAAAAATAGTCCCGAAGGGAGCCAAATCAATAACTGGGGAGATTACAACTTAATAATTCATTAATTAACGGGTGATTGAAATTTCCTAAAATTTAATTTTTTTTTTTTTTTTTTTTTAAGTAAAGTAAATCTGCACTTACCGATCACCATCAAAGTACAGCGCTTCATCTGGTTACAAAAAGATAATCAATCTACCATATCAGTTTCATTTTTTCCAGTAATAAACGTGGCCTGTAATCTTTTCTACCTGCCGTGCAGAATGGCGCTGCTTAGAAACAATTCATTCATCCATTACGTATGTGTGCAACACGAATTACACTGTCCCATGGAGAACTTACACTAAATCTATGAAAAATCATGACAACTGCTCCCGTTAAAGGAAGCGTCTTGGAAGGTTACCTGCAATTATCCAGCGTTTTTAGAAAACCCAGCAACACTGCAGAAAATTCAAATGTCTACTCTGTGCTTGCTAAATGAGCCTGCTGTTATTACTTACTGCCATGAATAATAATAATAATAACAACAATAACAATTAAATTAAAAATAACAACAATAATAATAATAATTATTATTATTATTATTATAAATAATAATCGTATTATAATAATATTTTACTTTAGTTAGGCAGTTGACTTCATTGTTGAAATGTATCCATAATACTGAGTGACGCAAAATCTATTTTCGCTTAGTGTCATTCTTTCTGGGACTCAAACATTTGCCGATGCACTGCGCTCCATTTCTTTATAAATTACGCGATTTCCACGCACAAGTAATAAAAACGCTTTTAACGCACCTTGCAGTACAACCGATAAAGTACAACAATAACGGATGATAAACTAGTTTATACTAAGTGTGAGTTATTTTTGTGCCAAAACGTTTGATATTTCGACCTTTCAACCTTCATTTTTAACAGAATTCCTAAAACGTCCAAAGGGGAAATAGAGAACAGCAGAACGCAACGTGCATTTTGATGTGTACAAAAATCACTTCGGAAAGGTACTTACTTGAGATTTTGTGAGCTCCAAATAACCGATTCCAGGGATTTCGCGTGCGGTAACGTAGATCTGCACATAGCAATCAAAATCCAGAGGTAATACTTCCACCCACAGCTGACGCCAGCCATTCTTACTGAAGATTGAAGGATAAACGAAATCGAGTATTAAAACAAAAGCGATAAGCAACAGTGGTAAATCCTGTTGGAAAAGTCTGTCGGATTGGCAACGTTGCCAAATAGGTTACCGACAACCTTACGAATGTAAATCCGATCGTCTCGGATGCGTGTCCTTGGTTAAACTGCAAAACGAGTCATGGTGTTTTAAAAAGTGTACCTGTCAGACTGCGGCACGGCAAAATTCGCCTTTTTTAATAATGTCCCGTTTCAGCAGGCCGGCTGCCTATCTCAACCATCAATATCAATCCCGTGAAATGCATAAAGTTTTATAAGTCGCCTATTCTGCCGCAGCCACCGGGAGCCCGTTCAAAGTGAGCGCCCCGACTCACTGGTCAAGTTGCGCTTTTGGCGATTTCCAGCAATAATCGGTATCACATAACGCGTTTTCTCATAGCCGTTACCGAAAAATCTCTCTTCTCGGCCGGCACATTTAATATGTGCATCGGCGACCTGTTGATGTATTTTGTCAAGTCTGGTAAACACATATCATCCCTGGATAACGCTATCCCAAAAAAATGTTCGTCTTAAGTCCCAAGTATGGTCCACGGGGTGATCTTTTATTCCTTTTGCCCACCCAGCATAAAAAAAAAATAAGAAGGAAAAGCAACGATCCAACGCTATCTTTCAGGATTCCCGTGCCGTGCAATTTCAGTGTTCTGATTGCTCTCAAATCGCCTTGCCCTGCGCCGTGCCCTGTGCATCACCAGTGCGCCAAGTCCGGACAAAACTACCGTATTCCGGAAAAAATACAAGGGTCGAGCCGTGCGATGACAGCCGCTTCTTCAGGGCAGAAGAGCCTGCGATCCCCGTCCGACGTGCGAAGACGGTGATTCCACACTATCCTATCGCGCACTTCCCCGGCGAGCAGTCGCCCTCATGTGCTGCGGATGCGGTCGGCGGTGCACTCGCAGCGGCTTCCTATGCATCCCGGACGCCGATTTCTCCCCCCCTCGCGTAAACTGCAAATGTAACCCGACGCCTGGGCGAGCGAAGGACCAGCCCCGCCTCTCTAACCAATCACCGGCGTTTTCGGGGCTCCGCGTCCGCGATTACAGCTCCACCGTCCGACAATTAATCCGGAGGGTGCGCACCCACCCCACGCCGCTCCAGTACCTTCGGACAGCTCTCTCCCAGTAAATGAGGAGAGGTAGCCCTCTGATCACGTGACTGTTATAAGACTAATTATTATTATTATCTGTTGTTATTATTATTATTGTTGTTGTTTCTTTATTTTAAAACTTTAAGAAGAATTTAAGCAACGCCCACTATGAAATGGAACGCTTTTGAATTCTTGAATGATTTTTGATTTGGTCGCCTTCAATTTTTTAAAAAAAAGTTCCATTGGACATTTTTAATAATAATTAAGCAGTTTGGTTTAGTTTATGGTTTTGTGGGTTTTATGTCGTTTTTTCAGAAGGTTCGCTGTGTTAAATTGTCGATCTCAAACGAGGTCTCGAAATAAAATGTTTTATTTATGTTTAGTAGGCAATGTCGTCCTCTATCGGTGACATTGGAACGTGCTC
Source organism: Mormyrus proboscirostris (assembly GCA_026779585.1). NCBI lineage: Eukaryota > Metazoa > Chordata > Actinopteri > Osteoglossiformes > Mormyridae > Mormyrus > Mormyrus proboscirostris. The sequence continues at coordinate 1,310,964 of JAODKF010000002.1, forward strand.
GCACGTCAGTCAGCTGACAGATAAATGTGTTGTTCTGGGTGATGTTTAAATGATGTAAAAATATGAATGTTTTCTATCTTAACACTGATTATCATTTGTGAATCTGATATAGATGCGGCGGTAAGGTAAATTATTTCCTGCTGGCTCTGCCTCTGGGCTACAAGCTAAATGTATGAGCTGGATGCCGCGGTGGAAAGACCCCGCTGATTGCTCGTGCTATTAGCGTAGGTGGAGGGTGTTAAACCGAGCAAACCAGTTTAGATTAAAAGTAGACATTGAAAGAAACGACAGAAACACCTCTTTAATGCAGATGATAATGTTCTGCATTCTCAGGAAGGGAGACGTTATCATCCTCCCCGATACTAGAGTAGGCGGGGATATTGCAAATGCAAATGTAATGAATATGGCTACCATTCTTATGGTAACTAACACCATGACGGGAAGCCTCGAGGACTTTGGACCACAAACACAGAGGGGACACCACAGTTTGCCTTACTCCGTCCTTGCTGGACACTCTTACATGTACTGTTTGAAGATGTAAGACATCTGTGTATACGGATGTTACTTATGATTTAACAGTTACTTCAAAAAGGTTCTTGCTTCTTCTTAAGTTTTATATAACCAGCATTTGCTACAGGGGACTAGGCTGTTAATGGTGAGTTACAGACGCATAAAACTCAAAATCACCCACAAAACCTTCTTGCGGACATATGTGTTCGACATGTTTTCCAGTGTTACACAGATATTCCTTCGGGCATATTGTTTTCAATTATTCAATAACGTTGCCCAAAAACAAAATGTCATCCTATAATAGAGGTATATCTACGTCCTCTTGTTAAAGGCTGTGTTTGTACCTGTGTGCTTTAAATAATTTCTTTAGGCTGACATAAATCAAAGTGTTGCGTTTGTAAGGAATGACTGGGGGCAGCAGGGGCTATTGCATTAAATTTGTTACTGCAGATATAACATTAGTATAAAATGAGATTACCAATACCTTCTTACTGGCTCCAACTGATGAAGCGCTGTTGGATGCTCACCTTGAACCTTATTTTTCTCATTTTCTTCAGAGAAACACTGAACATTTATACCCCTGAATACTTCGTCTTCTACTGGTTGCTGAAGCTTTGCTAATTGTACTTGACAGAGAGTGACTACCAGTCACCTCCATGAGCAAACACTGGGTCGTCTTTAACGATTTCACGAGAAAGCACAGAGTTGCGGTCGAGCGATCCGATTTTTATTTGACACGGCAGCATTTGACTACGCGGACGGTTAACAGTGTGCGTACCATATATCATCCGACAAGCCATTGAAATTGAAAAACAAATGTTTTCCCTACTGACCGATGGTGTCGTTGAAGAGAGTTATGGGGCACAGACTTTTTCTGACATTCTCGTCAAGACAAGAAAGAAGGCTGGGACAAGCAGGAGCTGAAAAGCATCACTATTTAAGAAATATAATTTAAAGATCAAAACCAACAAGCGCTGTCATGCTAAAAATGTATATTGCTTGTTCAAACTTTTTTATATAGCCTACAGAAGCTATATTAAGCTTTCCATCTATGGAAATTCCTAACATTTCCTGGGCTGTCAGAGGCACGGTGCTAACCCAAGTACAAAAGAAATTAGGGCGAGCATGTCCTCTTAACTAGGGAACGTTTCTTTTCCCCGTCGTTTTAGCATTATTTGGGCTTACAAGCTTTAGCCATATGGTTGCTTACCCTTTAATGACATGGTCACATTTCTGCTTATAATGATGTAACTATATATATGCATATTTAATTTCTTGGGTTACAGTACCTTTGTTTAGGGCTAAAGAATTGGGAAACATGTGCTGTTTCTTAAAACCCCAGTATGACACATCAAAGGCTAACTGAGCTGCTGTTATTCGTTAGAAAAGTTGCTCGGTTTCTTGAAACAAAATGCCTATGCAATAAGCGTGCATTCTAGAAAGCATTATATTACAGATATTTGCACCAGTGAGTCTAATTGGTGTAGTGGCAGAGCTGTGTACCTTGGGGTCTTTCAGGGTCCATAGTTGTACTGCTTAGGTCCTTTTTGTCCCAAAGCTGTGTTCCTTCGACCGCTTTGGTTATATTCTTCTGTTCCTTAGGCTTTTTGGGTTCCACGGTTGTGTTACTTGGGCCCTTCCAGGTCCATTGCTGTGTTTATTGAGCTCGTTGCTCATGGGGATTCAACTCAAAATACTCAATAAATTAGTCACTTAGCTGTTTATTATTTGGAGTCTGTTTATTCCAGAATAAACTGTAATGTGACTCTAAAAGTAATTATAACAGGTCACATCCACCCATAATCCATGCTGATGTCACCGTTCACTGGTGCTGCCTTTGCCAGTTCTGTCTTTTGCAAAGGATGGTTGACTTACAGGGAGACACATATTGGGTAGTGACTTGTAACTAGTTTATTTACTCCGCGTCAGTGTTTACCAATCTGCTTCTTGAGGATCCACAGTTGGTCCATGTTTTTGTTCCCTGTCTGTGGGTCCCTGAGGACAGGATTGGGAAATGGCCGCCCTGCATAACCAAACAGCATTTAGTCATGCTTAGTATGTAACTAGTCAGTCACATGCATGGTCTTAGTTTTGGTAAAAAAAAATGCTAATAGAGCTTCATATGAAGCTAAAGCTTGTGTAACAGGCTTCACGAAATATTCATACATATTTTTTGTTTTATTTTTATCTGTGGCAGAGAAAGGTAAGTAAAGGCACAAAAATGTCAGAAAATTTGATAAAAAGTGATATATGGCCACATACCAGTATTACACTGTATAAAGTATGAATTAGAGATACAAAAGAATATATGTCTTCATTTATGAGCCCAGCTTCTGTATTTAGTTCACCCATGAGTCCTGGGAAATTAGGTTTCCCACTTTCAAAGCAAAACCAAGAAGTTATTATTGTTTTCTGTTTATGTTTCCGTAGATTTTTGCTCTTTTCACATTTTTAAGGCCAGTAAGAGTTGTACTTTTAAAACAGTTATGTAATCCCTTCAATGCATTCCTGAACTCAAATTACATGCAAGATTTCCCCATTTTGAAATACATTTTAACTCATGTTTGGTGTGATGCACAAGACTACTGGTAAAACAAATGGCTTGTTATGTGGTACCTTAATATGATATAATACAATAATAGTGTAATACTGAAAGAACGGTACAGACTTCTTCATATGTCCTGTCATTAAAAGCTCTGGCAGCTTAGCGCAGTTAAAATGCCAGCGCATGGCTGGGAGCTTTGAGAGCCCCTGAATTCACATCAAGTGATTCGTCACAGTGGGAGCATGCATCATCGCCGTGGCAACTATAAGTAGTGCGTGCCTGGTGATTGGCCGCTTGTTGGAGTGGAGTCCCAGCAGGCAGGCGACAGGATACCTGATGCTGCAGGGCAGAAGGAAGCCCACGCTCCCTGATTAGTTTCACAGCTGTGCTGAATGTGGCCGACAAACAGGCCACCAACGACCGGACCGATGGAGGTTTGGGTTCCTGACAGGGAGGGGAATCGCTCTTGATAGCCTGCTAGATAGGCTGCACGGAGGAGAAAGGAAAGTCAAGCATGTGTTTTTTTTATGTACCCACCTCGTTTTGTTATAGGAGCCGAATACTGTCGCCTAACAAAAACGATATTAGTGTAGCGCCAGGGCGAGTTGCCAGCGTACTGTGCATATGCAAAGAAAAGAGACGGAAATTAGCATAATATAACCTCAATGGAGGAAAGAGGAACTCAGACATCCAAGAGACAGAACTAAGTAAAATGAAATCAGATACACAAATCCCCTGTTCTAAATAGTAATGGGATCATTGATGAAACGCTCAGAGCTTTAGGAAATAATTGTCACACAGCTGCCGCAATACAAGAAAAGGGAATGTGTGGTACAGAAAGATGCCAGGGAAATGCCTTTTCGCCGAGGCTTCAGTTTCATTCTGAAACGGCAGGGAGAGCTTATTCAATTAATTGTCTTTTTTCGCCCATTAGCAAAAGCACAGCTGGGCTGAGACTGGAACTATCAGGGTGGGAAAGAAAGAAGGATTGGTACCACAACTGTGTCAACTCATTAAGTTGCTTTGAGCTTTAGACTGGCTTGATGAGTAGCGTGGCTCAAGTTATTACCAGAACTCTTGCACTAATTTGACTTCAGTGCAGCTACAAAGACATATGCTTCTCAGCTGTTCCAGTATCCGCAGCCATACAAGCAATATGAGCACGATATGCTGTAAGGTTCTGAAAGGGAATCCGTACAAGAGTACAGAGCATTTATAAAGGGCAAAAAGTGGTTCAATTAGTTCATTAAAAAAACTGACAGAATGTTATACGCCATAAAAAACTGTGAAAGGGTAGATGGGACAAGCTAGGTTTTTTCGTACCCTCTGTGCTTGTCCTGTCCTGTCCCAAATGCTAGAAGTTTTTTTATTAACATTCCTAGAGTAGCTACTGAACGGAAAGGTCAGCAGTATTTAGATAAAGAGAAAGGTTACGGCTCTCAGAAGTACCTGTGTAATGTACAGCGATCAAATATTCTTCTAATTAAAGCCAGGTGCCCATTTTCTTCCAGATATCTATTGTTCTATATACATATGTATTCACAAACCATGTGCTGACATGTAAACCGGTAACTCAAAAGTATTACGATATTATAAGATTATAAATTCAATTTCAAATGCAAACTATATATATACAGTGTACTGTATGTACTGTGTATATATAATGTATATATCAAGTGCAAATAAGTGGAATATCTTAAGTGTAAATAAGATAGTGTTACTTTTGGAAAGCCACTAACTGCCTCAATCACTGACACATTCCTAACTACTGTTAGCCAGCAGAGGCTGAGCCTGCTATCGTCGATACTTAGCAGACACATAGAGAATGTCAATATTCCGTCTGTTTTATCTTGAGGAAAGGATTATCCTATGAGGGAACCATGCAGATCGCATAACCCTGTCAGTTATACACCAACAAACATATCGCTCACTTTAACAGGCCAGATAGCATAGAAATTAACCACTAAATATGACTGGAATCTATACAGCACGGCACCGCAATAAATTATGTCAGAAGAGCCTAATTCAAATTTTCACAAACCTAGAATGTTTGACCAATGAGTTTGCGTTCATTTTTTTTTTTCCGCTGGAGTAGCCATTAAGCTATAGGAAATGAAAACTGTATTTTACTACAAAAAATTTCAAGTGCAAATAAAGGTCACTGTGTATGTTCAATGGGTGTGATGCATGCAAAAATAAAGCTGCAGCCCATCAAATATAGTGAAGTGTTTATTATTAGTAGTAATAGTAGCAGTGGTGCACTATCAGAAAAAAGTATCAATTTGTACCTGGGACTGTACCCTCAAGGCTCTGCCAATTGTACTGTAAGTAAATGTACCTTTTAAGGTGCACAAGTAGACTCTGAGGTACATTAATGTTGTTTGTACCTTGGAGAACAAAACTGTCCAGGGGCAGTGTAGTAGTAGTAGCAGTAATAATCAATTATGTCTCTTCTTCCGCTGGTTGACTTGTGCATGTGAAAATGCAGTGACCATATAAAATATCAAAGAGCAAATTCCATGTTCAGAATATCATCTAAATGTGAAAACGTCATCTGGGTTAAGTGTTAGGGACCTGCAAATGTTCACTTGCTCGTGTTACATGGCCATCCTCTGTGGGATCTCTTTGCGGACAGGGACTGCAGCGCCGTCACTAAGCAAAATGGCTGCCATGCATTAAAAGAAGGTCAGTCTCACGCGCTATACTGTAGCTATAGCTTAGAGTCGCGTTTAAAGACTACGAGGCAGACTCTGCAATTACGTCTGTGATGATAGATTGTTAACTAGAATTGAAAAAGAAATAAAATGCACAATACACTGTTGCTTTTAATATACAAATAAGACTGACATTTTTGCAGACATCCTAAATATGATGATATGACAATTTAAAACCCCTACAAAAGCAATAATGTCATTCGCAGTAATATTGCTAGACTATCTCTTACATTTTTTGACATTTATGTTACAGTTAACTGTTTTTTGCATTAAGAAAGTGATTTTGCTGTCCTGCTTTTGTGTATGGGTAATCATATTGTTTGATTATCATATCTATTTAGTTCTGCATTTAAATGGCCCATCCATGAGGTATTTCTGAGAAATGACACCTTTTCCCTTCCAAAAAAAGGACTGTGGTAGAAGCCCTCCAAGCAGAGATGGACGCAGCTGAAACGGTGGCCCCCACCAGAGAATTCCTCAGCTGCGTAGCTGTTGTGCTTCAGCCTGACTTTGGCTTAAAGGCCGTATAATTTGGTTGGAATTGGCACTGCGGGTGCCTATGAATGCACTTGTTTACTGAAAAGCAGGAGTTTCACATGCAGCACGCATACCCTAAGGGGTTAAAGCACACCCACAGGCCCAGCCTGCCAGACCCCTCTCCCCGCCTTTCGGCCTTGCCTTCGTCATTCTTCAGAAATCTGACTAAACCCGATGGTTCGCAAATTAGCATGCCTGTTTAGTAGGGAAACGGTCTGAGAAGCACAAAGTGCGTGGCGTTGGGCCGCCACCAAATAAACTGGCGCTGCCAGAAGCAGGGCCATGCAGAGAGAGAGCCCGGCAGATGAATCAAAATGACAACCAGAAGCTTTTGACAAACTTAATAAATTTGAGTGAGAAAATTCAATGAAACAGCACAAAGGGCCACGATTGGAAGTGAGACGCTACATGTTAGATAAACAGTGGGCATAATGTAGACTTTTATTGATTTCTAGGCCATGTCACCTTTAAAAATATATTTCAGTAGAAGCTGACCATTTTTTAGGAAAAAGAACCAAAAAAAATGTTCAGTGTCCACCCAGTTATCTCCTGTAGGCACCTGTCTAGCACATAGCAAGTGATCATGCAAGGTTAACTCATACAGCAAGAGCTAGGGTTCAATTC
>JAODKF010000002.1:1317993-1338398 GCA_026779585.1 Mormyrus proboscirostris
TCCTGTAGGCACCTGTCTAGCACATAGCAAGTGATCATGCAAGGTTAACTCATACAGCAAGAGCTAGGGTTCAATTCCCCAGAAATGAAGACATTAGACTACAGTGCTAACCACTGAGTGGCTGTGCTGCCCATTTAATATATATTTCTCCACCCTTAAAACCACTGCACGCTGCTCAGAATACAGTGTACATACTCTATGTCTGTCTTTACAGTACACGGCTCATTGATTTGTGTTCTTTTACAGCTCTCTGGATCTGTGTAAATGTGCACTCTGTCTTTCTGGGAAAGCATGGATTTTTGTTTTATGGATTTGAAAAGACTAGTTCACTTTGAGACTAGTGAACTATAAGTCGATTCATAGTTACAATATTCACTTTGTCCAGTGACAGCTTTTCTCTGTGTGTCTCTCTATCTATTGAAATGATGTCCTTCAGGCCTTTTTGGCCTTTGCCAAAAATTTGAGTTCTGGTGACAGACATACTGCCAGGGTAAAAATAACTAAACAGAAAAAAAAGACAAGGATTATCTCTTAGTCACAAATAAAAGCTTCCAGACTCCCTATGTGTGATTGTTATTTCATTCACTCATTCATTCATTCGTTTGTTGCATTTACATATTTATTGTGCACTTTAATATAAATAATGACCATCAATGTGTAACAAGTTCTTTCAAACATTCATTCAAACATTCGAACCAACATCTTAGAGCTTCTCTGTGTTCTGCACCAGCAATTTAAACATACAGCAAAACGAAAACACAATAGTTTTCTTGTCTCATTTTTTTTTCCTCCACGGCCCAGTTCACTGTAGTCCTCATGACCTCATTGTAGATCTTTATGCCCCTAACTCTGTCTGATCCTTGCTTGTGTTTAACCAGGCTTCCGGAAGAACGTGGTGACAGTGACACAATTGCACAACATTACAAGCCTGTGACACCCTGCAGGGGACACCCCTGTTGTCTTTCTTGTCTTTATCTATTGCAACATCAGCAAGTAATCATGTGGCCTTTCAGTACAAAGTCACTCTCCAAATAGTCTGGGCTAAACAAACAGAACCGGCTCATGTCAGCCCATATAACCGCTGAAACAAAAAACTTGACACGTTCTGTATCACCTATTGTTGGATTGCTGCTTTATTTTGTCTGTTTTTTTATCAAAACATTGTAATATTATACACCATGTATCACATAAGCAACATATTTGCATGTAAAAAGCAAATGTCGTGCTTTAAATGATTCATTAGATAAATATGCCCAAAGGTACATTGTGTGCCTAGCACTTGTTTTTAATTCATGGTGATAAAATCTATAGAAACGGTTTATAAAGAGTTCTCAACAGCCAAGGATGTTGCATCCATGGAGTTGATATATTGGCCATCTAGCCTAGTAAGAATTAAGAGGGACTTGACTGTAGTTGAACAGCTGTCTGACTTGCAGAGATGACTATGGGACAACACTAAAGCCGTAGGTAGTGGAAAGAGTTTGGTGCGTCTGAAATCTCAGCTTAATTTTAATATCCTATTTGTTGCTAACAGGTTACCTTCATTGCGCAAATATGCAATTTGTTTGTGACATGGGTTTAGCCTCATGACAAAGAATGTCATAAAAGACGCGGACCTTGACATAAACAAGTGGAACACAGGATTTAAGGAAAACTGACAGATGCAGCTTGCGAAATGAAACTAATCGCACCTTACCTCCAATTAAGCTCATAGATTTTTTGGTCTCCCATGAGTTGTCCTGCTGGGTAAACAGGCTAAATTGACTGGAACCTCCTTGGAGCTGGAAAACAGGATCTCCTGGCACCCAGGAGCCCACTCATGTGGTGGCCATTGTTCCGCCCAGCGCTGGACCGGAGCTGCTAGGGTAACGGCAGAGACTAGAACAGCTGTAAAGGACTGTCTCCTTCCTGTGGAGAGTGCTTGGGCCACTATGCCTGCACTCCCCACAAAGAAATTCAGGATATTCATTGGGGGGAACTTGGGGATTCATATTCATGTTTCCCACACAAAGCAGCTCACGGCAAACAGAGTCTGATCCTAAGTCCTAATGGACTTCAGAGGAAGAGGTGTGAAATCTGGCTATTATTATGAAAGCCGTCGCATGGAGCCCCTTCACGAGTCCCGCCGGTCTGACAGCCAGTGAGGTGCATTTAATTGTAAAGAAAACTATTTAGTTTGTGCATTGTTTACCCTTCAATGGTCTTTTGAAAAGTTAGGATCATTAATTCTCTTTGTTTGGACGGAAAAATAATCCACGTTGAATGACTTTGGTGTTCTCAGCAGTGTGGATTACTCCTCGCGGCGTCGCTGCTCTAGAATACTTTTCCCACATCTACGACGATGTCAAAAGAAGGTTTTTCAGCATTAACATTTATCTCTTTGTTAATGAACAATGACTCTCCAAAACTAGTCTTTTCTCTCGCTTCCTCCTTCTCTAAGATGCACTGCAGCGTACTATGTGTTCTATCGCACTCGGAACGCGCAAAGCGGTTTAAAGGTACGAACAGTAAAACAGATACATGGGTACATTTAAAATTAATAGGGTGCGTAAGAGGACACTGCAAAATGACTTTTGTTTCCCATGGTTTTCAAATCGCTTAAACAGCTTCAGCGTGTTGGGTCATTTCCAGACGCAGCATTATAAGGTAATCAGAAGGGCCACAACGTAAGATATTTTTCCAGCACAGGTTGTCTGTAAGCCAACGATATATTTCCATCGAATACCAGGCCAGAATCAAAGACATCCTCATGATTGTTACTGTGCCTTGTATGACTACATTCATGGACGATAGGAGAAAACACAGAACACGACAAGAAATAACACAGTGCTTATATTCATGGTTTATATGATCCACAAAAAACAACATATGACACTAAAACAGCCGCTATTACAGCAGGGAATGGAGGGCCGGTGGGATTATAATAATTTGAGAATTTCCCCTGAACTGTGTGATGCACTAATCAAACAGCACCAGTCATATCCTGGTTATTGACTGCAGGCCTTATCTCCTAACACAATAACAGACTCCTGTATAATTCTCTTAAAATGATTTTGGATGGATTTTCGCTGCAGTTTTCAGGATACCCACATTTAGATGCATGGACGTACCTGCTTTGATTTTTTTTCAGCTCACATTTAAGGCAAAACAATGTAACGCTGGAAAGAACAGCAACCTTGACTATCCATTGTAAAATACAAATTACATCAAAATATCCTTTTGGTTAGTTCACAGTTACAGGCAAACTTTGTGCCTATAGGGTTATGAACTATATTTATCAATGCCTTGAATCTTTATTATATAGTTATTGTAACTAGTTATAGGACTAATTTTTATTTTGCTTTTCATCGTACATGTCTACATGATCGTGTGGGATTACTCCTTAAAGTTTACACAGTAAGGGTGTTTTAAGAAATAAAACAATTGTATGCAGTATGCACTCAAGTAATTAAAATCATTTTAAAAGTAGCACATTAAATAATAGAAAGGTGCTGATTCTCTTTGCTTTTTCTTATCACACTGGTAACCAAATGCATTTTAATGCAATGTCTTGAGCAGGGGGGGGGGGGTTCTTAAAAATATTGGGCCCCCAGTCCAGACCAATCCAGTTATTTTCCAAATTTGTTAGGGCCCCAGTCAACCAGGAATCGTCCTATCTCCCCCCTTACAGCACCCCTGATCTTGACTGCCCATTATTGGCAGCGATGTATGTTTGTGTAAACACTTTAGGTATTGTAAGCAAGGCCCTTCAGCCCATGCAATTTCATTACTTTGTCATGTCATTATATTTAATATTGCTCTGGCATCATTCAATAACATAAGCGTACAAAGGCTCTCTGTGATGCTATACTTTAAACACTGGACAAGAATTTTGCTAATACATACTGTTCTGCATGTAGTTATGTAGAATATATTCTGTACTATAATTACACAGACCTCGGGGTAAGACTCAGTCACAAAAAAAGTTTCTTGTTCTCAAATTTTGTTCTTATGGTTGTTTAACAGTGTTTTAATTAAATTTAAAAATGTTTAATTTTCCATAAACTCATTGAAGGAGTCCCTTTTGCAATTACAGGACTAGATTACATATTTAGAAACCAATGTCCTTCTTACAATAGATGCAAAGCACATTGCACCAGATCACCTCAAACAACCTTCACCTGCCTCTCACCCCAAACAGTATAACAAGGAGGCAAACTTTTAATTGCTGCGCTATTGTGGCGTCTGTCTTGAAGGAAATACTTCACAGGCAAAGCGCGGAATTAGCTTGATAAGCAGATGACATGGACCTATTTGTGGAAAAGCCATACCTGCTGACTTTTTGCTAATCATCCATTTTCCTAGCCATTCCTATTAACCCACACGGCCAGTAAGACATTCAGTCTGACACAGAGAAGCTTCTCCTTTGCCGTCATAAAAGAACATGGGCTGGCTTATGCAAATACCCTGGGATTTTCCAGCCGTCGTGATATTCATCCATCTTCCAGCTACTTATCTCAAAAAGAGTCACGGGAGGCACCAAAACCTTTCCTAGTGAAACATTTTTACTTACATTTATATAGCAGATGCTTCTATCGAAAGCGGCACGCATTTCGAATAAAAATAGTCTTTAGCAAAATTGAATTTACTGAGTCATGTATCTGCTTCTTTAAATCATAATATTGCTCAGGATCTGCTGTCGGGGATTTATGTGTGAGTTTGCCTATGTGGCTTTGGAGAATGTTGATTGGATAAAATGACATCAGAGAGGAAGTAGGACGTTTTTTTTTTTAATTGGCATAGTTTGCGCACCATGTGGCATGTTCAATAAATAGTTGCAAAAGGAATCTGCTTCCATCCAGTGCCAAATTATGTTAAAAATGCTCCAAATACCTTTAGGTGAAGCCACTACTTACACTAGGAAGCACAGCGTATGGGAACACAATGAAAGGAATGTCAATCTGCACACACTTTGGCATTTTTGAGACACCATTTTGATTTACAGCATGGTTTTGAACTGCAAACGAGAGCATACTCAGACACACAGCAAAGGCAGGACTCAGACCCCGGAGGTGTGAAGTGACCATCATCATGACAGCCCGGCTGTGATATATTTCATTCGTTTGTTTGTTTGTTGTCATGGACTATCTATGGAAGAGTGTCCCTATGAAAAGGAACAATCAGTGAAATTAATCCATCAACCCATTCTCTGTAACCGTTTGTCCTATCCAGTTACAGACTGTCCAGAGCCTACCTTGGAGACCATGGGCACAAGGCAGGCAGCAACCCAGGATTGGGCTGAAATGAATCCATAATGGTTAAATAGCTAGGCACAAGGCCGGGGTACACCAGTCAATCACAGTATCCTTACATTCACAGTTATTTAGAGATGTCTGCATCTTTTGACTGCCTGTGGAAACCAGAGGACAGGGACAAAACCCATGCAGCAGGGGGAGAATAGACAAACTCCAGAGATACACCGAGAGTGGAGTCTCAAACCCCTGACCCTGAAGGTGGGAAGCCCACAGTGATATCACAGTAGTGATATTAAAAGCAATAATAGTAGCAGTATTAGAAGATATAGTATATGCTGTATATGTCATAATTGGCAAGATTAAAAGGCATAGATGTTCCCACTTAGCTGAGATTCTGGTTTCATTAACATGACTTGATGAATATAAAACACCGACGTCCTCTGAGAGACGCAATGCTTTTGCCAGAAGGCATATTTGCTCAAAAAGCAGAGCAGACTTCAACTTCAGACAGAAAGCCGAACTCCATTGATGTCACCTAGTCCAGAATCTAGGCAGGTGGCTTTAATGGTTCCTATCTCCAAGTTGCCTGAACGGTCCAGAGACAGGAAAGCCAGCCATTTAACTTGTTACGCAACAAATACCACTGATTCTTCTGGCTGGAGCCACCGCACCCCCTCTCTTCTCCCTCTCTTCTCATTATCGAGAGGCTGGCAGTTTCGCCGTAGAGATCAATCACCTTTAATGGAATGCACTGACACGAATGGGCAGGGCCGCTGTTGTCTGCTCTCGTGGTATCTCTGGCAGAACATGGCAGTCCCACAGCACGGATAAAGATGAGGCTGCTTTCACACGGCCGGGATCGCACTGAAAGGGAAGCCGGGTGACTCTCACTGGGCGCTCAGCTCCTGCCTCCCCTACATCCACCATGTCCCAGTCAATAGTCCAGCTTCTGAATGTTATTCCCAGACAGCCGGCACAGCTTGACGATTTCTTTTTTGAATCGGTATCATTTTTATCACAGTCAGTAAAGGTACTTTAAAGTCCGCATTTCAATAAGTTATATAACATTATATGGCGGTAAACAGGATTATCTGTTAAGGAACAGCTTCTTTCGAGTATCCATACTGCATGAATGTTAAATGCACACGGAACATAGAGTATAATCCCAATCGCCACTGTTATTATTAATAACTGCCACTTTAGTGCTTGGTAGTGATGCTTCCTATCTTTGCGACCCTAATGTGGAGTTTGTATATTCTTCCCTTGTCATTGGGGGTTTTCCTCCAGGGTTCTCTGGTTCCACCACACAGTCCAAACATGCTAAGGTGAACTGACGTTACCAAATTGTCCGCAGGTGTGAATGGTGTGTTTCCTGCACATGTATTACCCCTGCAGTTATGCATAGTACAAGTGCATGTAGCTTTGTTCACTATTCTGTTATTGTTCTTTGTTGTTCTTCAGCTAAAGTTTTTCATTGTATGTGTTCTTGTACTTGGAAGAATGACAATAAAGCTTTTCAATTTTTGAATCCTTGTAAGAACAGCACCGGAAGCAACTAGCTAGGACCAGGACAGGTATTTGTAACATCAACATGTGGTGCCAGAATGGGGTTTGCACTGCTACCTTTGAGTAAGATAATTAACCTGGATTCTTCTAAAATATATACATTTCAATTTGAATAGGCAATTGTAATAATAGCACTAACAACAATAATAATAATAATAATAATAATAATAATGGAGAATTTGAAATCAGTCACAGAAAATAGCAGTGTGTCCCCTAGAGTTCCAAGCTGTTTAAAAAGGCAAGTGACAGTATAATTACAAGGCTATTATAATAACAGAAGACAGCCTCTCCCAGATCATACAGCTCGAGGGCGTACTGAAACACAACAGCATATGGTCAATGACAATATAATCGATTGGCAGCGTAGCGTGCCGACCGCCGCCGTAGCACTCTGTGAGCTCTCAGGGAGGGACAACCCCAGAGTGATGCTCGCAGAGTTCATGTGCTGCGTCCGCTTCATTTTCTGCATCGGGCTTTAGCTTAACTAGCCCCATGTTCCACTTTTAAAGCCCTTTTAAAGTTCGACGAGTGTCATCATATTTTTTGTTTTCCCGCAGACTGACAAACTGAAACACTCATCAACGACTGTCCTTTTGTCCTTGATCCATACAGGGAATCGGAGAGTAGGGTTACCCTTTCCTTGAAATGCATATCTATTGATTCTCTATGTACTGTGAACCAGGCTTGCATCACTGCACATCTGGAGCAGGAATGTGCATCAAACAGAAGATGGTGGGTAAAGGAAGCTCCTCTGAAAATGAAAGGTTAACTTCTAGACCAGCCTATATTTGGCCTAGGATCTCATGTCTAATTTTTCATCTGGTCCCTTAAATAATTAAGTTGTAGATTTTGCACTTATTAATAGTATGATACTGTCTCTGTTAGTCTATGCATAAATAAAAAAATTGTGATGCCTATATACAAGATATATCTATGACATTACCGTAGTATTCCTCTTCCAAAAATCGAATAAAATATTGCTCTAACAATCAATGTGGGCCATTGTATAATCTATAATTAATGAATAATATAATTAATTAGTGTATGACATTTTTAGTACGATAGCTACGTCTTGGCCACATTCTACGAGATGAACGTGAATGAACCTCTTGATAATTTTGGCCTGTGTCAAAATAAATGACAAATGAGCATCATACTGAGGAATGTCTTAGTGCCTAATATAACTAAGTGAATCAGTGAGGCAGCGTGCAAAATATTCTTTTTGAATAGCGGATTACTGGTTTCCTCTCCACTTACTGGTCAATTTAGCATTCCGACCATGTGTATAATATGATATAGCATAGCTAACCGGCGGCACTGACGATAAAATTGCATGCATAGCCAGACCTTAAACAAACCCCCAGTAACATGTAGCAGACTGAGGATTAGACAAGTGGCAGGTGCCACCACACGCATGAAATACTGCCTGTGCTGGTGCCCTATTGCAGAAATTATTGAACACAGGATTGTACGTGGGGGAAATTATATCTGTGGGTGAGGATAAATTGGAGAGCTCACTGAAGAGGTACTAGAGGCCAAATTCCGAGGGAGGAAAACAATGGAGGAACATTCTTGCTGACAACACGAACGCTTCGCCGGGTAAATGAAGAAAAACGGGGTGCAGATATCGCGTCCATTTGGAGCCAAGTGTTGTCAGCACACCAGCTGTGACTAAATCCACGGAATATCGCGGCTCTGCAAACCCTACTGTGTTAATACTTAATGGCTAATTCAATATAACCACTGAAGGACAACTTAAAACGATTATGGAAGAGATTCTGCTTTAGTGCTGTTTGAATAGGTGTTTTGAGAAAATACGGTACAATAAAATATTATACCATTCATTATTATTATTATTATTGTTATTATTATGATTATGTTTTTGAGCATGTTGTTGAGATCACATTACCTTATTTAGTCACAGTTGGTCTAGTTTTGTCAGGATCCCAAACAAAAAACTTGGCAACCAAAAAGTTGGAAAATTTCCTGACGCATGGTGACATTCACGCCAGCCCATAATCCATGATAATACGGTGACACTCGCTCTGGGCAGGGCGTCGGGCAGAGCCACGTGACACCAGGATGGAAAGCAGAAACCCAGGAATCAAAGGAAAGTTGATTTTGTACCATGAGTGGGAGCAGGTTTAACAAAAGGAACGGCTAGGAATGAAAACAAAAGGCAGTCGTGTTGGTGTCCCGATGAGGGTGGGTGAGCACAAACAAAAATGAACCCACAATGGGTGCTGACTCTTGGGAGGGCTGCCACATTGTGCCGGGTCGGGCATCAAAGACTGGGCACGACTACTGACAGTGGCAGAGGAAACTGAAGCTCACTCACATGTGTACCCACTGAGGTCATGTGACAGTCACATGTCTTCCCCGCATCCCTGCTTTTGTAAACACGAACACAGAATTGATGCAGTTGCTAAATGGTGACAGAAAATCCATCCACACTACAGTAGGCAAATTCATCAGCATATGCCAGGCACAGTCTTGGTTAAGAAAGTGCTCTACAGGTAAAGGACACTGGAGTCATGTGGAAAAAAGAGTTTTGATGAGACACCGGCAGGTCAAGCTCAGTTTCCAGTGAAGGGATGACTAAGCCAAAATCATATGTGGCCTTTAAATCGAAACCACCTAACAAAATAAGTCTTTCTAACCTGCGTCCTCATAGTGTTTAAAGACAGAACTCCGTATCTCAACAAATCGCTCTACAGTTGCCTGTGAGGTAGTCTGAATGAAACGGATGTGTTATTACTGTACAGTGTTACGTTGCTTGAGCCGACCTGTAATTGTGCATTGCTCTGTAACACGCATGCCTTTCGTAATTGAGGTTGCAACCTTTCTGCCAGACAAATAATTGCTTAATCTATTTAACCATCTAATTCCGAGGCAATAGAACAAAACAACATATTTCTGTGTGAAGGTAATTTGTAATGCCAGAAGGCCAGCAAAATTCTGTTTATTTTAATTACTTACTACTCAGATGAATTTTGACTATGGAGTAAAATCCACGTTAAAAATGATAATGCTTTGAAATCAACTCCAACTTCCTCACCTCACAAGAATCTCGGGTAAATGTTCCCTTTGGTTGGCCCTCAAGCTGCCATGCATCTATGTAACCTCTTTGTCTTTTTGTATGCCATTTCTATACATATTGAAAAAATATGGTGAACGTAGGCTTTGTGAACGAAGGCGCCTCTTTGACTCGCCTGTGGCAGGACACAGCCGCACCCCGCATACTCTCCCGTAAGCCCTTCATGTTAGCGCCAACCGAAAAGACGCTTGCTGGGGGCAAAAGCAGAGGATCATTTTACATCTTTTTTCATTAAAACTTCTGTTTGTGCAAAGTGACCTTATGTAATACCTTCATGGAAGCCGCACACTCAACATGCCATTTATTAAAGTTCATGCAATACTTCACATAATGAAATTTCTGTGTCTTTCTGTGGCGTTGCCTTGCATTGTTAAGGTATGTTACCCACAAGTGTTAAAGTAAGCGTTCATGAATGTTTGCAAACTATTGTGTCAAACGTGTAAATATTCTACGTACACTGGGGGCCTTTTGTGTGGTTCGATCATGTTCCCTCTTGTTTATTGCTCACCACTTCATTAAAAACTAATTTTAAACTTGAACATTTAGTAAAGAATAATATTGAATATAGTAAATAGCTTTTATGATGTTTAGCAATGAGCTTTTGTGTAGTTTCACTTCTTTTTTGGTATTAATTTGAAGGGATTTTGGATCCAGTTATTCAAAATGTACTGGTATATAAATATTAGCTTCTTTTACTATATTCTGCAGGTGAATTTTAGAGCCCCTTTATAATTGAAAATGGGAGATTAGAATTTTTTAAGCATTGTCATATTTGCAGATTGTCATGAGTTCGCTATTATTAATGCATTTGCGGCAATGAGGAAATGTGGGAAACACCAGTCGCAGCATGACATACCTGCATTGTTTCCATTTCTCTCGAATGATGCGATATTCAGATGCATGATGGAAGCCTACATTTATTCAAACATCTAAACCCTCTGATGCAATGTATTTGGGAAGTAGCTGAGATGGTTACCAGAATAATAAATGTGCATCAGTCAAACTCTGTAGCTAATCAAAACTTATTTATACTTAGCTTTAAAGACACATTGGGTGCAATTAAAAGAAATTAGCTCCAATTAACTCAGTGGCAAGTGAGCAGAAATGAAGAGAGCAAAGCTTTTTTTAAAAAAAAATAATAAAATCATTTCAACAGCGCAGAGACATAAAATACGAAGTGTGTTTAAACTTCTGTGGACTCATGTAGAGGCAGGCAATCAACCCAGGAAGACACTTTAAAAGCTGATTTAAAGATAATAAATTTCCAGTGATTGATATGATTTTTTTTTTTAACTGCACCCTTCAAAAAAAAATGCACTGAACTTATTAACACTAAGTAGAAGTTCTATTCAAATGGGGTCTGTTAAAGTTAGCTTTCTCATGAATACATTTAGCTTCAAAAAAAAAAAAAAATGACATGCCTTGAATGTATATTGTAAGGCTCTAGAGAAGGCAGAGCTACAGTAGCAGAGAAGCAGGAATGCCAGTGAGGATCTGTTAAATATGCATGTGGCAGTCAGGCACCGAGCCTGACAACGTTCGTCCTGTTAGGATCTTTCAGGAAACAGCATTTCTCAGTCAGGCTTTCTGTCTGTTGCCTGGGGGGGGGGGATGTCCCATTGGGTTGGCCTGTAGGTCCCGTCTTCTTCAACGTGGACAGGAGTATGTCCAAGAAGGGGGATTAAACAGGAACAAAATGGTCGGCCTTAATCCACTCTAATTAAGACTTAAGTGATTTCACATGTGACAATGATTGTGAAAGTGTTGCCTTTCCCATCAGCCCCTAAGGTTCTCCACAATACAACTAAAAAAAACGGCACTTGGGTGGTGCTGGCTCTGTCCCAGGTGAGCGGAGGGATTTCCAGAAAGCCAAAGACAGCGTTTCTCCGGGGGGGGATACTTGCCGTGTTGTGGCTGCGTCGTGCTTCTGTTGTGGCTGCTGGCTGCCGTGGGCATTTCCGCCAGGCCGAGGTGACTCAGCACATTTCTCACGCCTGAACTTTACCACTCACTCTATCATAGCATTTCTTCTCTTCCGCTTTCAGCTCTAACTTTCAGCTCAGTTACGTGCGTACGCTGAGAACACTCTGAAGCTAGATTCAAAGCAGAAAGTCCCTACAACCGAGGGAATAGCAGCGATGGAGAGGAACAGCCAGTTCCAAATCTTTGTACGCCAATAAGCCCTCATTGCTAACATGTCATGCTAATGCAGATATGATTTTGAAAATATTTCTATTTAGTGTTTTGTTGCAGAAGATTTCTCTAACCTAAGCATTGCCCTCAGCACAGAAGTTCATTTAAACATCATAAATCGTAAAGACATGGTGGCAGGTTGGCCCTCACCTGTCACACCTCAATTTCAGAGGAGCATGACACTGAAGTGTTGTTAAAAAATAGAAACACCATAAATGCTGATGATTTTTCCAGATCTCTATTTAGTCTGAAATTGGCTGGTATTTTCCATCTAAAAAAGAAAAACATGGCGATGGATCAAGCATCGGAAGTCAAATTTCACTTAGTACCATATATTCAGCCATGTTCAGAGTTCAATGATGATTTTACTGTTCCTTTGATCCCAATGAAATGTTTATTATGGGGGAATTATTAATTGATTATTAAAGACATTTCAGACCTGTATATGCATGGGAATGTTTATATTAATTTTAAGGTCATTATTTCTGCAGCTATAATGTGGTGCTTTAAGTATAATAATGTAAGCTACTAAAACTTGAAACTTTCCTGAAATGTTAAACACTTCATATCAATTTCTAACCAACATTTAAATTCATTATATTGAAAAAGTGAATTATATTTGAGTGAATTTATTCTGGGAATCCAAGTGTAAGAAAGAAAAGCAATGAGTGAATACCAGACAATTAGAATTAGGTGATTAGTGGTCATTGTTAACACACCACACAGTGCACAACAACAAAATGTGTCCTCTGCATTTAGACCCATATGTGACTTTCGTGACATAGCAGGGGGCAGCTAATTCAGCACCCGGGGAGCAGTGCTTGGGGACAGTACCTTGCTTAGGGTATCTCAGTGGTGACATGCTGGTGGGGGATTCAAACCTACAATCTTCCAATTACAAGTGCGCTTCCCTAACCATCAAGCCACCAATTCGAGGTGGAATGAATGAACAGTGGAATGAAAATGTCCTTTTGGTTCCACAGTCAAGAGAACAGAAAATGGTTTGTCTTGCAATTAATAAACAATGTACTTGAGAGGGATAAGCAAATAAACTGCAACAGGAAATGAACAGAAGTTCAGTAGCCAGAAATCCTAGGGAGAGATGATTACGATCCTGTTGGTGTCTTACCAGCCTATATCTCCTGGGTGAACATCACATTTTAACATACATGCCCCACCCGTGTCCGACGTCTCGATTCAAAAGCTCATGTGCAATTACTCTCACTGTTTAGCCACTGATTAGAAAAACATAATCATTTTGCGAGAAAGTAATTAAGGTGCCTCCTCTGTGCGGCATAATTAAGAGCTCATTTTCATTTGGACTTTTTACGCATTTTCAATTACTGTTGCAGGCATAACAGGTAACTTGTTTAAAGCATTATATTCCTTCTGGGATACACATGATAGCTTGGATAGACATGGTTTTGTTAATTTTTGCATATTTGCTTTATTTGGTCAACTACACTTTTTTAAATATTATAGTGTACTTATGATATGCACTTATGGAGTTAGGTAATGCTTTAGATATGACCTACCGGTGACTTATAATGTAAATATTCTTGTATTCTTATGTGACACAAAACCACAATTAGCCATGTTGCATCATTCAAATAATTGAAATTCTTTTCTTACAATTTGTCTTAAAGTAAACAGGAGACATAACATGAGAAACACATCAAGCAAGCAAATAACAGATAGATAGATAGATAGATAGATAGATAGATAGATAGATAGATAGATAGATAGATCGTTCTTAAAATAATAAAAGTACTTCATGCCTAAAAAGCATATATATATGTGTGTGTGTGCTTTTTATAAAGACTGTCTTTACCATTTCTCCACCAAATTGAAATAAGCTGGAGTTTCTATCCGGAATTGTCAAATGCTGTCCTAAAAAATATTGCTGTGTTACTTTGGAAACTAAACTTTTCAAATGTGTTCTGTCCCCAAATTAAAAATGATAAATAGGTTTTATAAATAGGTTTTATAAATAGATGCAATTCAGGGGGTTCAAGGTCAATCAAGATTTCAATGTGCCATATTGAATGTCACACCCAGCCTCATTCATCAAATACCAAGTCTAATGTTTAATAGGATTTTAAACACATGTCCTGCTCTAGCTTTATAGAAACTGCAGGGAGTGTTATGTAGAAATCTTTCATACGCACAACCATTATGAGACAAATCCAATAAAACAAAAATCCCCATCAAGTGATTACTTATTAAAAGGCTTAAAATATAAAGATACAGCATAAAATATCAATATTTAGGTTGGAAAACCATGCAACCTTGTATGGGATAAAGGGCAGGAAGAAGGACAGACAAGGGACACCTTTATCCATTTATGTCCGAATTTGAGCATTACTAAAGTGATCAGTTAGGAAGCCTGTTTGAGCAAAAACAATGATAATTCTTTTAAAGAATTCTGACTCTGAAATAATTATAATAATCTACAGTCCAGGCATCAGATAATCTAAGTAGCCACAAGATATAAAATTACCGTAAATATGAGTACGATGAGGTAAGCCAGGGAGGCGCACTTTAGCGTAAATCATTTTTTTCCGAGGGAGAGAAAAATGTTAGGCCACAAACTAAATCCCAAATCGGAGGATGACATTTTTACAAACTCACGCGAGACTCGGGCATCGACATTCACATCACAGGCGTCATGACACATATATGAGGCCTGGAAGCTGGGAATTTGCTTCTTTTTACTAAACAAGTCAAGAGGGAAAATGTCTAGATATTCTCTGGGCTACATAATGCCTTCCATATGTAGCCGGACGCACAGGCTTACCCTTTCCTTGACACCCAATGGGATCTCACCTGTCCCCTTCGCTCCAGTCGATGTCAGAAGGGGCCCTCCTGCTGTGATTTGGACTGTGGTCAGCAGCGAGGCTGGTTTGCCATTTACGCAGCATCTGTTTAAACCATGAGGGTCACAGTTAAGGCAGATCTGACCCTGATAAGCAAAAGCATACATCACCCCCGTAAATTCCAGACTCGGAAGAACGATACAAGAGCTTGCAGACATGGGTGAAGGTTTAAAGAAAGGTACAAGGAATGCTGGGAAACGTGACCGCCACATGAAGTGGTGGAGGTCATGGATATGGGAAAACATCTTGTAGATCAAGCCAAACAACCACTGAGATCAATGTAGAAGTAGGTTACCTAGAAGTTGACAGAGATAAGTGAAAACTGTTCTTTTCTGTTTGATATTAATGCGCTCCTCATTTACGTACCTCCCCAGCGGTATACTTCACTGAACTTTCAGAAAATGATGTACTTGACTTTAATACAAAATTAATACTATTACAAATATTAATGCAAAAATCTAATCAACAAATTCCAAGAAAAATCACCATGCATAGTGACCTGCAGATGAAGGTGTTGTATGGGTAGATCATACAAATCAATATTTTAATTTTCTTGTTTACAGGTTATTGATTACTTGGAATATTCTAAATTAATGAGAGGATCAACCAGGTAAAATACTTATATATGATAAATTAAAAGCATGAATTGGAATCCTTATTGTTTTTCAAGTTTCTAAAGCATTTTATAATTTATAGAAGATTAATATAAACATCCACACGTTAACTGTATACGCTGCGCTATATTGTTTAAAACTAATAAACAGAGGATCATTCAAACATGAACAAGAAATGGAGGCAAGATGATCTCAGCTGAGCTCTAGCAAAACATAAACTTTACATTTGTCAGGATCATATTGATATAGAAGTCGTGTTTCACAGACAGTATGTGAGATCATACCAATGTAATACTCGACATGGGGACGGAATACAGGAATATGCCCTGTTGTGCATTATAGAAGCCAAACACCAGCGACCCGCATTGAATGAGTGGTTAAAGATGGACAACAATGTCATTTAAGTGATAATTGTCCAGCAGTTTAATATTTTAATGTTTCCCTTTATCCACATTCAAGGACATTTTCTATGCACCATAAAACAGAAGAAAAATAAGTCCCATCCTGATACTGCAGTTATTTTTGAAGGGCTGATTGTCACAGAGTAAGCAAAACTTGCCTGTACAAATTGCTTAGCTCAATAATAAATTCATGAAGCATAATAAAAGACCGATGTAAATCTTAGCCCTCGATACACCGGAATACTGAAGCCAGTAAAGTAAGCTTATAACTGTTTTTCACGGATTTTCTTGTTTTCGTCAAAAGCTCAGCTCAAGCCTCAGAATTTTGATGGCTATGCCAAAAACCTGATAATGGAAGACTTTGACCTTGAGTTCCCAAAGTAGGGTTACAGGCACCAAACACCTCAGGACACCAGCCGGTGGTGTCTTCTACTGACATCTATTTCGCAATGTCATCATGAATTACACGCCGTACAAGAGGTGATGGCCCACATCTGTGCAGGAAAACCTACAGCTGCTCTAAAATAAAACAATAAAATGAACTGTAAGGTTGGTGTGCTATTTTTTAAAAATATTTGTGATACTGAGATTCTTCATCCTATAATATACAGGAAACCTTGTAGAAGCTTTCATTTTTACTTGTATTTCAGGCCTTTCCTAGATTTTGCTGACCTTCCCTGTTCTGTATTGTGTCAGCTGGTACCAATGAGTAGATGGTCATACTCTGCTCATTGGCACCTGAATGTGGCTGTACTTGCAGCTCCACAGTGATACTGACATGGATATTACAGAACGTCCATGTAACAGGCCCCATATAAGCAATAAACTGCAAAATAAAGCATAGCTACTGGTAGGTACTCTCACTACTTAATCATAACAGACCTCATAGAGATTCTGAGAAACAATTGTCTCAAATTATATTAAAGTTCTTGTGATCGTCCCAGTTTTTACTCTCCTACAGAACACTTGTTTGTTTTGAGAAAATTCTAACAATTAATTAACAGAACTGTCATCTGGAACTAGAAATGTGAAAAAATAACACAAATGCTTTTAAAAACAGTATAATTTGGGACAATTAATCTTTTGAAGTTCTGCTTTTGTTGTGTTGCACAGAACATTAAAAATGTTGATTAAACCTCAAAAGGAAACAAATATAAAGGAAATATAAAGATTTTTGAAAATACAGATTACATAATCACCAATCCAAAAAAAATCACTGTGGTAAAATACTGTGAATTTTATTCAACATGCTGTATTTTTAATCCTCCTCATTAAGGGTTGCATATATCTGGACTTTTAATAATGACTTTTGTTTTTATTCAGTATACACCATCTACTGGGTGCCACTGTACTCTAATCACATTATACTTGTAGTGCTTGTATCTCATTCTGTAATGCTTATTTGGACTTTTACAGATCAAGTAATAGTTACTGAAATGTAGCCACATTCACTTCCTGTTGTCTGCCAGTTAGGCCTGGAATTCCCAGCCACCTATGGGGACGATTTTTCTGTTTTGTCTATCTATCATGCCAAGGTCCATTCATAGTGACTTTGTTTTTAGAAACGCTTATATCATGGTTCCAGACCACCTGCCTCTACTCATGCTTGCACTTCCAGAGATGACAGCAGTGCTCCATTGGGCGGAGAGGTGCATGGGGCCGTCCCACTGAGCCCCTGCCTATCTATCTCTGTCATAAACGGCCTAGTGAAGGCGAGGACCCCCTCCCCCCTTTGTTTTCGCCATAAAACAAGGTTTTATCGCATGCTCATTTTTCTCGCCCCATGGCGTAGGAAATGTGGGGGGCAGAGTTCATGACTGATGTGTTCTTCTTTGGCATGCGGGATGCAGCCAGCTGTGCTTGACCAGTGACTCTTGTCAGCGTATCGTCCTCTCAATGCAGGTCTGCCCTTTTCGCATGATGAAAAGTGAATGTTATTAATGACTTTCTCTTGAAGGTGCTGGCAATAGCTCTCAAATCAGACAAGCCACACATTAATTACACTGACATATGTCTTTTTACTGGTATTCAAAGATTAATAATACAAATAATTTTTATTCTGTGTATTTTACTGCTACACAAAGAATATATTCAGTCCTACAGCAAATGTGATGCTCTGTCTGACCCAAATAGTCAATGTCCTTTTGTTGGGCAATTTCCCCCTCGAGTGACCTTCTCCAGCTTTTCTTTATCAACGAGGGGTGTTTACTTCCGAGTTGAGTATCCCTTTGCAGTTACGCCAACCTTCCTTCCTCTCTGCCTTGCACTTTTTAAATACTTTCCTATAAACAATTGGAATCTCCCAATGGTCCCAAGGCCATCTCAAACATCAACTGCGGCAACAACAACTAAATAAATCTGGCACATATATCATTCGAACATAACCTGAGTTCAACCCCGCACCCCACCACACACATACACACACACACACACACACACACACACTCTGTAATTCGAATTCTCATTCATGTCACTGAAGCATCCTTGTATCGTTCACTTGGCAAGAAAACATCCAAGGATCTTTGAGAAAGATTTATTGCTTGTTGCTTCTTGGAGGTACACACGACCCTCACCAGTGACAAATGGCATGAATGAGGAATGGGTTCCTGACACGAGCATCCAAACATTACTCAGTCGGGCTAATTGTGTCTACCTCTGGCTGTCCAGGCCTGTCCTTATCAGGCTCTATGATTCCTTCACACTCTGCCTACTCCTTCACTTGAACTGCAGGCCTGTCAGTTTAACCTACAACATCCACTAATTTGCCTGTCACTTCTGCCTTAAGGCACTTTGTTGTTTTGTTTCTCCCTTTTCCGTGCATTATTATTATTATTCTTTTCAGGTTGGCAGCGTCTCTCTCATGTTTTGCTAAGATCGCGCCAGAGTCCAAGTCGGAGTGGCTCTGGTTATGCTCGTAGAAATTGTAAAATGATAGAAAATGTCAGGACAACAACCTCACTTTGAACACAGATAAAGCCAAGGAGATGATTATCGACCCAAGGAAAAAGAAGTCGCAGGACACTCCTACTTGTATCCGTGAGGCTGAAGCGGAGAGAGCGGGAATCTTCAAATTCCTTGGAACTCATATCAGTGGGGATCTGACCTGGACTCATAACACGACTCATCAGCCAGGCGCACAAAAGACTGTACTTCCTGAGGAAGCTGAGGAAATTTGGTATGCCAACCAAAATCCTAAGCAGTTTCTACAGGGGTACAGTAGAGATTACCGTACGGTATGGTAGCTGTTCTGTGCAGGAGAAGGCTCTCCAGCGTGTAATTAAAACTGCACAGTACATCTCTGGAGCAACCTTCCTCTCTCTGCAGGACATCTATGACAGCAGGGTCATCAAGGGGGCCCACAACATCATCAAAGACAATACACACCCCCAGCACATCGTGTTCACAATGCTGCCCTCAGGAAGGCGCTACAGGAGCATAAAGTCCCCACCACAAGACTGACCAAAAGCTTTTACCCTCAGGCAATCAGAACAATGCTAAAAGCACAAATTAATCTGACCCCATATTCATATCTATATTCATACTCATATCATATTCATATCCAACTCTTACTGTACATCATTTAGCACTGTGCACTTTATCGAGTGATTCTTCCATTTTTAGAATTTTTAAAATTATTCTATTCTTTTTCGAAGGGTGAGCAAGCAAAGTAAGAATTTCATTACATGGTTCTAACATGTACATGTTTTTTACTTTGTATATCACAATAAACTTTTTGACTTGAATGATAGAAAGATATTCCAGTGACAAAGGGGTGTTTCATTTTGGGGGGGTCACATGAGGCACATAAACCATGTAATTGTGTTTTATTATAACATCCGTGGGGCAACAACAAGACAGATAAACTTAAAAGACAACCTTGCCAGTTATAAAGGTGTGTCTTTCATAACCTGTTTTTTTTTTTTTTTTTTTTTAAAAAAAAAAGACATTTCTTAGCATTTGATTCTGCTTACGCAAAAATACTGTCTACAGTGCATTGTGGTTCTTAGAAGTTATTTAAGTAGATGCATATACAGCCCTTAACAAGTCAACAAACTCAGTTAGCAGTATATTTTAAAACTAAATTATGCATATATTTAAATTCTAAGCAATGGAGGCCCAGAGGGCTGATTAGGGTGCAGTAGGGATACCCTCAAACGCGGCCACTTCCCACCACTAAGGCCAGTGACCTGCCCAAAAAGGTTGCTGGAGGGGACTGGACTTTTAGAAGAAATCATGAATAAAGAAGGGGAAACTCAAGAGTGATATTGGCTACTGAGTTATTGTGCTGCCACTAAAAATCGCCGTGCGATGTAACGGATTCTGTAGTGGCATGCCTGTAACCAATCAGATCAGCGGCATAAGTGTATCCTTCTGACCAACTATCCAGTGGAAGCCCTGCAGGCCATATAGGGCACCGGGCAGAG
>JAODKF010000002.1:1338424-1348848 GCA_026779585.1 Mormyrus proboscirostris
CCCCCCCCCCCCCCCCCCCCCCCCCCCCCCCCACATACAATCGAACACAATGAGCAACCCAGAGATGCCAATTACCCTGCTGTCAGTGGACTGTGGGAGGAAACTGGAGAATTTGAAAGGATCCCCAGTGCAGGAGGAATATGCAAACGCGCAAAGTGGGGGCGAGAATCGAATCCCAGCTGTGAAGGTAGAAGGCAACGGCACTGCCCGACACGCTGATACAAGGCTTTTTAAATCCGATTACACTAAAACAAACTGTTTAGAGTAACAGTCGCAGGATAATTTGACCATATAAATTTTCGTTTTGTTCTCAGTGTGACTCAGCATTAGATTCTTGTTGCAGCCAAGGTTAGTGTAAAATTAAATTAAGCTGATAATAATTTAAATTCCTTATTGATCATTGCCAATTAGTTATATCTATCAGTCAATTTTTTCTCAATGCAATGCCTGACCGATAAATCATCATGATGCCACAGCTCGTAAATATTTACTCCATGTTGATTGAAATTGAAATCAACCAGGGAAAAGAATTAAGCGGCATTTTCGTATTGACTCTGTCTGTAATGACGCTGCTTTATTTTATTAGCATCGGCCGACATCATTTCAATAGACATTCTGCAGCTTAGTGATGGTTTTTGAACATCGCTTTTCAGGGGATAGCTTTTCTTCTGGGTCTCCCATTAAAGAGGATCTCATGTCAGAATTGTCAAGGCTGTGATGTCGAAAGGCTCAAAGACACCCTGATAAGCAGTGCTTCATGTCCCCTTACTAATTTGACAAAAACTTAAACCAGAATTTGACATGAAACTGGGCCCAGTGCCTTTCCTACCTAAAAGCGATCCTGCCATGAGCTTAAGGTGTCATGGACACTCCCCTCATCTCCCCCAGATGAGTCACTGACTCTCCACTCCTTCCTCTTCAAAAGTAGATTAACTTTCTAGTCTTATCCCATCACGGGGCCACCCTCTTACCATTTCTGAGCTCTATCCTCTGCACTTTGCTAATCTCCCGGAGTTCAAAAGTCTCATTGACCCTGGTTCCTCTATCTTCAGTGCCAAAAAAAATCTTCAAAAGGGTAGGAAGCGAGTGAAACTTTATATGCAGTTTCCCCTACTCTACACTGACACGTCGCTATTGATCACCGGAATATTCCTTCATACCTTTATAGATGTCCCTCCAGAGTGTTGTGTACTGCATATTTTTAGGATGAATAGCAAAACCATGATACGCATATGGCTGTGAAAGGCAGGTGACTCATTTGCCCTTAAGAGATTTTAATTCCTTTATATTTGTCAAAAACGCCCCCACTTACAGTGTCATGCTTCCCTAGTGTGAAATAGCTGGATGGATGGATAGATAGATAGATAGATAGATAGATAGATAGAAAGATAGATTTCTGTCTACTGTATATATCCATCTTCCAACCGCTTGCAATATAGTATGCAGTATAGTGTTATTGTCTGTCTACAGTATATATTCTTATATATATACTTATATATGCACAAGTCTACAGTATACTGTATGCGTATCTGGTTGCCCTGACAGGCAAAGAGAGAGATAAATATTGAAGGAAATTAGGTTAAGTACTTTTCTTAGGTGTTCAACAGGGGGGCTCCTCCTGGGATTTAAACTAGTAACTTTTGATTAGAGAGTGAGATCGTTATCTAGTACAAACCTGACGGCCTCACAGAAGCCGTCTAAGTCTCATTAATTGCCACAGGCTAATTATGCAGGGTCCCATCGCATTTTGGCTCCTAATGTTTTAAGACAGTCATTATGTCCCCACATTATGCAGTAATCTCACCCTTAAGCATCTTATAGATTACAAGAGCAATGCTTAAAGTAAAACTTTTTATTTTTTTAGAGCAGAGGTTTATCTGGCAGAGATAGCTAGATGACGTAACCAGTCCTGGTTCTGTACTGCATGCAGCTGGGCTGATATCATATCAGAAGGAACAGAAACAATATTCAGCCCACAGTTGTGGAGTTCTCTGACGTCTGCTGTCAGGACTGTGAGGAGAAGCTATGTCCTCCACATGTCACCCCCCCA
This sequence comes from Mormyrus proboscirostris, assembly GCA_026779585.1. Lineage (NCBI taxonomy): Eukaryota > Metazoa > Chordata > Actinopteri > Osteoglossiformes > Mormyridae > Mormyrus > Mormyrus proboscirostris. The sequence continues at coordinate 1,340,475 of JAODKF010000002.1, forward strand.
GCTAAGTTCGCTACAAATCCCAGCAATATATCAGTGTCACTGGGTCAACTGTGACTTCTCACCAGCGTCCTAGTAATAAAGCTGGGTCTCTGATTAATAGGCATACACCAGGCATTGAACAGGAAAACTGATCTCAGCTTCTGATGGGTCACTCTGCTTTCTTACCAAGGTGTCCTTAGCGTCTACATTTTCACATGACTGATCTACCTATTTTTGGGTGATATGGGCACATTGTCAAAATTTAATAATGGAATCCTTCCTTTTTTTAAAGAATTATGCTCTTTTTTTCTGATAGCCCAAACGAAGAAGTTTAATATCCAGCGAACCAGAAAAAGGAAAATATTATTGTCTCACAACTGCCAACCTTGTTTACGATGCTAATATGCCTCCTGCTGTGTGCCTGGCTGTACACGGGTACTAATGACAGCCTCAGTCTGGTACCACCTGGTGCTAGCCCATATTTCAGTGAGGGTGACAGCACCACAATCAATCAGGAAACATCCCCCACTGAGCCCCTGTTCCAGAGCAACATTCCCACAAACCCACAGCCGGTTCCACTGGCCTCCTGCCCCCCCCAAACACTGCCACCCCCATCAGCAGAATGAATAAGCTTTCTGCCAGAAAATTGCCATCATTACACATAGCCCAAGGTAATGTCACAAAAGACAATATTTTACACCCAGATTCCACTCCTCTACACTGTTCAAACTTGAAGCACTTCTTGAAAAAATACACGTACCGCGCTATAATCCTACTCATAAAAATAGATATTGGATAGTACTTATTTTTTTGCATCAGCGTGACATAATATGTATATCATTTGCTTGTTTATTTTTAAACAGTTTGTTTATACCAAGGGCAATTTTATTCTGTACTCGCCAAACCAAGATTTATTTCGGGAAAATAAGAAATTAAAATTGACTTTAGAGAGCATTCTGTTTTGAATGGCAGGAATCGATGGTTTGCTCGAGTGCTGTCGATCGGGAATGGGTGCAGAGTCGATCCACTCAGTCCAACTCCACTCTTCCCTGACTCCTGTCAAATCTCAGTTACCGCTCTTAAGGCTCCAGAATTAATGTGTCACTGCCTTCAACGATTTCCTAACATGCCAGGGTAACAGTGAGCTGTGGTAGACAGCAGTCAACCACCTCAGCTTTGACTGCCTCTGCTCCCGTCACATCACCTGCGAATGCAAATGGATCTAGGTGCAATTAAACACCATCCTAAAATCAAATATATTTTAAGCCTCGATTTTGTATCGGTTACGATAATATGGCATAACATGTCCACCATGTTTCCTGCAAGCAGTGTACGATTATTTTTTTAGTAACTGTTGGCACACAGGCGCAGATGCACTCGCAGAGCCGCGTGTCGAGAGCGAGAGAGGGCGGGAGGAAAATTTGGTGCGTAAAAAGGGAGGGAATGAGAGGTTTTAAAAATGAACCCTTCGCTTCCCACTCCCTGACAAATAACTACTGGCTAATTTTAGCTGAAGGGGCTGGCATGAGAGAGGTGGGGGAGGTAGGGAGGCAGGCTGTAATATAATTTGAGAGGTTGCTAACTCGGCTGTGGCTTGTCTTTTCAACTGTCTAAGTTGAGATAATTCTGTTAGCAGAATTTAATTTCACTAATTCCACACTGCGCCAAATCCAGCAATATAAGGGCCCTTTTGTGCACTGTGTAGTAAACAAATTACCTCTCTCAATATACTGCATCGCAAGTACTTTTAGGCTACTGTTTCTTTATCTCAGCACAAAGGAGTGTACCTCTTAAAAAACCGGACTGGTCACCCGGAAAAATAACTCATTTGCAATGTGACCCCATGACCTTGTTGATGAAGGCTACAGGCATGAACGCCATTATTTTAAGGCAGCAGCTTAGAGAACTGTTTCTTGTAAATATTTGAGACTACTCCCTCTATACCAATTCCACGTTCACACTTTAACTTGATATGGAGGACAGCCGCTGAGGTAATGTCTGTTCTTTGCGTCAGAGTTGTAAAGTGACTTTGAAGTTATCAGGAGCTAATAACTAGACAGAGGCAAAGGCATTTATGCAATCTACTAAAAAACAAGCTGGATCTCTGTGTTAACCCTGGATTCATTTGCTATTTATATCAGGTCTTGTCAGGAAGGGAAAGTTTTCCTAATGAAGTCATAAGGAAATCTGTTAAATTCTATTGAACTGATGCTCGCTTTGTCATTGTGAATTTGTTGGGTGAAAAATGAAGAGAAACACATTTTAAATAAATTGATGGTTTGTGTGTACTATATCTAAACCAACTGTGATAACAGAATTGTTCTTTTTTTGGAGAGAAAAATAACATATGACAGAGAAAATCCCACTGGTAAATTTCAACTAACTCCAAGACTGATGGAGTTCCCCCTTTGTGGTGTTGTAATTGTTGTGTATGGTCCTTGATAAAGATGTGTGTGTGTGTGTGTCTGTTTGTGTGTGTGAACTAGAGTCCTGTGTTTGTGAAGTGACATTGTCTGAGGGTGTCAGGTAACAATAATTTGGTTTATACAAGATTGCCTCTTCTGTGACTGCTGGTCCTTTAAAAGAGTTTGAGTTCGGTTGTTCATCTGATTATCCTTAATCTGGCACAGCTTATCTCGAGTTGTCTAAAATACAAAGTGAGTCGTGTCTAGGCCACCATTGTAGCCCTTGGGTGTGTCGCCAAGTGCCCTAATGTGGTGACTTCAGAATTATCTTCTCTGAGTCATCTTTTATTTTACTGCTGTAAAGGCCGACACAGAATGATCGTGTTTGTGGTCAACTCCACGTAAGGCAGGTGGATTTACCAGTATTACCCCTTTGATAGCGCATTCAGTCCCTGTGGCTCCGATCAGGTCGTTCGGAGCTGAAGGAGCTTCAGGATTTCCCTCCATGCTCTGGAGATAATGCACTGTGTTACAGACTCATCACACTCAACATCAGGACTATGCAGCACTGGCCAGTAGCCAGTGTCAGACCACACCTCTGATTTGTTGCTCATTAATTATAATGTATGACAGCAGAACCATTTACAATGACTGCAGTATAATTGGTTTTTAACAGCTTGTTAACCTAAATCTCATCACTATCTTTATCTAGAATAGGAATTATGGCTTTAAAAGTTGGCAATGTAATTGTTTTCTTAGGAAATTGGGGTTCATCAGTAGTGCATACTAAAATTAAATCTTTTTAAAAGATACTTTGTAATAAGCCTTCTAAAAGGCTTTGACCTTACACAGTCTCTGCCCGAGTGAGTGTCCCTCGAGACTTTTCTTTTTAGTAGGAATTTTGGTCTCCTCTGACCGCCCCGCAGTTCATTACACTCAATAGAGTCGCAGACAGTCTCCAGCACTTGGATCGCTGAAGAGCAGTATTTTTCACAGGCCGGTGCAGCTTCCCTCGCGACAGTTTTAACAAGCTTGTTTTTATATGACGAGTGGCAAAGGTGGGATTTAAATGCTGAAGTGTGAAAGCAGTGTCTTCATTCTACTACCGATTGCCATGGAGAAGTGCCAGGAAAGTAAAAACACGTTGGGAAAAGTGTGCCCTAGGAAGTGCACTATAAAAATGATGGGAAGCCGCCAATTTGTGCAAGAATTTCCAAGGAGTCAAAGAAGACACCTTCAGTAAGGGACTATTTACTTTTTTACAACTGTGAAAGATTTATGCAAACATGTTTTCACACTTCATTATTAACCCCAATTGCAATAGTGAATTAGAAAATATATTCATTTGTAATTTATCGTATATTGAAGAATACTGAAAAATGTATAGTCACAGAGGATAAAAAAAATAATAATTTGATATATAAAGAGCAAAGTTTTTAAAACCAGGTTCTGTATGGTTGACACAGATCTCTTCAAGCTGATTAAATCCCAACATTGCAAAAATCAGCAATTTTATGTTTATAGAACCCGCCTGTAAGGATTTTATTCTTAAACACAATAGCAAAACAAAATGCAGTCTAAATGGATTCAGCTCTGTGTTTTTGGGTAGGTCAAAGCAGCCAAGTACTGGAGAAACATGTCCCGGGGTCGCAAGTCCTGTATCATTTTCACTCAGGAAAATCGATATATTTTTGCTCTTTTGGAAAAGGTGCTGAAGGTAGTGCTGTATAATTATCACGTGTCGTCTGGATGTAATGTGATAAGGGGAACTCAAATGCCCCCAGGCTGCTTTCAGCTTCCCAGCTTGTTTGTCCAGCAAAGTCTAGCAGAAAACCACTGGTCATGTTTACCCCGTGTTTGAACCTTAGGAGCAGCCCGATGTTATTCATTTTAGTAATTTACTGTGATTTCTTTCCTCCTGATGCATGTTTCATTTTTTCTCCCCAAGATGTTGAAATATGAGGCACATTTTTTTTTTAATTAGTAGCAGCAGAGGGGGTGGAAAATCGCAGCTTTATCAACGTGAGTGACGAAAAGTATTCAAGCTCTCAATGGCGCGCATTTGGGCCACTGATAAGGCTGCAAGACTGAGCGGGAACAGAATTCAGTTTGTCTATACGAATTGTACCAAACCAGATTATGAATAAATCTTCACATTAAAACTGCCCTGATCCCCCAAAGAGATCTCTCATGCAGTGTGGCCCAATTACAAATGAGTTGCGAGTGACCCCTTTTTCTTTGAATTTGGTGGACAGATTTACTGTGCGGTGTTCTTCTGCGACTTTGGGATTATGGCCATGTTGACTTTAAACTCAGCTTGCATAAAAAGATACCTTAGGGACACAGAGGAACGTACTTTTATGGTCTACAGGGGGGTGTTTTGTATTAAAGTTACATTAACGCTAATGATTGTGTTTCCTGTTTTCTGTAAAAAAAAAAATTTAAAAAATGACATACCAGTTGTTCAGTTCAGTATGTGCGGAACACAGATCTTGATTATTAAGCGCAGAGTTATTATATTGCTTGCGTTTCATCAGGGTTTCCTTTAGGCCACATTTACGTCACTGTGAATTCTGGGTGGAATTCTTCTTCCACAAAGAGCACTTTCTTTCTCTCCAGCTGCAGGCAGTTGCACGTTCAGCACACTGGGCCCGGGCTGTAATGACATACAATGTGACAAACTCCACTGCAGTGCACAAACAAAATCTATTCTCAGTCATCCGATACCTTAGTTTTATTTAATCACCACAAGCTGAAACTCACATCACTGTAAAAAAAAAAAAAAAAACTTCCAGAGGAAAGGAAAAAGTTTTTATCTGGAGAATAATAGTTAGTGACTATAATGAAGAAATATTGAGTAAAATCCATAAACCTCTCCTAACTGCTCATCGTGGTCAGGGTTAAATGGGGGCTTGGAGTCTAGCCCAAAGCAGCATAAGGCACCAGGACAGGTTACACCCTGGATGGGATGCTTATTGCAGAATAGAATTTTAGAGTCCCTAACTGTGTGTATTGGGTGTGTGAGGAAACCAGATTTCCCAGAGGTAACCAGGGGCAGACAACACAAACTGCACACACAGAGCAGCCATGGGACTTGAACCCCCAACCCTGGAAGAGTGACGCAACCTAACCACCCACTGAGCAAAATCCAGATCGCAAATACTCCTGCATCACTGACTGCATCGTTGTTGCGAGGGAATTATCCGGTTTTTAAAATCAAGAAATATGCTTTTGGATTTTAACAAATGCTCCACATTGGAAAGATTTAGGTCACTGCAGGCCAACAATGGTGTGTTAATGGGTGATTCATACAACAGGATGCTGATAATAGGAACCTGTGCTGATATCTCGAGATTAATCCTCAGTGCAGGCAGGAAATATCTGAAGCCAAGAAGTGTTGGCAGCCCAGAAAGCATTATACACACTGAATGAAAGCATATTGCAACACGCTTTTCTTCTCTATTCTTAGCATAGTTAAAGTACGCCAACTGCAAATATGAAACAAGGAGGAACGAAACACAAATCCTTCAGGCTCAAGCATTCCTTGAAGAGAAGAAATGAAAACTAGGCTGTCAGATTTACCATGACTTAACTTAACTTGTATAAACATACTTTATAACAACAGACATATTAGTTTTCATGCTCTATAAAAATCACTTGAATAATACATTGCATATTACTTGCAATGTCGTTGAACAATATGAAACACTTGAACTAATTCTTTAAACTCTGTTTAATACTGGTTCCTTGCTATTTGCTATTTAAGGTAAAACCTTTGATCGCAGTATCTGCTTGACTTGAAGCGAACTGAATTGCTGAAGTTCCTTGTCTTAGTTTTTAATCCAAATTTAATGTATGTAGCTTTAAATCAACAGCCAAAGGAAAAAAAACTCGTGATGAGATTAAATTGTGCAATTTTCCTCGTTCTAAAGAATGAGTTTCCCTTACATATTTCAAGGCCCACTTAATCACTAAACAAGTTCGAACCTGACTTAAGACGAACAGCCGATGATTATCTGTGGATTTCTTTTGTTGTGCAGTTCCTAAGAAAGTTTGGATATTCCTGTTTTTGGAAGGGTTTTTGGTGATGTTGGGAAGCAGTTACTTTAACGTTGTGAATGAACTAGGAGTGAGATTGTCCTGGAAACCTAAGTAATGTGATCGAGATAAGGGGGATAAATTAAGCAATAAAAAGTGACAGATATAGGGCTAAGGGTTCAACATTGGAGCCTGGTAAATTTTCCGGTGTTTAAAGTCTAAATCTAATGCCTTTGACTGCACATAATGAGCTCATTTAGTATATGTCAAATCAAACTGGAATTAAAAATTTTATGCGTTGTTGGGGTGTTCTTGTATGCTTCAGTTCTGTGCAGAATTTATTACTCTAATGACCATTTTTCACTAACATTGTACAGATAAGCACTGACTTGTTTAAAACCATTTTATGCAGCTTGACAAAATATATTCTATTTTAAAAGGAGCATTGGTGTAAATAAAATATTAATGCTGAGGTTCAACAAATAAATATGGTATAATTACCAGGATGTGATGTTAGTTGAGCACCGGTAAGATCTCATTTCTCACATTCATTGCAGATCAGACTCAGACACTCGACGTTTCTCTCATCACTAATGTTCCATCACCACAGCATCGCCAGCCGTGCAGTCATTGTTTTCAAGTTGCACGATTTTAACGGATTGGGCCTCTCAGACTATTTGCCCCACTATAGGGTGCAGCCATTTGTACAATTTATCAGTTACCGCCTTCTTTTATTGGGAATTCCCTGCCCAGATGTCTGAGGAATGTGTAATCCTCTGGAGAGGTCATTTGCTTTACCATTTCTGTTCTGTTGGTAGCAGGGACCATTAAAATTCCAGGTCTATAAGTATCTAAGACATCATACAGCTTTGGTCAAATAACTGAATAAAAAATCTGAATAGTAATTGCTCACAAAAACCCCCCATGTCAGCAGAATTGTAAATGCTAAACTGACTCTTTCACTTGTGTTAGAACTTTCTTCTGAGCATGAATATTTTAATGACACATCAACATCATGTCAATACTAACAGGGTAAGTAGCTGTCTTTCACCCTATGTCCGTGTTTTTGCTCATAGCACAGAATTAACTAATCAGAACTTTTACACTAAGAGGCATGCAATCCATGGCCTCCATCTTAAAATCTGTAGCTCCTTGCATACCTTAGGCTCCTTCAGCGAAAACCTTCCCTGTCTTCATTTCAGGCTTTTTATTTGGTCATTTACCGAATGAAATAAGTCAATATACTTTTTAATAGCCACTGCGACCATGCACTGGGCAATCATTTATAGAAAAAGGATGGGGGTTTTAATAGATAACCGTCAACATTCTTTTTATGAAAGAACTCTCAATCCTTCTGCTGTCCTAATTTTTGCAGTTAGATGATCATAATTGGGCTTCTTTGTAAATTACATATATGTTTAAAGGTAGAAAAAAATCATGAAGCACTTTTAAGATTAATATATAATTTTAATAGATTATGACTAGGGTGAAAAGGGTTAAGTATTTAAACACAAAGTGGTAGAGGATAAATGAAAAGAATGTGTGAAGAAATTAAATACAACTAAATGTTTATTATTATTTTATTATTGAATTTTATCATTGAATATCATCAAAATATATATGTACTGTTTTTGAAATGATATTCAATTTAAAACTGTCCCACAGCTGCAGTGTATCTTTCCAGTGAAAAATAAATCCCTTTCTTTGCCTTCATCTCTTACCATGACGCTAATCTCTGTGGCGGCAGCTTATTTTTTTTCTGGCACCTACCTTAAGAAAACAAGAGCACTGCATTTCACTGGACGGCAAAGCATCTCAGAAGCTTCATATCCACTTTCAGAGTCTAATTCCTGCAGAACCTTGAAGGATTTCAATCGTGCATCAGCTGGTTAAATAATAACTGCGGCCGTCTGAGCCGGGGGGGGGGGGGGGGGGGGGGGGGGGGGGGGGGG
>JAODKF010000002.1:1348932-1361798 GCA_026779585.1 Mormyrus proboscirostris
CCCATCTGATAAATGATTCTAAGCAGAAGCACTGGAACAAACCGTAAATGCGCTGTTTCCAAATTTCTTTGTTAACAAGCATCTTGGTGTTCACCGGAAGACCATATGCCACCATATGCCAGGACTTCAAAGGTCTGCTGGCTGCTCCCCTGCCCTGCCCTTCAGCATAAATCTCCTCTTATCTCAGTCCCCAAACAGCAGGATTTTTTTCTAAATATCTGGTTTATATTAAGACACAGCCTCTTAAAGGAGAACAAAGTCCCACTGAGGGCATAAATAAGGCCCTGGGTGAAGCCATAAAGAGATTTACGCTGTGTTAGCTTGGGAGCGCATTAGAGATGGGTGAGGTGATGCTCCTGCCTCGCATGGTCCATTACCAATAGCCTCCTCAGGACCGACAGAGCTCAGAGAGCCTGCTCTGGGTCAGCCGGAGACTCCAGACAAACACACCCCATCCAGGCGTTTTTTTGTGCTCTGGTTACGAGTGTCAGAGTTCAAGAAAGCCCCCAGAAAGCCCTCTTTCCATCCACGTTTGAGAATGGACCTTAAATTACTGCATTCTCCCCTCCCTCAAAAGCACAATCCAGCTGATTCTTAGGGGCAGTGATTCTGTGTGCCCTTCATTGTACAGCAAGGTAACATTTCAAACAACTTACTATACTGTGCTATTCTTTTTAAACTGGTCTTATTACAGATATTTTATGATATTTATAATGCTTGACAGAGGGACGGGGACAATTACAGACTAAATATTAATTAGGGTTAAAATGTGTCCTGTAAGTGCTATTTATCTACAATGTCAATGAAATCATGTGTTGTTAGTTAAGAAACAAACCTTTGTTGAATTCTTGATCACTAGGTCGTTTACGTCCTTTTGGCTCAGTTCATTTTTGCCCTTTTTTAATACGCTCATTTAATTTACATTTGTCAGACTGAATCTGTTTATGTAAACATGCTTCCCTCCATAGGCTGTGATCACAGAGATAATTACAGCTTCAAGGAATATCGTGGTCTCTGTATCTGCAATCACAGTGTTTTATGTCAGGAAGACAGTAATTGAGGGAGGGAGTGGCTGGCTTTATATTAAGCTCCTTCCAGACTTCGTAGCAATGAACAACCAAAAATAAAATTATGTTTGTCTGCCTCTCTAAGAAGAGGAAGTACGTTTAATCAAAACTTATTTGGAAAGAAAATGTCTCCCCCTGCTCTCCCAATTAGCCTGTTGCTTCAGCTACAGTATCATTTTCAACGTGAAACCGCCCCCCACCCCCCCCCCCACCCCCGAAATGTCCAGCAGTGTCCCGCTCCAGCCCACACGTGTAAGCTATCGGCAGCAGTCGAACTCTCATGGTGTGTCATTCGAGTACGCCGGTCACGCAAGTGAACGTATACCAGTCTCAACTCTAAACATTTGTGATGGTCGTCTGAACGCGTGTGACATCGAAACGATGTCTGAAGCACTCAGGGGCCATCGGAAAGTCCCATGCTGAAATAAAAACTGACACCCAAATTTCCATTTCTATATTATCAGGGCTAATCAGGGCTATATCCATACTGTTCTACAATGAACTCATCATGCTGTTCTTTATTCATTTTTTAATAGATAAATAAAAGATTTGCAAAGCCCTTACACTCAAATGGCTTGTGAATTTTCTAGAGAATGTATATATTGCTGCAAGTCATTAATATTGTGTTGTAACTGGTTCTGTGTAACTGTAGCAGAATACTGTATGTATGGCTTTAGGGTACACTTTTGGGGTGTAATTTAAAAATCTCCTGTGGCAAAGATTAGTGTCAGATTGCACCAGGCCATAATCATTGTCATTTACTCTAGTCTGTTGCTGTGCATTTGATTTGCTTTTGTGGCTAGTGGTTAATATTGTCCTTATCCCTTAATAAAATGTTTTTCATTCTATTATTTGTCACAATACAGTAAGATAAAAAAGATAAATGTCTACTGAATGTCATGTTTACATTTATTTGAATAATCTTGTAATTAAAGGTGTTACAGTTTATCTATGAGTAGGAATAAACCTCGGGTCAGTTCTGGAAATGTGTAATTAATGGCAACATTTGCATTGTCTCAAGGACACACTTAACGCTTTGTCTTCAGTGTAGCTACCACACCTGCTTTAACGTGGAACTAGGATTCACTGTGGATATAAAAAGGAGCTGACCCAGAGGTCTCCGGGCCTGTGCAGATCACTCCTCATAAGCTTGTTAATGAGACATTTGCATTAAATATCATTCATTTGCATATTTAAAACTGGGTGGCGCTCAGGAGACATTTTATTTTCGGTTTATTTTGCGGATTCCACAGCCGCACGGTTATCCCAGGCATGTGCATATTAGTTCACAGATGTTCATTATTCTTCGGAATTCTTAGCAGCTAATTTAGCGTATTGTAAATCGTAGAAGCCCTAGGAGGGACTTTTTTGAACAGTTGACGGAGAAACGGCACTGATGTGTCACGGTGAAAGCTCTATAAAAACATATATGCTGCTTCAAGACGGTCATGCTAAGCTCAGTGGGGGGGTAGATAATGCATATCATGTCTCTAAATGCGCACAATCGAGCTTTTCAGCTCCACATCAGCTAAAACTGCATCCAGCTGCAAGACAATTAGGGGAAAAAAGAGGGACCTAGTATTTCACATCAATTACGAGAAGTTTTAACATGGGAGGATTTTGTTCTCCGGCAAAGCAGCGCATGAATACAATATAGGCCACTTGTATCTCCAGTGAATTAAAACTGCCCCCATATATCTAGTACTCAGCAGTTTTCTAATTTACTGCCATACTGATTACATGCTGTTCCTGACCTGAAAGCTAAAGATTTTTTTTTGCTGAGGTGAAGCATCCCCCCCCCCCACACTTGTTTTTTAATCCTCCACAGAATAGCCAGGTGTAAGCAGAGAGGCATCCCATAATAAACCTCTCAGAGGTTTGCTCTCTAAAACGGTGAAGGCAAACGAATTGTTTTATAAAGTATTTAAGTTATGCATTCGCTAGTATAATGTTTTAACAAAAAAAAAAAACATATTTTACATTATAATGCATTTCGAACTGCAGCTATTAATATAACTTACTCTTTGGTATATAACACTCATTTAGCCCATCTTCCCTATAATAAGGCCAAAGTAAAATTATTTTTCTAATTACGTTCGGTATGGCAATAAGAAAGACTGATAATGCCCATTAAATGTGAACTAGCAGGGAAAAATGGGTGAGTTATTGAGTCTTTGGGATTTCAATGAATGGAATTTAGATGGGAAATCAGCTTATATAAACTTTCTAGGGTTATTGGAATAAAATTTTTACTTTAAAAGGGCATCTGGAGAAATTAAAAGAATAATCAGTTTCAAACAAAGTGTATTAGATATATAAATGATCAGTTTAGATTCTGATTTGATTTGCTATTGAATAAGCATGTAGGAATTCTGTAAGCTGTCTTGGTATCGTGTGAGAAAGACGTATACAGGTGAGAGGCTTGGGGTTTGTGCATCCTTCTGCTGCAGATTTTAGGGTTAATGATTGTACTTTAGGGTCCACTGGTGCTGTGATTACTCTGCCAGCCACAGGATTCGAAACGCTGACTCTTAACCCTCAGAGCCACACACCACCCCAGCTAGTGGCCGGGGGGGGGCATTTAATGTTACATGCATGGAAAAACTGCAGGGGGGGATTTAATGTTATTTGCATGGAAAAAATTCAGGGAATATTTTCAATATATATAGTGAAATAAACTTTATTAAGACCTAAGAAAAGTCAAAATAATCATGACTGCTTGAAAAAATATCGGATCTTATGGAATCTACCTGGGGAAATTTTCCTGGAACCACGAATTTTGCTTAACCTCATTCATAGGATGATCTTTTATTAATCTGGCAGATGGTCTCATGAATCAGAAGTAAATGAATGTAGCTAAAAGGAAATAACTAGGTTTCGTTAAAAATGTTAAAAGACAATACAGGCGGCTCTGTACGGCTACTCTGTGTTACTTCATTTTCATGTAATCATTTTCAGAACGGAACTGAAGGGCTTTGGTAAAATGGGTTTTATTGTTGTGAGATCATACAGGACCCTGAAAGCCCAAAGCATCCCACTCATCCTGACTGGTTTTCTTCCTGAGGATTCCTGTGTCCACTGGACAGGACACCACAGGAAGTATGCAACCACTGGGATGTGGGGCCACTCTGTAGATGGGAGGTTCTGGAACGCAGTGGTGGAGCCATGGAGAAACCAAAACCAGCGGCCGGAACTGAACAACAAAAAACCGAAACAGATTACAAAACCTGCCTCGCTTGTGCGTCGCTTTGGGCAAAATGCAGCTGCTAAACAAATAAATGTAAATGCGATCCAGATCTATAGGCAACAAAATCTCATGCTCCAGGAAAGGAGCCTTGAATACTGCCTACTTGGTCTGTATGTATCAAGTCGGGATTTCTAATGATAAATCCAAGATTGTGCCAGTGGTGATTCTTTAAATACAATTACAATTTTCAATCCATGTTTCAGAAGAGTATGTGAAGATCAGACATTTATCGATTATCTAACTGTGAACAACATATTTAAACCCATACCTCAGGTATGATCACAATATGTTGGACGATGTCATAAGGAAAAAATAAAGAGATTCCTATCGTGCTTCCAGAATACAGATTTGGTGCGATACTTAACTGGAGCGGAATATCTGTGAGAAGGAAAGCAGTACAGCACCTTAAAAATGCGTTGGAAAGGAACGTAAATAAACTGTTAATGCGGATGGTCATGTAGCATGATTCTGCTCACAAAATTCAGTATAAGACTAATGTATGGAGACAAAGACAAGAGCTGAAGGCCAAATGTACAACAATCTTTCGGTGAGATGCACAGGAAAATATACCACCAAGTGAGTGGTGATTATTAATTTTGAGAGAGATAAATAGGAGTACGTGATAATTTGAAATACATCTGAAGACCAAGAAGGAGGAGAAAATACTACAGTTTTCTCTGTTGCCCCTGCAAAGTCCTTGAGTTGGAAACCCTGTAAATTCTCATTTTAGCCTGGTTAATCCCATTTTGTGTTTTCAGCTGCTCGTGTAAAACAAATAAAACAAAGCCAAGAAAAGGAGGTGTCTCCTCTATTTTGCACAGGATGTTTATTTTATTTGAGAATGCAGGCGCACAGCCCTGAAAACACTAGATGTCCACCGATGAGCAGCTGCTTGGCTATCCTGCCACCCGACAGCCCCTCCTTCCTGCCCCTCCACCCCCCACATCACCCCTCCAGAGCCTTTCCGGCAAGTTCCGGGACACTTGAATGTTTGTCCGCAAGTTCAGTATTGAGTAGAATTGAATCTAACGGAAAAATGGAAGGAAAAAAAATCTTTCTGGTTTTTTTGAAGCACATGCACATACGCCACGGCTAGAAAACAACAGGCACCTTTTTTCAGGCAAGTGAAGCTCCAACTTTTTTTCTGTTTGTACGTTTCACACGAAAGAAGTGAGCTGTTCTGTCTTAGCTATCTGTCAGACGGCAGAACGTGCTAATGATTTCAAAATATTCAAATAATTTCAAAATATTCAAATGATTTCAAAATATTCGAAATTTAACTGCCCTATTCTCTCTCTCTCTCTCCATATACACACACACACACACATATTTTAAACAGCCCTTTTTGCTAAATCACATTTAAATTGATGTTATTAGCTTGAGTATACTGAAAAATATTATATGAAAATAAAATATTACACACACACACACTTTCCCACACACATCCACATATTCATGCAACATTACATTTCAATCACTTTTGAAAAGCTTCAACCTCTTTCAGGGTGCGATTCCCTGGGTTAGACATTAACAGTTACAGAGATATTAAAATGATAAATCAGTGTGATGTCCCAGTTGATGGCCCTATTTCATTTATCTTCCAATCCACCTAACAAAGCTTACCTGAGGCCATGAAGACACCATTTAAATTTAACCTGAGGTGACATGGATAGTATATTTATACTGTTTAAAGAGAATCCAATTATATTTCCTTCAGCAAGTTTGGTTTTCTGGAGATTTACTCCTCATACATAATGGAATGGCCAGCATCTGTAATAATAGTATAAAGATGTTTCCTGAGACGGTGTATGATTTTTCACAGGAAACAGTCTCTGGTCCCGGTTTGTCTAATGTCTATTCATAGCATCTCTTTATTAATTGAAAAAAAATAGGACAGTGATGCACACTATGGTAGACCAGTGGGTGGCGGTGTTGCCTCCAGAGTTTTGGCCCCATCTTTAATTGCACTTTCACTCTTGAGGAGATCACAATCATTTTTCACCGGTTTCCTCCCACAGTCCGTAGACATGCAGGTAGCTTGACTGGAGATACTCAATAGTGTATGATGGTGCTTGCATCCCGCGATGGACCCGCATCCCACCCAGAGCGTATCCCTGCCTGGGATGGACTCCAGGTTCTGTTCATCGCTGAAAGAGAGATGGATGCCTTAAAGCCATTGGATCATTCTTCCCCTTGTTTACACATAATTACCTTTTGTGGTCACACTGAACCTCTGTTCAGAAGCGTGCATGTTCTCATAACATGGAGGGCACATCGCACATGTGCACTTTCAGAACACATTTAACCTCAGATTTACTGTGAAGTGGGATCCATATTTTCAGTTTTGTGGATCTTTGACTTGCATTGCGCGATTTATGACATTACCTCGTACTGTAGTTTCATTGAATGTGGCCGATATAGCCCTTCCACTTTCTGTTTATTGTATGCACAATTATTGTTACAATTACAAAAGAAATACACAAAGCCAAAACCTGGTGTTTTTTTGAATGCTATTTACCTTACAACTGGAATGATGATGAATAATTTTGACAATTGTGTGGGGAGGGTCAGGCACTACGGCCATGTGGCGCGATTCCCTGAGGGTGATCTGGCTCACAGGATCCTCGTTGCTGAGGACCCGACTGGCTGGACCGGGCCGAGGGGACGACCAGGTAACAGCTGGTAACAGCGGATACATGGGCACTTCTGGAGGGTGGGACTGAGCTTCGTGTGGGTGTTGGGGGATCCCGAGGTGTTTCATCGTGTGGTGGGTGTGGTGACGAACGGCACCAGTGCACGCTCCCCAACCTGACCTGACCTGACCTGACAATGATTTTCATGTCTGTAGAATTTTTACTACTGGTCCCAGCTATATTGTTCATCACTGCTAAGTTCATGACATACATTGTATGGAGTTCTGTATTTATTCGTTTAACTATGGTCTCCATTGGTCTCTAAATGTCTATAAAAACATTTCTCAAGTCTTGGGAAGTCTGGGCAGGCTTCCAGTTGGACTGGGGCCACTTAAAGGGAATTTCACACAAAAATGATGGATGTTTATGTTCATGACAAGGTGATTTCCTTCACATAGAAGGGAATTTCTGTCTCATGTACTTTGAACAAACAAAGGAGTTTAAACAAAAAACATCCTCAGACATCATGAAGACATCTGTATTCACCCATTCTTCCTGGGACCAGTTCTGAATCATTTTATGAGCTTTGTATTCTGATGATTAATGTAAAACTATTTTTAAATTGTTACTTACCAGTTTGATACACGTAGTCATAGGAAGTGAAAATAATGCTTCAGAAATACACTTTGAGTTCTGCTTTTACTTCAATTAGATCGCTGTTTGATCTCTAATCAGAGCAGAGAGTCCTCGGGCTTTCTGGCTCCGTCGCTGTGTCTGGTTCCAGCCTATTTATGGAGCAAGACACAATCTGCGTTTATGTTTCTACTGCACACATGGTCACTCTATAATAAAAAGAATGTATGCCATCGGAGTTCGGACCCCATTTCTGACATTTAGATTTAGATTTAGAAGACAGCACAGTGTTTTAAGGATTTTTCCTGGATGTTGTTCTAAATAGGCTAGTTCACACGGAGGAGTTTGCATGAGATGTTTAAAGACCGACCTTGCTAATCAGACATGCTTCTATGTGCATCAGAAGCTGCATCATTCACAGTATCACACACGCATCTACTTTTCTCAGCTTCCCTCTTTTTTTGAGTGAACGATCAACAATTTTTATATGCAGCAATTCAATTAAATTCTAAGAAAACAACTAATTAAATAATAATAATAATAATAATAATAAATAGAAGAAGAAGAAGTAGAAGAAGAAGAATAAGAAGGATTCAATCCAAATATTTAACAATCCAGGAGAGTTTCATGGATTCCTGCAATGCTCTGCATCACAGTGACATGTCCGCCAGGGTCCAAGTGCTTAAATCTGTGGGGCAAAAGGTCTCAGGCAAAGCAGAAGTGAACCACCTTACAGGAGTTTTATCACCATGTTTAAATCTCACAGAGCACACTGGTCATTTAGAGAATATTCTATGTAGGTCTAGATGAAAAGGCTCAGGAACACTGCTTTCCATCTGTACCAGACCGATATGAATTTAAAATATCCTTTATAGGAGAATGAATCCAGAATCCTGCATAATAGCTTCAGACCTGTTGAATCCAAGCCACATTTTCCTTTTTTGCATTTTATATATTGATTTTTTTTTTCTTTTCTTAGAATATCAACATATAAAAACTGATTTGCATCTTTAGAATATTAGAAAGGTTTTTATACAGCAAAATGTTTACCTTGGGTAAGTTTCATTACTAGGTCTTTCCCAAAGCTCAAACTACCTAAAATAAATGGTGGATACCCATCACAATACATTTTTGAATAAGATTAGGTATTATCAAATGTTACAGTAAATCGTGAGGAGTTTTATTACTTTTAAAGCTTTATTACCACATTACTAAAACTAAGTATTAATAAAGTTACCAGTACATATCAATAATTTTGAAGTACTGACATTTAAAATTCTCCATATATCATTGTTGTCTGCTACTACAGTAGCTCCAGAAAGCGAATGGGAATAGTTTTACATTATTAATATTAAAGAAGAAGAGGGATACGGTAGGTATGGTAAATGTTAGCTATGATAGTAGAGTTTGCACATGTTAGAACTTAACAATACCTGTTGTTTGGGTGTTTTACATCTGTTACATTCATTATTACTTTAATTAGTCATAACTCCATGTGTAATTTTTACAGAGGGTCCATTAAAAGGCTTTCACTGAAATTTTCTATTGACCACCAAAATGATTCCTTTGTACTTTGCATATATTCAGATATTCTCTTTGTATTTGTAACTTCTGTCAATGCTTTTGTGAGTGTCTTCTTTGGCCACGGGAGACGGTACAGTACGCAAAATTGATACAATACGTTACTCACATTGCATTATGTTCAGACAGCTCCAGTGCCGAGAACTGTGTTCCATTGACTGTTGTCCCACAAACAGGTCCAAATCAAATAAGCTTTCGATTCCTTTTATCAGAGTCTGTACTTTCGGATAATATCGTCCTACTGGGGCTGTCCCATCTTCTTTAGAAATATCCTTCGTTTCTTATTATTTCCTCATATTTGTGTTATATACCATGGGCAGCTATGCACTTTGAGGAGGGAAACTATGCTATCTGTTGACAAAGCAGAAAACAACTAGAAACAGTCACAACTTTTCAGCGACTAAATGCGGAGATGTTATCTGTGCCTGATAATGAGCTTCAGGCATTATATAGTTTGTGAGTGAAATATCAAATGATAAAAGCAAGTGTTTAATCGCAGATGCAATCTATCTCAATGGAAGGTTCCCGTAAATTAGAGTGGAGGGGCAGGACTATGCTGGATTGAACTTGATGATTTAAGTGATACATTGTTGCTGATGCACCTATGATGACTGATGACATGCAGCAAAGCATAAAGTGATTTTTGTTTTTACAGTAACTTGTTCAGACAACCCAGCTGAATTCTGTTCAACGGCTTGCAGCTTTTGAAAGCAAGCCACAGTGGGAGAGTTCTGACATCAGCCTAAAAAATTCCGCATCAGGTTCAGTAAACAATTTCTGTGGGGCTTTCTGTTTTTTTTTGTGTGTGAGAAGCACTTTAAAAAGTTAGGGTAACATCCCGATGTCACTTTTGTGTATTTATTAAACTCCTAAGCTTTGTTCCTGCCAAATTGTTACTCTAGCCGAAGCTTTTAGGCCAAGCGTGCAGTTTTATAGTTTTCTTGTTTATTCACCCAGATATTTTACTGGAGGAAAAAAAAAATATGAGTAAATATCTTATGGCTCAGCAGCTAAGCGTCCTACTCACCCCTGAACCTGGAACTTCAAGTCCCATTCTTTAACTACAAGACTACCTGCCTTTTTCTCTGCCTGTCAACAGTGGTGAAACAGCTCACTGCCAGCCGACAATCTGCCCACTCTTTCCACCTCGTCTTTTCAGGCGCAAATGACATATTTGGAACGGCGGGCTGGGTACACGGATGTCCTATGCAGAGAGCCGCCGTTCCCAGGGACCGAAAGCAAACGCCGAGCCACATGGCCGCTTTAATGAGCCTTAAAGAATTACACAGCTGTTCAGGTCCTGTCAATCAAAAAAGATACAGCCCGTTTGAGTGACAATAGGTCAGAGCTTCCTAGCATTTAAGACGCAGCATATATACCCGAAGACAAATTACAAGTGTAAAGGACGGCTTGTGTCTGTTGTCAAATCATTTTTTGAAACCTGCTTAAATAATTCTTATTTACCAAGCCTATATGACTCAAATTCTCTCTGAGTCATGATAAATCTGTATAAGCGGAAAACCAAATCAAACACAGAAGTCAGACTTTCCTGACTGAGACTTTTAAAAAAGAAAAAAAACTTCATTATCATTACAAGGGCATAATAGCAAAGCAGCTTTCTACAGTAGGTGCTGAGGAAAATACATGCAAAATGCATTTGAATGTTTATAACTGTTTCCTTTAAACTCCAGACAAAGAATGTTTAATGGCGTCATATTAACAAAAAGAGAGTATGACTTTTGTTTTTTGAAGGTATAATTCTGAACGTACTTTGCCAGCTATTGCTACAGTGATCTTGGACTGTGAGTATTTGGTATCTTGAGGTTTCTATAACATTGTCATCATACATTTACCTGCGGTATCAGATGAGAGATATCTATACTAGACATGCAAATGACATAGGCGACACGTAATTCTTGGAAATACAGTATGTTGAAATGACAACGAATATTTAGCATGAACTTACAACACAAAACATGATGCAAATTAAATGTTATTACTCAAATATTATATTAACCATTATACTTAGACTACTGTATACACCTTATACATGTGTTGACACGCATTAAAAATTTAACATTCTTTTTGCATCATTTTCATTGAACTGATTGGAAAAATGGGAAATTAGATTGGGTTGTGTGTTATTGCCAGTTTCTTTGATTACGCTTCCAGATTAAACTCATTTTAAAATGATGGATTTCAATCATGCATTTCCAAGCATTCAAATCAATGAATTGTCCTTTACAGTGTAATCCTATACATTCCTAATTGTATTTGGTGTCATGAGCGCCGCTAAGTTTGTGAATTTTTCTCAGAATGGACATTTGTCTTCATAAAAGACAAAAGACACAGTCAGTTGAAATGAGGGCAAATTTAAATTTTAATCTTAACCCTTGAAACAGCCATGAGTTTAACAATGTTACTTAACTACTTAGATTCAATGGCTTTGGGTACTTGTGGCACTTTTGTCACAATCTCCGCAAACAATTTGGAGTATGGAATCACCTTTTTAAAATATAACCATATCTGTTACATTTCAATGGTGGCCTTTATTCATAAATATATTCCATAAGTGCAAACATAATCTATATACAAATGCAATTTGAATTTGTTTTATTAAAATTCACACACATTTTCATACTGTACACACAAAACACAGAATTCTGGGCACTTGTGATGGTATCACACCATGTAACTAGCATTTCTCTGGCATTCTGAACATCTGATGTGTTTCTTATTTTACTAGTCACCAGTATAAAGAAATTCTCCATTTGAATTCTCTGATCTGAGAAATGGTGTGTAGTGCATACCGTATCTCTGCAGTCTTTTGAATATTCAGTTCATGAAGAAGCCTTTTTGGTTTTTGTTTTAGAATAATGTTTGACACTGTTTATTGAGGGGAAAAAAAGCATCCAAAATGATTTCGTAAACCAAAGTTTTATTGTTGTGCAAAAAGGAACTATTGATGTTACATCTGTTCTTTAAAGATCACGATTACCCACGTCATACATCAGACATTCAGTCTAAGAGTACATTCGAAAACCAGGTACTGATGTGCACACTGAATCTGAGGCAGGCTTCATACAGCTATGTAAACGCTCTGCTATATTTGCCACATTTTTGGCCACCTGTGTGCTGCCATTCAGATCTTCTTTGCTCTCTCATGCCTGTCATCAGAGGAAACAGGAGAGCTTCCACGCAGGGCCTTTTTTTTCCTCTGCTGTGGAACAGATAGGAACACTATGGAAGGCAGATACTTTGCTATCATCCACCATGACTGCAGTCCTTGTCTCTGTAGGGTTTGCAGCGCCGGCCTAAGTTAAAAAGACAGCAAATGCGGAACTATTGCCGTACTCCTACATAACATTAGCTGCTATTAGCAGTGTTAAATCTCCGTAATGACTGGACATAGATTGCATCATGGGCTTTGTTAGGTCTGTTGTAGCCCCGAGTATTTTAGCCCTGAAGCCAATCTACTTTCCCAGCCCCAGGTAAACTTGACTTACCCCCGATGATCTTTTCAATAGCTAGAAACGCCCCTGCGTTGCTTATTGCTAAATGTTGTGCCTTCTTATGAACTTCACAGTGAAAACTAATGAAATAAGTGTGAATGAGTCTGGAGTAACTCAAGGGCGGGGGGGGGGGGGGGGGGGGGGGGGGGGGGGGGGGGGGGGGGGGGGGGGGGGGGGGGGGGGGGGGGGGGGG
>JAODKF010000002.1:1373728-1398526 GCA_026779585.1 Mormyrus proboscirostris
TCAAGAAAATTGGACACTTTAAACGTTTCCATACTTTAATCGTAACGCTCGATAAACATTGCTAGAATGAAAAATTGGTTTGAATCATTTCAGACTTACATCATTAGCACAGCGAGGCAGAGAGCACAGTATGAAAAATATACAGTATCATAAAGAATTCATCAGGTTAAATAGTGTTTTTAATGCAGCATCGCTGGCTGAATGAATAACAAGGCAAGGCAATCAGACATGAACGAAATCATAAGGCACGCAGATTTCCTCTTATTTATTATTCACGTTAATAGTCATATTCAAATGTGTATCACTATCGTTGTTATTCCAACAGCTAACAGTATCAGTGTGAAAATTGTGAAAATCCCTCAAAAGATAGGAGAGGTAGCCAGGATCATTACAGTTCAGAAACCTCAGGGCTGGACTTGAATAGCCTCAGTACATACGTGTATAAACGGCCAAAACCACATGTTTTTGGAATTAGCGCCTGCTAAGCAACGGAACTAATTAATATACCTTGTTTACTCTTCTGCCATGCCTCCTTGTTTACCACAAAGCTAACACGGAGACCTTGATGCATCGCTTCCCTTTCTTTCTTGCCTGTATTCCGATCCCCAAGGACAACCGAGGGGCAGGAATGCAGCAGCTTCCCCGGCCCGCCGCCTCTCCACTTGGCGGCGGCTTGATCAGACACGTGTGCGGCCGCCGCGGTGCTCGGCTGAAGCGGGCACCGTGTCACCGGCAGCCGCGTTCGGGTGCCCGGCGCTCCTTTCTTGTTCTGTCAGACCTTGGCACCGGGATGAAAGGCTCCATCCCCCAACATCTGCTCCGATAGATTTGCCGACACAGAGCCCTGTGATAGATCCTCACCACGCGGCGGTAAGCGGTGCCAACGCTTTATTAAATTTTTTAAGGATTAGCACAGTTTCGATCTGACGGCTTCATTTTCCCCCCTGTATTCCTTATCCCCTTGGAGACAGGCCGTCCTCTGAAATACGAGTCTTTCGGGACGGCTATGGAGCGTTGCTGTCATTCTTGCATTTGAGCCCCGTGCCTCACTATTCAAAGCATCAAACATGTCAACCTGACTGAACCTTTACAAAGTGCATAGCCAGTTAATAAATTATACATTTTCCATGAACTTTATGGTAAACTTCTGCCATTACTCTCAATCAGCAACACGTAAATACGTGTTGTGTGGTACGGGCCTGTGTTATTTAAATTTGAATTCTTAGACGCTAAATTGGGCTTTTGCCTTGTAACACTCATTTTGTAAACGTGCATTTTTCTTGGGTTTCATGGCCATGATGAATTCGTTTTAACCTCTTCCATAAAGTAACTGACCTCATCTGTCTTCTCCTTAGACCTTCATTTTCAGAGTGGCCAGCTTTGGCCAGCTGGCTGGAGTGAGATTTTCAATTCAAGACAAGTCTGCACACGCATTTACATGTATGTAACAGTTTTATTACCTTGTATATAGTCTGGGGTTTGCAAACTACCCCAATGCTTTGGATGTAGCTCATGTAAGGTCCATAATGGAACAATATAGATTTGCTGTTAGATTTCTTGTGTGGGAGTCTGAAAATGGCATCCCTGCAGAACCAACAAAAAACCAACAAAAAAAAAAACGCTGCCTACAGAAACTACGAGATAAAAAGGTAAAAAAGTAACACAAAAGCTGGAATATCACTGAGAAGCAAAAATGATAAATAGTGATTAGAGAAATGAGCCACGAAATTCATGGTGAGTGAGATTATCTTGTGCTGTCAATCACTGCCATTGGGATCTATTAAAGGGAGGAATGGGAAGCTGGTGAAATCGGCCATTGACTAACAATGCAGAATAATCTCACTCACCATGGGTTCAGGAAACTGAAAGATGCATAAATCTAAATTAAAATTAAGCATTTAATAATTTGTGTTCAAAGCATGAAATGTGTTCCGTATTCTAAATTTACATCAGCTCTCTATTTTGTTTTCTTTGTTGAAAAACTAAAGATTTGAAAAAAAGATTGGTCACGTGTCAGGAACGATCCACACGCTATGATGGAAAAATATTATGAAATGAATATTTTTTGTATTTCTGATACCCGTTTCTCATAAGAATTAGTATACACGGGTCATTTGATACCCTGGGTTCTGAACATGCAAAGCCTATTGTAATTACAGTATTTAAAAACAAAACAAACAATGCCTTTAATGTATCTGAAAGTCATGACTTCTAACCTTTACAACAGACACAACAGAAATACAATAAAGTCTTTGGGAAGGCCTGTTTGATGAAGGTCAGCCTACAATGCAGTCCTGGATTCAGCACATTCACAACGCACAAAAATATTTTTTGCATTATTGGCCTCAGACAGCTGATAATTAATGCATCAAAAGACAGCAGGGTTTCAACTTAATTATTCAATCATGCAATTGAAGTATTTTCTCGATGCACCCTCCTGCTTTCCTCTACGTTCAAAGGATCTAGGAGCATTCCTCACCGAACAGTCCCCGGCACGGCAACAACGTGGCAGGCAGGACGTGCCAATTTACACCAAGCCAATTGTTTAACTTTGGCATCAGAAATTAGAGTCATAAACACCATTCCAGGGGGGCTTATCGCACAGATGAGGATCTCTGCGGCCGTGTATCTCAAACACGCTACTTGCGGTTGGGGGGGAATTTACAGATGTTCTTTTGCTTAGCTGATCGTCTGCTCAAAATTCCTTGAGCCAGAGTGACTGGCAGTCTAGTCCGTTCGCACTCCAAAACCTGCATTATTCATCGTCGCTTCCAGGTGGTTGGAACCGTTTTGGATCAGACGGCATCTGAAAATGTGAGATTTATGGGTAATGCGGCTACAGCCCCCGCCTGGTGGCTGATGAGGATTTCAGTGGCATTTTCAGAGGTGCCCATAATGCGGAGTGCTGGCCGTTGCGTTTCACCTAGCTGCATGATCTCCCTGTCTGACAGTGGACTCCTCCAACACCGGCCGTACGTGACAGACCCCCGGCATCCCAACATACTGGGGAGGGGCGAGCTGAGCGCCAGGTGCTGGGCTGGCAAACGGTCTGCGGTCGACTCCCCTCACCTGACAGAGCAAGTGAGTCTGCTTGATACGCACACTGCCATTGTGGCGGCCATATGCCCACGCAGCTGTTTGGGTCCTGGCTGGTATGAGACTGAGGTAACTGAAACCTGAGGAGGTGGAGATCTGAGGAATACTAATTTGAGCGTCTCTCTGCGTTTTGAAAAACATGATAAGATAAACTCAGACGTGAGCCGTTAGCTCCGAACCCTCTCTGTCCCCTACATCTACTTTTATCGCTGTATATTTCTGAGCTACGTAGTATTTTCTTGTCACTTCTGGACACAAGTAGTATGGAGATTATGGCATTCGTAGCCAGTATGTTAGGTATTTAAATACCATAAAAAGCATCAATGCATAGCTATAAACGTGGGTATTTTTCTTGATATGCTTAATATGCATCAAACTGATTTAAAGCCAGTAGATGAGGCTTAAATCAATGTCTGAAGTATTTATATTCTCCATGTGGCTACAATGAAATGATTGCAGTAACAATGTTTGAACAGTGGACCTCCGCCTGGATTCACTGTATTGGAAGGTACATTGTCTGCAGGCTTCCTTTATTTGATATCCGTATAAGGGCCTCCCCGCATTAAGATACACTTAATTGATCCCAGGAGGAAATTCTTGATTAAACCCAGGTCAGCTGCTAGCACCCATAACAGCAAATACAGATGCATATATAGCATATAGTTTTGCAGATAGAAGAGCTGTAGTATAAATGAACGTAAGTTTGTTAAGCCTCTATCAGGATGAGATGTTTTCCATGACATTTAAAAGGTACATTTTCTGTACTGATATTCCGGTTCTAACGTACCAAATTTGTTTGGGAATTACGAAAAGATCGCATACACAAAACTGGAAATGAGGGAAAAATTCAGGCATTTTCCAAGCACTCATCATGGACAGGGTCGTGGGGGGGGGGGGGGTGGTATCCAAGGCAACCCAGTCACAATTATACCCTGGAAGGTATAATTGTCCATCACAAGGAACACACAAACGCATTCTAACGGTAATTTAGAAACACCAGTTAAGTTAAGTATCTGTTTTTGGACAGGAGGAAACAGGAGCCCTCAGAGAAAACCCAGCATGGGAGGAACAAAGAGTTGAGAGGGGATTCGAACGCCCAAGGATTGTCAGTGATTTATTTTCGGAGCTGATATTTATTTCCTGTAAGCTGGCCATTTGTTTATTGTCCATATAATGCCCCCTGTCTTAATAAATGTGCACCGCTGACACTGCCCTCATTGGATTCCGCCCCGGGGGTTTCACTCGCGTCTCGCACATGCGGAGTCTCTGCCTGTCAGGCTGTAAGTCCGGACAAAGGCACACATCTGAAATAAGGATTTTTTTCTGCATCCCATTTGCACTGATTACAGGCACTCAATAAAAGACCATCTGAAGTGTGAAGATTAATCACTTTCTGATGCAGCATCTTATGTGTATTTGTTTGAAGAATTTGTGGCGGGCGGGTACTTAGGAGAGAAAAAAAGTACTGTAAAATAAATTTTGTCATTTAATATATAAATTAATAGCAACGATCTTCATCTGCTTAGCATTGGAAAGTCCATCTCTCCCGTGCCAGGAAACTGATATACTTAAGTACAATGTACAAACAGAAAAATCACAATCACTTTGGATAAAGGATCTGGCTGACAAATGAGCTAAATATTTACACATCAAGGAGATGTTTTGTTATTATAGCAAGAAAAAACACAAACATACAAATCTGGATTGAAAACTGGTGTGAACGTGAAGTAAATCCATTTTCATATTGTGCTGCTGCAGAATATCAAGCGTTTGAGATTGGAAAAAGATGATGTTCTGTGTTTTTTCGTCTTATTTTTAAACAGCACTCAATTATATAATTAACGCAATTGAGTAAAAACAAATTGCACATCCAAATGTAAGAAGCCTGTCTTTTCCAGCAACTACAGACTTTTCGTTAAACAGTACTGCTATGTAGATGTTTACTGAAGAACCTAAATACGCAATACTCATGTTCTCCAGCAGGTGTCATTATAAGGCAACAGCTAGCAATGAAAACTGCAGCGACAATAACACGACCGCATTCTAAATGTATAACGAAAATCGGTATTAACGGCGATTTATATTTTACGGTAGGAATCGACCAAATCACACCATGTGTGTTTCTCTAAGTTATAAATGAGAAGTTTATGAGAAATGAGGCTCGCTCGGAAGGTAGCACCATGGTTATACACCTACATGGTTATGGGTTTGATTCCTCAGCGCCGTGGGTGTGGAGTTTGCATGTTCTTCCTGAGTCTGCATTTGGTTTCTTCTGAATGATGTGGATTGTATCCCAGAATAGGCTCAACACGTTGGTGTACTGGATAGCAGTTATGAAAGAATGGAAATGAGAATTCCCTACATAAATGCATAAATTCTTCTCTCCATGGTCTAGAATATGATTTTACAGTTGACACAACAAAACAGAACAAAAGTATAGCCTGAAAAACCAAAATACAATCTGTGCACTTACGTAATTGTCACTATATTATCAAAGATATAGGCTAAGTGAAAGTAAGCAACTGGTGGTATAGAACACAACAGATAGGAATGAAAAATTCCAAAAAGCTTTTAAACAACTAGCTTGCTACCTGTCATAAGTGGGCTGCCTAGCTATGCATAATTTTAGGTATATGTTCAACTGAGCTATATATGCAAACCAAGGTGTAAAAGAAACAGGTGAAAATGTGCTTACCCTGCAACCTTAACGCTTAATGCACATGATGAAAAAAAACACATTTAATACCATCTAGCGTGGCAGTGCACCTATTGCAGGGTGAGAATTATGATGTCTATTTATAAAGGCCTATCCCAGCCTTTCCTTATTCTCATTGACGTGGAAATTCCATGTGCCACTCGTCCATTCAAATAATTTGCCAGCCTATGTTTCTGTCACCTGGATTGCTGTTTTGCTTTTTGGTTCGGATGTGCTGAGCAGATATGACTTCTGATCCTCGACTCAAGATGACACACCAACAGCCAGAAGCAAATGTTCCGAAAATCAATACTTCACACTCATGCACCAGTCAGGATTTGCCTGTACAGTACAGGTAGGAAGAGGATCAAATGTCTTATAAAGTTTCCCTTGGATTCAGAGGAAATTATTCTGTGACGGACATTTTGATTACATTTTTTTTGTTTGAAAATTAGCCAAATTAAAATCAAACCAGATTTAGCTGAAATTTTTCTGCTTAAGACAGTCTTATTAGTACTGCACTCCGCGTAATGGTATTCTGAACCATGAAACATTCAGACTCAGTCCAAAAACCACTGCTCAATCACAATAAACTGACTTGTTTTCCTGAAGAAAATCATGCATTGCATTGCTGTCTAGAGTGAGCAGTAAGCAGAGTCAGCGAGACTTCTGTGAATTACTGGTAGCTAATAGAGGGTTGTACTTCTATATCCACACGTCTATAAGTACATTTTTGGGCCGGGCTTTGTTGGCACAGCGCTTAGCAACACCTCCGATTTAGGCTATTGGTAGATAGTAAGAAGTTCTCTTTGGCTATAGCTCAATTTGGCTCCTTCTTGGTTTCATAAATATGGCAGTATTTACCAAAAAAACGTAAAATGCCCCACTGAGAACCTTTCCTACCACCAGTCAACAGTTTTTGCACACCACAGGTTTTTACTGCATTTCCAGTTATTTCAAAAACTGCAGATTTTTTATTCTTGATAAGCATTAGAAAGCTGAGTGAATGAATATAAATGAAAGTCAAATAAAACAAGTTTCCTTTATAACATGGAAAGAGTATGTAACAGTACATGTCTGCCATCCTAATAATTGGTTGTATGGTGATGGCATAGCACATTCTAGGCTGCCCATTAACTTTAAATGCACTAATTAACTGTTTCATCCCATGAAACAGAGCAGTGTTTAATGTCCCTTGTAAAAAGAATGCCTCAAATTTGCTCTGCTGTTATAACTGCTAGAGGTTACTTTGAAGAATTAAAGATATGACATTTGATTGCTAATAAAGGTACTCAAATGGTGAACATAAATTTATTTGTTAGCAAAGTATATTAAGTGCATTTTTAGGAAATGTTAAGTGAGTAACACGCAAATGTAGAAAATCTCCGTCTGTGCAAAAACGTTTGACTGGTAGTCTACGTAGACCACAAGAGGCAATTTGGCTGCTAGCTACAGCATAAGTATTCATGGCTAGCCCCGCATTATTGGGTGAGTGTGGATGTCTCCATTCAGATGTTTTTGCATTGCAGCCGTGCTGTTGTGATATTTACGCTCTGGATGACTGCTTCTTCTGAAGTGCTTCCACACGACTTGCTGCTTTTTTGTATTTGGACTCTTGCCGCTGTCTTCGTTCTGCCATTTTGCCCAGTAATCGAGAAGATAAATTTGAATCGATGCTTTTTTAAAATCGAGTAACCGCTATAAGTAAAATATTGTGTGCCGCCCCCCCCCACCCCAGTATTCAGATGTGCTCACTATGTCCCCCACAATATATATTATAATTATAGCCTTGGTCCCCCCCAATGTTGACTCCATGGCTACAGCCTTGCGAAAACACCGTTTCGTAATTCACAAGTGATTTGAACAATTTAAAGATGCTTTATTAGAAGGCCTTCACAACTGCTATTTGTCAAGGGGTGAAATTGAAAGTACCCGGCACAGAAAATGATTGGAGATTTTACAATCCTTTCACATTTAAAAAGCAGCCATATGTCATTTGATGGCTGGGCCATTGCTTTGCCAGATTCTCACCATGACTATAAAGAGCATCACGGTAGCGTCATGAGCTGCGATGAGTTGCCATTGCCTCATACCATAATACATCACACCACTCCCGAGTTTGCAGATTAGTGCTGTATTATAATTGACAGACCTGCGCATACTTCATAATCCTGTCACCTCATCTGCTGGGCCAGACCTTTGTCATATTTCATCTAAACTACTCCAGAAGCCTCCTGCCAGGTTTTCAGCATGCTCTGTCAAACAGCTCCGACTCACCCAGAGCGATGCTGCATGAGATATGTTCGACCTCTTCCGAAAAGGTCACATCTGTCCCCTCCTGATGCTCCTCCATTGGCTACCAGACGGAAGCTTGTAGGAACTTAGTCCCGGAATATGAGGTTGCCGAGGGAGCAGCTCTGCAGGACCAACCGAATTTAATCACACCCAACATCCTCTACAAGGTCACTGCAGCCCTTTACATCAGGTCAGCGGACAATTTTACATTTAAAAGGATGGAATGGAAATCCATCTGTTTTTGACCTCTGCCCCAATGTGGTTGAACAAGCATCCTCCTGGGTTTTGGACTGGATAATTTCTCTCTTTCTTTAAGTAAAGATTTAAAGCTCGCCTTTTAAACTGCACCTCATCTGTAAATTCTTGATTGCCTCCTGACTGCTTTAAAGGAATGTCATTTATGTCATTGCCACTCATGGAAATTCCTCTCTAGTCCCGTGTGAATGTTTATATACTTTAAATCCAACGCAATATTCTAATGCATGGACCCCCCCCCCCTTGTGTCTCTTTACATGCTGTCAGTGAATATGATCTTATACAGTTTGAGTTTGTTGAGACCACTTCGGTGATTTTGTGTTGTTTTTTAACAGGCTTGTTTGTTTTTGTCTGCACTGACTTTGTCTGCTTCGTTAAAAAAAAACACGCCCCAAGGAAATGAATGAGAGTTAAAAATGAAATTAAATGGATTATAAAAAAATTGTGACCCATGACTTTTTGCTATAGATAAAGAGCTGGGTGTCTGTGTGGTCTGTGCCCCAGCCGTGACCCCTGCTCTAGCCTGGGATAGACCCCAATCCCCCACCTTAGACCCTGATCAGGACAAGTGGTGAGAAGACGGATGGATAAAAAGTGATTAAAAATTGGGGTGCTACAATAAATCAGTTTAATCTATGGCCCTCAAGGGCCAGAGTAGGACACCCCTTTAGATTATAGTGTCCATATAGTTCCTCACCTTCTCATTCTTTATACAACGTTGTACAGAGGAGTATTATGAATGCTGTACAGAGAAGGAATGAAAAGGTTCAAACATCTCAGTCTAAGAAACAATTCACTTAATCAGCTGCTCAAATACTATGATGCCACTGAAAAAGTACATATACACACTACCAGTTAAATGTTTTTGCACATCACAGGTTTTTCCATTTCATAAACTGCAGATTTTTTATTCTTGTTAAGAATTGGTAAGTTGAATGAACAACTATACATGAGAATATAAGTCGAATAAAACTTTATAGTTTCCTTTATAACATGGAAAGAGAATGTAACGGTGTATGTCTGACATCCTGTTAACTGGTTGTGTGGTGGTGACAGAGTGAAATTCTAGGCTGTCCTTTAACTTTAATTGCACCAATTAACTGTTTCATCCCATGAAACAGAGCAGTATTTAATGTTCCTTGTGAAAAGAATGCCTCAAATTTTTCCTGCTGTTATAACTGCTAGAGGAGGTTACTTTGGTGAATCAAAGATATGACATTTTCTTGCTAATAAAGGTACTCAAATGGTGAACATGTTGTAAATTTATTTGTTAACAAAGTATATTAAGTGATTTTTGGTAAATGTTAAGTGAGTAACATGCTAATGTAGAAAATCTTAGTGTGCAAAAACTTTTGTCTGGTGTACGAGGAACTGAACAATGAACTGTGGCAGTTTTTATGTTTTTACTGAGGGCTCTCAGGAAAACCCATCTAACCCATGTTTAAATTATCACCCAACACATTAACACTACTGGGACAGTCTTGGCAATCAGTAACGTAAATAAATGAGAAACCTGCTTTGAAGCGCAAACCAGGCATCAAAAATAAAAAAGAAAAACCTCTAACACATTTTTTTCCTGCACCAGTGTCATTGGCAAAGTTTTGTTTGATGATACATGTTAATTTACAAAATTCATGATATTCTATTTATGTTCTCTGTCAGTTCATCAGCCACAATTAATTTAACAACAATAATAATATTTCATACTTCACAGGATTTCACAAGGAAATCACAAGGCAGTTTCTGATATATATATATATATATATATATATATGTATATATATATATATATGTATATATGTATATATATGTAAACATACCCCATGAAATTAGCTTGAAATGTCACTGTGCACCGTCACAGTGACGTGATGCATTTTCAACCTCATCTCTCCAGTTTTACATGTGATTGAAAAAAAAAGTATTGTGGAACAGGAAAAAAACTGGTTTGTAAACAACAGGAATGTGGTTAAATGTAGTAGATGAGCCATTTTCTCCATATGGAATGAGCTTTTTCTTAGCCAACAATAGTTAGCAGTTTTGTGGCTTTTCGAGACATAAACATGTGAAATGTGCCTCCTGTCAAATGATTTGGTTAGTTTAGTTAGATGTTTAGTTAGCTATAACCCATTTCTTTTGAATTTCAGATTTTGTACAAATGCTACTGGCTAGCTAATCAATAGACTCTGAGTAATGTACCACAGCTGTGACACATTATTGTTTTCAAGCTGGTCTTAGAAAATGCTCCTGTGGTTAAAAATTCGGTAGGCAAAAACAGGAAAGAACATACACAACCCCTTGAGCAACTGTTTTATCTATTGATTCTGTTAAGTTTACATGCAGTACGGTGGGATTCAACATTTAGCTCACAATATTCTGCAACAGTGCTAAAGGCTTCCCTCTCTTCGTTCACCAGTGCGGCAGGGTCCATAAACAACAACATTTTAAAACTGAATGTGAATGATGTTCTTGCAATATTGCACCTTTGGAAAGTATGCTTAAAAATTCCAAAACCAAAGATTTCAGCTAAAACTAAAGATACTTATTCATAGTCTTTTTTACTGTTCACAGTCAAGGCACAGAAATGACATCTGACACCTGTCAGCCAGTCGTCTCTTCATGGTCATCAAAAATAGGGGAAATAAGTTTATTCAAAAATGCTAAGAAATTTATGCATAGAAATATCTAGAAGTAAAAGTTGAGGGGTCACACACGCACACACAGATGTTTGTATTCATATCTTTGTGGGGACTGTCTGTTTTTTATGAGCTAATCCCAAGAGTGACAACCTTAACCCCTAACCAACCCTAACCTTAACCATAAGTAATCAAACAAAATACACGTCTTTTGGCATTTTTATTTTTTTGATTGCAGTCACAGATTTTTATAAAATAGAGCTCCCCCCAAAAAAATGGTGCCCAAAACACAAGGGCCGTAACTTTGGATTAAACACTGGGGGGGTTGAGGTCTCCACTCATTCACCATGATGATATGATCATATGGGGGAGGGGGAGGGGGTTGGCTGGTTCTGATTATTTGGGGGTTAAAACCCCCCCCATCCCCCAATAATTTACACCCATGCCACAACGTGGCTTTTATCACATTGTGGGGACATTTGGTAATACATACATTACCACATCGCCTTAATTTTCTCTGTATTTCTGGTCATACTCTAAGATTTATTTCAAAATCCTAAGTGAGAAAGAACATCCTTAACATGGCTTTAAATGTTTATTTACTTGCAATAATGCTCATTTCAAACAAGACTTAAAAATTGTAAGTCAGATGGTCTCGTTCTCGTTTAAAGTCAGCTCTGATTAACACTGTCCCCTATTTTCCGAGCATATGTATGTAGTGAAACAGGCTAGAGTCATTGCTGATTAAACACTGACAAAGGACTAAAAGTCAATAATTAAAATGAGGGATCAATTCTGGAGCCTCTATTATCTTTCCTATAGATGTCAGTGCTAAGGAACAGATGCATTATCACTAGGAAGAAATCGCTTGGATGAAAATATATCACTGCCACCCCTTCTCTGAGAAACCGCCGAACAAGAACAAACCACACACCTACAATTTTATTTTTCATGAATACGGTTTTAGTAAAACATATATTATATTGCCAACATATAAGGCATTGTGATCTACCGACAATAGTCATTTGGCAGAATCATTATGATCCAGTGGAGTCTAATATTAGAATATGCAGCTTTAGCATACTAACGCATTACGTTTGGCGTGGTAGGTAAGAATAAACCTGATCTGATAACACAAGGACAGATCCAACTCAAGAGGCCAGCTGAACGATTTACGGCCAAGTGCAGCTAGAAACACCAAATGAAACCCGAAGCCCAACGTGAAATAAAGCAACTGCGAATGATTTTAAGATAATTATTACTATATGTGTGTACATATTATCACATGGGTGCACGTCATAATATTCTATACGCACACTCCATGTGTTCTTCATATTTTCTTGATATTATACCCATTTACATTTTTGTGTTGTATGTTACCTTCAATAGTCATGGTGCATTACTCTGACACAGTATTAAATAGCCTGTCTGTCTATCTATTCGACTTAAGTTTTCCAGTTTAGAACGCCATACTATTTAGTGAGCCAAAATCATGATTACTAAAACAATTATAATAACTTGTTCTTACTATAGTAACCGCGTGGGCGCCTTGGTATTAACGGGACACGCACATGTATTGCTAACAATTTGTATACCATTAATAACGTCAGTTTTTGTCTGTACACCATCTACGAGGTGATACCTACATGCTGTCTTAAAAAAAAACGGCAGCGATGCTGAACCCTTTTGGACAATCTGAACATTGCAGAAGAAACGATTCAGTTCTGATCTGCATCAGGAGACATCTGTCGTTTCCAAAGTCTCCAAACAAACAGGGGTGCACCCGGCAAAATGATGAATGAAAGGGTAGATGGGGAATGAATGAATGCAGCGTGAATGGGTAAGGGAAATAGGGGGCACCAGGCTCGACGAGGGAGGCGAGGCGAGAGCG
Organism: Mormyrus proboscirostris; assembly: GCA_026779585.1. NCBI lineage: Eukaryota > Metazoa > Chordata > Actinopteri > Osteoglossiformes > Mormyridae > Mormyrus > Mormyrus proboscirostris. The sequence goes on from JAODKF010000002.1 coordinate 1,386,594, forward strand.
CGCGTCCTCCCCCATCCTTCGCCCGTCCGCTCTTCCAATGTAATCAATTTCTCAAGGTGTTTCTCTGCAAAGCCGAAGATGGCGACAGACTGAAAGGGGTAGCGGAAAAGGGGAGAAAGTCAGGACGATGAGGAGTAAGTACAGCATTTTGAACCAGAAACGGAAGAAAAAAATATAGGGAAGAAAACCCTGGTCAGAGATGACAATTTTAAAACTCGTTCTGCGTTAATGTAAGGCTGCCCAGGAGGCTTCGGCGGTGCGGAGTGCCATTTCCAACCTGCTGTAATAATGGATGTATAGGAAAGATTTTTTTTTTCAGGATTTTTTTTCTTAGCGATGGATTGTCCTGAAAAATAGAAGGCAGTGGTGGGCGAAGTGGATTGATATTTTATTTCACCACAGAGGGAAAATGCTACCCATCACAATGCTGCAAAGAAGGTAGGTGACATTGTTTTTTGGGGGGGAAATTGGCGAGGAGAACACAAACCGGGGATCGCTTTTGTCTCCCCTAAAATATGATCAAAGGTGTTTGGATGTATCGAAGACAAGATGATGCCCTGCTGAAAATTAGTTGTGCACCCGAGCAAAACGACAAACCCTGCGCCGATTCCGAAAGGGCACAGAAATGGCGAATGTCTTTGGCATCTCTTTTATTTTTCACTGTCCTCCTGTCTGATCACCTCTGGTTGTGTGCTGGGGTTAAGCTGAGGTCCAGGGATACAGGCGATCGCCAAGCCCAGAGCAATGCAACAGACGGGGACCACCTAGTAGGCAAGTGTGACATTTTTTTAAGCAATTCGACCAAACCTGCTGCTCCAAGTTCTCAATGCACTGATGCTCAAACTCATCAAAATTTGGAGTCAGCCTGCACGATACTACATTTACAGAAAGCAGAAGACAGCGGATCTTCATTTTCCAGCGCATCCTCTTTATCGTCACTGTTACTCTTGGCTTATTTTAGGAATTTCAGCCTTTCCTTTTGTGATTCCTACACGATCTCCGACCTACTTTTGGGAATGGAAAGCCCAGACAGTTTGAATTGCAGTCTCCAGAACCTGATATGGGATTTGGGTAAAAGCACTGGGGACGACATGGATGTCTGCAGCACCTGCATCCAGGCGTACATGAGGCTGGACCAACACGCTCAGGAAAAATATGAAGAGTTTGACCTCTTCTTTCTCAAGTATTTATCAGAGGATTATTCAGTCAAATCACGTACGGAGGACTGTAAGGTAAGATGCTGGCACTGTACTTGTTCGGTAGCCTAACAGCTGTTAGCTGCATGCGTTTTGGCAGGGTTTACTGAAACGAAAACAAAGTTTAAAAACCGTCCCGCAGTACAATCACGACGTGCACTGCATCTACAAAATATGCGAGGGTATTTTCTTACGTATTACCTGCGGTTGCAACTTGAAGTAATTGGCGCTCCCAACACTACAGACTAACGTGCAATGAAAGTGCTGATGAACGTCACAGTATGAATTAGACGTTTTGTATTGTCAAACAGTGGATCATTTCAAGAGGTTGGTAAATGAGACTCTGTTGTAGGCCTCTTGATTTTTTAAACTTAATTTTTTAGTCGGATTAATTGAAGGTATACCTAAAAATTAAAAAAAAAAAAATCCAGCAATTTCTTAATTAGTCTGCGCCTGTGTCCAGGTTAAATTTTCTGAATTCGGTGATTGTGTACTACTGTAAGCACGTTTTATTTGGCCTTTCTTGATATGGTAATCGTCGTATTTAAATATATTCGTAAAAAGTCCTTAGATTGCTTTCTTTCGCCAAAGCACAGTGCCGTTTAAGTTGACGATGCAAAGGTCTCGATAACCACAGAAGCATTATTAAGGACAGTTCTGCTCTGTGTTTGTAAGAGATTGCTTTTGTTAAATTTAAATCAGGTGTCATTCTCAGATCAACCAAAGTTGATCTGTGATCAAAGAACAAGAGGTTAGCACATCTCAAATAAACAGGATTAAACCGTAATACCTGACATTTCTTTAGTACGCAGTTCTTTATTTATGGACACTCTTGCTCATATCCCGAACCACAATGCCTTGTTGTGTGCTCTCTAATAGACCTAATGGATATGGTAGCATGTCACATAGGCCAGTCTTCCAGGGAGGTTTAGAGAAAAGATTTGCATTGTTGCTGGGCTTACAGATTTATTTATATTTGGTCCACGTCTCTGCTCTGGCATTTTGTTGCATGTTTGTCAGGCCTTGATGGTGTCACACTTGAGAAGCGCGCTATAGCCTGGCATACTCATTGACGGTGGGTCTATACCCTGCACTAATACTGCTTATAGGATGTCTGCAGCTAATTAACAAGCACATGCTTCCGGGGAGAATCTGTGCTCTGGTCGCCTGTTAATCACTGTCACTTTCTTGGGGCCTTACTTCTTACAATGTTGCTATTTTATAAAGAGTCATCATACACCCATGATAGTAGCCAAAAAGCGCTTGAATCCTATAGGCGTAACGGTAGTCAAAAGAAAGATGTCTGCCTCAGTTGTTGGTCCATACTGTAAACGTAGAGGAAGTAGTTTTTGGGATTAAGCTATGAAACAAGTAACTTTGAAACAAGTCATTGCTAAAATAGTATTGCAATCTAAAAACACCCGTCTCTCTTCTTTGCAAGAATTCACTGCTGTTATGTTGTATAATGTATCTTCTTACCTCCTACATTTTTTTAGGCACCTGCCCCCACTGGTATCTGATACAGTGATGTAAAAATGAGCTGCTTAAGGTACTGGGCTTTACTACAGTGAATGCCAGTGTTTCCAGTATTCACTTTGAATGAAAGGAGAATACTGTATTTGTTCATCATTGTTGAAGTGTGTTAAGTCTCTGTTTAAATGGTTCCCATTTAACTACCTTTCAAAACACAGCATGACATTGGAAACTGCACACATTGTAACAATATTGTTGAATATGTAAACTGTCTTTTTTTCCCCAAAATAATGAAAAGGGTGACATCCTAAGTTATCGCACAGATCAAACCGGATACCGAAATTAATTCTGATCACTAGCCTTTGTGACAGCCACAGCAGTCAACTGTTCATCTGGCCATGCAGTAATTATCCAAAATGTCATATATGCAAATCCCATATTGTTAATTAGTATCAAAGAACAGCTTGTGGGTGCAATGTAAAACAATCGGTTTGGACAAAGAAAAAAACAGTTCTACTAGTATGGTATATTCATATTCTCTTGTTTTATCATTTTGCGTTATTATTATTATATTGTTATTATTGTTACATGTTATTATTATTATTATTATTATTATTGTTGTTGTTGTCATTTGCAGTACAAAGAGGGCGCTACAAAAGTAGCAATTTTTTGTGGTTTGTATTTGGATAGCAAAAGGAAATCCTGGAACTAATGCTGTCTGTGAAAGTAGTGAAAATAAACGGGTATGTGTAGTACCTGAAGGCTGGAATTAGTGTTTTAGAATATAGATCCTTTTACAAGGTCGTTGTTCTCTTCATTATGCATGTGTTAGGACTGTTGCTTTAACGACTCCACTCTGAAGACTGTCTGCAAATGGACAGTTTAAAAAAAAAAAACATAAATTGCTGTTACAATGTTCCCACTTGTGGCATAAAAAGAATTTGCACAATTGTTGTAAGACATACCGCAATGAGTCGTATACAGAAAGAAAGCTGCAAATGTGAAGTTTTGCGGTGGACTGGAAGTTTTTGGGAAATCATGTTATTTACGATTGATAAAAGTTCCGTGTCGTATACTATGTGGTTGCTTTAATGTTTGCTCTGGAAGAACGAAGGCAGCTTTCCACCTGGACATTATTGTGACATAATCATAATTTTGTAGCAGATAGCAAGTCTCAGGCATTAAGGGCATAAGATTAGTAGGACGTGTCTTTCAACACTTTGGTCAAAAACTAAATAAAACTTGGATTTAGTTCCAAAAATTCTTAAAATACATAGTGCGGATTATAGTTTAAAATTACACGAATAACAGTAACATGAAAGTGCACTTTCCTGAGTTAAAAAAAAGTGTATTCATCTTCAATAAACTTCTTTTTTATGTGTAACTAAAGCTAAAATTGCCTTTTAATCATCAGGCTACTTTGTCATTTTGCAAAATGCAAATCAAACTGGCTAAAACATTAATTCATGAATATAATTTCATCTTACAATGACAACGGTATTAGAGGTAGACATTAGCAAAGTATATATTTCTTTTAATGTTAATGACCAGACAATCAAACTGGAAATAAATTTACTTTTTACCATTTGTGTGCCTCTCCATATCTTGGTAACATTCACATTTTCAGACCCTACTGGATCTTACAGGTATCTTGCCAAAATTTATATATGTATTTATGGAGAATAGGAACTTTTTTTCTATTCTAATGCTAGTTTGTCAGCTTGTTTTTTTATGATGAAACATTTCTCCAATAAAATTTTCTTCCACAAAATAAAATCCAAAATAAATGTATGTGTTCATGGTGAGGAATCGTTACATATATAATCCCATATCATTCTTGTGTTATTCTGAATTGCACATGATGAATGTGAAGAGACCTTTGAATGAATTCAAGTGTACAGGCAGTCTCCTCTTGGGACTGTAGGTTAAAGATGCAGAACACTGAAAACAGAGCCCCTCTCACAAAGGGTGATTAAAACACTAACTATAAAGTGTTAGGGAAGTTACTCACAAAAGAAATTCATTAAAGACAGAGGTGGAAAGTTCAGGTCCAGAAAGGACAAATGCAGACCAAAGTTTTGTTTCAGCCAACTGTTCGAGTACTCTGTGACTCTTTTTATACTCAATTGGTTGACGGTGGGTCTATACCCTGCACTAATACTGCTTATAGGATGTCTGCAGGTAATTAACAATCACATGTTGACTGATTTTTGTGAGTATCTTCCTCAACACTAACTGAAGGCTGACAAATTTCTCATCCATGATTGTATATTAATGTTAATACCTGTTAAGGTTAAGACCTGAGCAGATAACCTAGGTGCCTGTGAGCTAACATCAGTCGTTAATGCTGCTGACGTTAATGTTAATTTAGTGTTTCCAAGTGTACTGTAAGTTGTAGCGAGTTTCAGCATGCTTGCTTGTTGGAAAAACTGCCAGTTGTACCTTTGGTGTGATATTTTTCAAACTTACATTTAAAAGTTTGCTTTAACTCTACTACAGTTAGTTTTTTTTAATGTAAGCTGCAACTATTTTTCCAATTTAGATGAAAATGCACAGGAAACAGAAGACAAACTCCCAACGCACCATAATGCCTGTAGCCACAAACCAACCGATCAAACAAAAACCAATGTTTGTACTATTCAGAAATCAGCATTACAAAATAACACTAAAATAGATCATGTGACTGCTGTACTGACCAGTCCCAGCATGGCAAGTTAGAGAGAGCCGTAAGCTATATGTTACTGATCAGTCAGGGTACGTTTAAAGGTAGACAGTAAGCAAACATCGTCAGACAGGTAAAACGTATTTCAACTTACCTTATCATTTGCTGATGAAGTACAGCGTTCATATGGACAGTCCTCGAAAACAAAGTCCAGTTGGCTTCAGCACTTTGTGTTCAGCGTGGCTCCCTTCCCTTCTGTATTTGCGAGGGCCCTCTGCAGATGATTCTAAAAGAAGTGTGGGAATGCAGCGACACTGGCGGTACATTGCAGTGCTGTACCTGTATGGGAAACTACAAGCTGCCCATCAATACTGCCCAGAATGCATTTCTTTCTACAGTATTGTGGCGTTTTTAATGATCCGTTACTGTAACTTCTCACTGTTGTCTTACAGAATTTACACATGTAAATTACATTTTATATTCCATATATTAAACAGTTACATAATTATTGGTACTCACCACCCTTAAGAGGATACATATAGTCCTTAGTATACATTTATATATATATATATATACTAAAAACACTTAGATTCTCGAAAGGCTCTGTGTTGGTGGAGACATACTTAAGGTTTATAGGTACACCTTTGAAGCATAGTTATACAGCTGATGTCTGAGTGCGGTTATATCCTGATAACAGCACACGTAGAACACCTCTTGTCCAATCATATTTCTTGGTTGGAACTAACTGTTGTGTAAATATATACATCCTGTTTATATTTAATACACTTAGAAATTACCAGTAGTGTGTTTCAAAACACCCAAGGCAGCTACAATAAGATATATAAAAAGCAATAACCGCTGAATAAATCATTTAAAATAGGCGTGTGAAGAGTGTGTGGACTGTCAGCCATAGTCAATAGAGTGCACGGTAAATTAAGTTATGTTAAGTTAAGTAATGAAGGGATTTGAAGATGAGCTATGAAATGTTTTGGTAGAGGACAGTAGCGTAAGAAGCCTTTCTGGATACAAGGGAATGTTATTTGATTATAGCTTTAACGTTACAGAAATGTGACTATATTTTTCTCCCACCGTCTTGTGCAAAAGCTGAACGTAAATCAACAAGTAATTGTGTCCAGAATTCTGTCGTGGAACTTGGGCAATGCGCAGCAAAAAACGCAGCAAAAAACGCAGCAAAAAAGGGCTCTAAGAAATTTCTGAGACTTCCTCCTATCTGTCTATATGCTGTCAAAATTTGAAAAAATCACGGAGCGCTCATATATGGTAGATAATTAACTAGATTGGGACATTATGATTTGGGGACCTGTTCATCACGGAAGCACAAACTGTTCCACTGCCAGTACTTTCCAGAGAAAGATTGAAACATTGTCCTTTGCTTGTTACACTGCAGGGCTCGAAATATACTGGAATGAATGTCAAAGCGCAGAATCGGCTACAGTGCTTAATGAATGTCTAAAAATAAGGCCACAGATGTTAAGGATTCGATACATTTTGAAGTAAGCAAGAGGTATTCCTGTAGGTAGTGCTCATTTGACAGACAAATAAGGGAAATATGCATTGTCAATTTAAAATATTTTTATTCTTCTATATAGTTTTTAATATATGTTATACGAGATAATATTATGTCTCCTGGAGATTTTACTGTTTAAGAATTTTTCTTCCTTTAAGTGAAAGTTGCACATGTAATACTTGGAAAGGTAAAAGTATGGTTTTATGGGCCTTTTAATAGTATGAGCTTGGTGTTTACATTTTGTGTCCCCAGTCTTGCATGATTAACAAACACATATATTCTGCCCTTTTTAATATGTGGCATGTTGACATACACCCTAATACACCTTAATACACCCTAATACACCCTAATTCACCTTAATACACCCTAATAACCTTAATACACCCTAATACACCCTAATACAACATTAAATTCACAGCTCAGCTAAGCTGCTGGCTCATACCTTTGTCATCTTTCCCCTCACCTCAGCTTCTACAGCTGTGTCCTGTTTGGGGCGTCTGACCTCTGCCATATTGTTCCAACTTGTTCAGAACTCATTCAGCTGTATGTTTAAACACCCTAAATGGTCACGCTTCCCTCCCATCCTGGTCTCTCTCGTTTAGTGCTCATAAAGGCATAAAATTACATCTACATGTTCTTCATTTTGAGCTACCAAAATCAGAAGAGTGTCTGCCAAGATGATATACCAGGGATTTAGAAATTCTGCAAGCACTGAATAAATAAGTCTACTCGTTCTAATTGATGCACATTTATTTTCAGATTTTGTTTGTTGCTTTAACTCAAAGACAATTAATCTAAGAGTTAAAAGTTCTGCCTGTTAGCTTCATGCAGTACATTATCAACACTTTCAAAATGTCCCCTTTGCTATTAAACCAGTGATGGTTTATCCATAGTATTCATTGAGAAGGAAATTTTAATAATTTTCCCCCAACAAAACATTCTTTGTGTCTCTGCAACAGACAATAAAATAGGAGAAAATGAGTATTAGAAAAACAACAGTTGTCACTATTGATTAACTTGTGATATGTCTTCCTTGTTTGCTCTCTGTCTGTCTACTAATGGAACGAAGATGACCCTCGTTTCGGTTGAAGACTGACAGATAAGCGATGACAGCTGGGCTCAACAGAATTCTCTTTGTGGAGCCCAGATTTTGTGCCTGTAGTCATTATTTATGAGCCTAGGAAGAGTAGCAAGAATGGGTGATCATCAGTTCAACTCCTAACTGCTTATCCTTGCCACGGTCACCTGGAGCCGATCCCAGACAGCACGGGGCACCAGGCTGGGATGCGCTTCCATTCAGGCCATATGCACACACTCTGTGGCCAGTTTAGAGGCACCAATTAACCTGTCTGTCTTGATACTGTGGGGGGGGACACCCAACCAATACAGAGAGAGCATGCAGTAAAGCTTTACATTGACAGCACCCTCATAATGCATTCATAGACATTCAGTGCACCTTCATAACCCATTCATTATGCATTCATAGAACATTCATAAAGAGCATGTCATTATGACATACCTTAATGTCCTAAAATCCCTTAACCCTGTTATTAATATGCATTAATAACAGACATTATAATTGTATAATCATATTGTTTGTTGTTAATGTATACATATTAAAGCTGTCATATCTTGTTCATTGGAAGTGTTTTTTGGAGTTAGGCCCCAGAGTTTAAGTTTGTACCATGTTTTTCTGTGTTGGTTATATTACTTTATCATATAACGTTATTTCAGTTTGTATTAAATGCAATTATTCACATATGAGTACATAACCTTGTACTGATTGTTTTGTATATACTGAGCCTATTCTTTAGATCAGACGAGGTATGTCAGATGTGTCACTTCATATTTTTAAAATACCCTGTGTTTATTAAAGTGTAGGGTGATACGATATAGGAAAAAAATCAAAATATTTCAAAATGTTGAGATTAAAAATGAGATATTTATAAAAGAAAAGAGGAGCTGAAAATGAACCTAAATTAAACTATAACCAAACAGAAACTCCATGTTATTATCTTCCAGTAGAGTATGTGAAGTAGCTTAGTGGTATTGCTGAGAGTTGTGCCAATGTTTAGAGAAAATTATTGATGGTTCCAACTGTCAGGGCCCTTGCAATGCGACAGTTGCATGTGAATAATATCGATATTAGTAATTAAGATTGTACATCTTGTAGGTCTAGTAACCATTACTCTATGCAGTTAGGTGGTTGGAGCATGACATGATATGATTCACCAAAATCTGAGATCCTACCATCCATTTTCCATAACTGCTTCTCCAGCGGAGGGTCCCCTGATGCACATTTATAGAACACCCTGGATGTGATGCCAGCCAATCATAGGACAGACATGTGACATTTGTTTTTAATGTTGACACCACATATGGAAAGCAAATATAGGTACCTATATGTAAATATATGTAAATCCAGTTTTAATGATATTTGAATACATGTAAAATATAAATATATTTGTAGATATATATGCAGCATATATGCTTAATAAATATATATTTTTTGCCATATGGAGAGGTACTGTGTGGGTCTGTGTGGTTTTCCTCAGGGTAGTCTGGTTTTCTCCTGTAATACAACAAAAAAAAACACAATGTTAGGTGAGTTAATGTCTGTAAATTGCAATGGACTGGCATCTCATTCGGGTCTCCTGCCTTATTCCCAGTGCTTCCTGGAATTGGCTCCAGACTTGCCGTGTCCCTGTTCCGGATAGACACTTATGGGAAAATTCATGGACTGATGAATGCATTTCGTCATGTGCTGATGGTATATTCAGGATGAACCATTACCTGCCAAATGTGCTTGACTAGGGCGAGTTGTCATGACATTGATGAGTCACTGTTTTGGGACTGGACTGTAAGTCTTTCTTATGCCTGAAAGAAGCCTGCTATGATTTAACGGTGTTTTCAAGCTAATTACAGAAACTGGATCATGCAAAACCTTTGCTTCTGGAAATAAAAGTAATTGCCCTAATTATTTGGTCTGGTTTCACAGGAATTCTTAATTTTATGCTTAAATGAAAACAGAACACTTTCCTTTAGTTTGCAGATTAAATGTGCATCTTTCATCGTCTCTTAGGTATTTTCCCATTCTGCGCACGTCAGTATTCCTTGGTAACCTTGCACAAATCAGATATAAGAAAGATTCAGCCAGCATATACAACAAAGTCCCGTCAAGCCGTTCTCCCCTCCCCACGCTTTTATAACCGACTTGTACAGGAATACACCTTTCAGTGTCCAAATGCAACAAAAAAAAAACTGTTATCAGACAACTCCAAACATCCCCACGTTTTATTTCACCTGCTATTTTACTCAGTCAAATGATTTCTTCTGAGCAACAGCCAAAAACAAAAAGGTGTATTTCAGAAGCAGAGCAAGGGAGCCGGAAACCAAACGATAGAAAACAACATGAATAATACAACTGAATAAAGCAGGAAAGTCTAACTTTTACAATAGGTAGCATGTTCTGCAGGGTCTCTAGGATGCGATTTAGCGGAGAGGAAGGCAGTTCTGAAATACTGCCCAAACCATCCTGACATATCTTAGCTTTAGGGCAAAAGTACGTCTTTCGGAGGCCGTGAGTGACATTTTGATGATGGATAAAGGTAAAAATCCTAAGGATGTCCTGCTGCCTTACGGTTGGAGTGAAACCCGTCTGGAATATAAATTATTCTGCAATGAAGCCGCTTTCGGCTTACCCAGAGGTGATGTACTATAATTACAAAGTGACAAAACTCATCAATGTTTCGTGCACATACCTGTAATTGTACCAATGCATGTGTTAGGATGTTTATCATTTTCACTTCCATTGTCAAAAAAGAATTTTCAAGAAAAATTTAATTTTTTTCTGCTCCTCTTGAAATAGCATGATGTTCATCAAAACAGCCTCTTCTTGCTCTTATCGTCTACATCATACAACATTTGACGGCAGTGCTCATTAAAATATTCGGATTATAGACACACCGTGAGCCTCGTAAATCATATTAGGGACTATATAGCAGTCTGTTTGTGTTTAGGGCTGAAATATTTTGATAGTCGTATAATCTATCGATTATTGAAACGAAAAATCCATTAGTTGGATGAATCACCCGATCACCCATTACCAAATGACTCTTATTTGGTTTTAGCTGTCAACTTTTAAGTTTGGCTTGGGGTTGTTTCATGCATTTGCTAACAATCAAAAAATTTGTATTCAAAAATGCACTTATACTGAATGCATCTGTTAATACAAAAGATAAATAAAACATCCAATATCTATTTCTCCTGTTAAAATGAAGGATAAGCAATGTAGCAGGAATTAAATATACTAAAACCACATCAGTTTTCCCTAAATCAGGTAAACCAAACAATCCATCTAAATTTAAATTTAAATTTTAGAAGTAAGGATAGAATGTACTTTCTGTTCCTTGTGCCTTCTGTTGTCTGTCTGCTCTCTATTTCAACTAATGTTTACAATCGTAGTTCTGTATTGGAATCGAGTATTGGTAATCGAGTATTGGAAATCGAGTATTGGTAATCAGGTCAGCACGAGAGGCTGTTTAAGGCAAAATTACTGAAACACTTGCACATACACATGCTGAACTGGTCCTCACCACTGAAACACTTGCACACACACATGCTGAACTGGTCCTCACCACTGAAACAGTTACACACACACTTAATTCGATTCAATTTCAATTTTCGATTCGATTTCGATTTCAATTTTTGATTTGACAATATGAATGAATATAGATTTAGAGTTTGGAGTTTTTTTTAGATTTTTAAATGCTCCCACACTTCTGAAGTTTTTGCTTTTGAAGCTACCGTCGTGCCTTGATTAACTTCTCTCTCGTGGGCGGTAATATCAAAAAATTTTGAGAAGCACACGTGATGATGTCAGCAATTAATCGACTCTTAAATTAGTTGGCAACTAATTTGGCCATCGATTTTAGTTAGCTAAATCAATGAATTGTTGCACCTCTATTTGTGTTATGCCGCGTAACGGATGTGTTTTGAGTGCCCTGACCATGTGACACCGATCTGAAAGGGGGGATTCTTCTGGGGAATGGAGGGTACAGATGGAGGGTACAGA
>JAODKF010000002.1:1398626-1416858 GCA_026779585.1 Mormyrus proboscirostris
AGTGCCCTGACCATGTGACACCGATCTGAAAGGGGGGATTCTTCTGGGGAATGGAGGGTACAGATGGAGGGTACAGAATGGAGGGTACAGATGGAGGGTACAGAATGGAGGGTACAGATGGAGGGTACAGATGGAGGGTACAGAATGGAGGGTACAGAATGGAGGGTACAGATGGAGGGTACAGATGGAGGGTACAGAATGGAGGGTACAGATGGAGAGGCAGCATTTCTAGGGAAAGCCGTCTGGGTCCTGGGCTTTGTGGAAATACTAGCAACAGTTCGGCATGTAAAAGAGGAGTGTGCACTGATGCTCTGCAGCTAATGCCAGGGAAGGGACCTCAGCCAGGAGGATCCTCACACATGGTGGCCGGGCGGGGGGGGGTTAGTCATGGGAGGTTCATAACTGGTGGAACTGTCAAAACAACTGCCATGACAATGGAGGTCCAATATTATGGGCGTTTTCAGCTTCTAAATTGGACCAGGACTTTAAATATATGGCTGCTTTGACAACTAATGGATTTGTGAAGATACAGGTTGGCCATTATTACCATAAAGAGAATAATTAAAAAAAAAGTCTTTGGTATGTTTCCTTATATTCAACTCACATTAATATTCAGCTCACTTTTTATCTTATTTAAATACCTTTTCCTTCTAACATACATAAGAATCTGTGATTTGATTCCATGTACATATATTTCTTACATGTATTGGGAGACTGAGCTCTGGGATGGAGACCATTTTCTTCAAGGCTCCCCAGAATCACTGCAAATGCATGGACCTGATTCCGGTCACATGTTATGCTGTTATTGTATTAGCAATCATGAGGCATTAATACGAACTGAAGTATCATCTTACTGCTTGTGAGTGAGCTTCTGCAATTAAGGCAGTGCAGCTCAATGCATGAAAATAATTCACTTTACGCTGTTGCATGATAGTATCCACGTAAACGATGATGGGGACCGTGGCGATGATGCCAAGCCGGGCATCTATGTCATTTTTCTTGGATGGAGCACAAAAGGCACTGTGGCAGAATAAAAAGGCGGGACACTGGAACAGGCACAGAACCAAGGCAATTATTTTGCCAACTGGCTAGGAGACCATGAACCACAATTGGCCAATTAAGCGCAAGACCCACCTCCTAGGGAAAAATGAATGATGACAGCAAAAAGGATATAGCCTAACACAATTAGTGTTTCATTTTCAAAATATATAAGTATTATATATATATATATATATATATACACACACACACACATACACACACACACACAATTTTACTTTAATCCTTGCTTCCTTGCTTATGCACAGTGAAATGATCATTTTTCTCACATTGTTTTGTTTTACACAAAGAAATTATTTATAGTACATGTTTCAGTAGTTATGTTTGTACATTATGTGGCTATATAGGTGTATCATTGCTCAGTGTATGTGATTAGTGATTAGACAGCTACCATATTACTAGCAATAGGATAACATAGGAGGTGACGGAATCCTAGACTCGCGAAACATTCCCGATTCTCGGAGCACTGCGGATCCTGTAGTCACGCATTACCTATGGATACTGTTCCCTTAGGTGGCTTTACTTCCACAAGGCATGGACGCTGCCGCTGGGCCTGGTTTCCTACGGACCCTTTACATGTACATTTGACGTAGTGACCTTTGCCTTGTCATTGTGAACCATGGTTGTCTCCCTTGCGGTTTTAGGGAACATTCCCAGTGGTTTGCTTTTCTCCACAGATGTCGCTAAATGTCAGCCATCTCAGCCTAATGTGTTAAGCGTTAACTCTGCTGTAATTCCAGATGGGCACGCAATAGAATGACGCGGTAAAGTGTTACCCCAAGCAGCCCTGAAGTCTGTAAAGCATGCTGGGACACGTATTAAATGCTATAGAGGCGTCAAGGAAGTGGAGTTAGTGCTGACTTAACCAACGAACAAAATCAATGGCTGGAAGGGACTTCGCCAGCCACAAAACAATTTTAATGTTGATGCATGATCACTGCATTATGTAGGATGGTGGGAAACAGATGATAACCATATAATTTGTACTAGAAGCAATGAAATTGTTCACGATGTGCTTGTGAAGACACAGTTTGTAGAAGAGGTTTTATTTCAGTAAATTCAGCATAACAATGATGCGGTGCATTGTACATACTAAGAAACTAGACTGTTTTTTAATATTAGGTGCAAACCATTGTGTCGATTTCATCTTTTATATTATACCATGATAAGAATGACAGGATTGTTGTAATAACCCCTTTTTGAATAAACACAATCATTGTTCATACCTTTGACTTGAAAATAGTGTAAATTATTTTGTAATGAAAACGGTAGGAAGCCAGATTATTGTTTTAATAATGCATTTTTTTGTGCAATTACATGATGTATTTATGAGAATGGGTGGAATGCATCTGATGTAACACGTAATGTTTAAATGTGTAAATTGCAATTTTTATTGATTGAATGAACCTTTGCAAGTGAAGGTTTATAAACCTGTAAAATTCTTCAGTATGGAGAAGGAGTACGCTGAGAGCTTGGGGAGATGTGCCGTGATGCACTGCCTTCTGAATACAGACTCCCTTCTGCTGATACTGTCAGAGGTGTGCATTACGGTATGGATGACTGCTGTGTAAGAGAGACCTGCATAGCATAAATATAAGATAAAGATATCTCATTCATGAGAACCGACAGTGAACTCTCCTGCAGAAGTGGTATCCTGGAAATATTTTACGTTAAATAAGGCGAATTTAGGAGTTATGGAAAACAAACCGTTTGTGAAATGTAAATGAATAGCACTGTGAATTAGCTATTATGGAAAATAAATCTAAAAAGTTTTACATGCTAGATTTGTAATATGTCTCTGCTTCTTCTAAATGAGATGTTTAATGAGGCGCGTTTTTTAACGAGATCTGCCTTGGGCCAATGGCTCACCTCGTCTGCTTTGAGGACTGTGATACACAATTGAGACACAAACCAACGCCATCTTCCATTTCTGGGTCATTCCCTAATAGGTTTAACTTGGCTGGCTAGCTGACACATTCTCAGTTCACTTGTGAATTCTCTTGAAGTATGACAACTTTTCCCTGTGAAATAAACCTTGAGTGCTGTTTTTTTTTTTGGTCAAAAACTTTGAGCTATACTGACCTTGCCAATAGAATCTCATTTTATCGCAATTAAGTCCAGTAAAGCCTAACTAACAGATATCACCAGAAAGACATTTTCTCTGAGGAAGTTATACTAGCAAACTAAATAAATATTTTTCTTTTCACGTGTCTTATTTGTTTCATTTATGACTTCTCCATCCTTCTAAAGCATAGCTGGAAATTGAATAACGTTGTTGCGTTTTTCTTTTTCTCTTCCAAAAATATGAATCATTGGCAATATATGCATTTCCTTATTTCCACTAGCTTAAACCTCGCACACCTGCTTTTATTCCACGTGGATCCAGTAGAGTGATTTTGACATAATTGATATAATCGAGTGATTTAACGTCAGCCACATGGCTAAATGAATTAATAAACGAGAGAGGATGTAAGGTGATGGTGAGGTGGCTCCGCTTGTGGAAAGACCCTCACCTCAATCCATTTTCTGGAAACCTGGGCTGTAATGGACTGGCGGCTATTTCACTGAAGTAATTGTTATGTGTTCACAAAAGGCGCTATTGATCAAAGTCAAAAGTGGGTGGCGTTGGCTATTGGCTTGGGAGACATATTAGAATGGTTTAACAGTGACACTCCCTCGTGAACCGGGACTGCAGATGTCCCCCGCTGACTCATTTATTATCTGGCAGATGCTGTATATCCAGCCTTCCCAGTGAAGGAATCTACTTAAGAGACGCCATAATTATTCAGTTGAGTTGCTATCTACTTTTTCCGACTTCTGGATAGACGCTATAATGGCAACATTTATAGTCAAATGAATAGCTTTGTTCACCCCACAAAAGCAAGACTATTGTGCTGTATAGAAAGTCACTGAAGATAAATAAAGGGCAGCCCACACTGAATCAATTTGAATTTATTTCATTTATATGAACGTGTATGTTTCCTAGCAAATCTATTTACACGGTCTGAGGTGTGGTCTGCATATATATTTTTAGAGTCATTGTCACTATTCTTAATAGAAGGAGTGTTTCTAGAACCATCTTTCAAGAAACAGGGTGATGATTAGGATGAAAATTATTATGATCCGGATTTCATGTTACAAAGCTTGTTTGAATTTGTGTATTTTATCCCTTTGTGATCCCCCCTGGCTTATAAAATATATAAATGTGGTTAATCCAAGGATGGGGCATTGGGCTCAGATAATGAATACGATACAGAGATTTAATTACGCCACTTGATGGATGTCTTACCATTGATGATGGAACTGGATAGCCGCACCGCTGATTAGCCCTCTTTGGACAGCTCTTTCTCACTCTGTCGGAGAGTCCTGTAGACAGAATGGAAATCCGATGGTGATGCTTTTAACCATCAAATTAATGGAATATTTTTATGCTGATTGTGCTTGCCTATGCCTGTCCATTTTTTAAAAAAACATACTTTCAATCAATATGGAGTCGATCATTTCAAGCCACCCGTTAAATAACTGAATTTACGGCAGCATGAATGATGAGCGTATTGCAGTTTTTTTCAGCTTGCTGGTTTCTGAAGGTGAGCAGGAGGATTAGGGAACCATTAGATAGGAAACCGACAGACTCTGATAATACCATGACGATGGATTTACCCAAAATGATCACTCAAACACTAACTGAATTGTCCTCCTTACCGAAATAGATCAAATCTTTATTTGTGACCCGATAATGTGTTTCAAAGGTATTTCAGTATTTCATTATTCTCATTTGTTTTGGAAATATTAATCATTTGTCACACGTAGGTAAACTAGGAAGCCAACAAGTATATTACATTCTCTTTCTCTGGTAATTGGTGCAGTAAATCCATCATTAAACAGCAAAGTTATTGACAGTGAACAAAGTTATGGTTGTTCATGCTGAAAACGTTTAAATTCACCAACAGACCATATAATAATAGTATACCTGTCTGAAATTAGCTTGCAGAAATAGGTTCAATAAAGGCTCTTAATGTCTAAATTGCACATCAAGCAGTCATTCCTGTGTTGTAATTAGGCTTTATTTCCTAGAATGTCTTTGACTTGGACCCACTTCAGAAAAGATGCCATGTCAGAGCAGATGAATTTCAGAAAAGCTGTTTTGCAGGGGTAGTAGCCTGGATGTCTTTACCTCCGAAATGATCTACAGTTTCAAGCTGGATATGAGAGCGAGGTAGCATCTTCCAAATCCACTATGCGCTGTAGGTCTTGCTATTTGTAATGATGATGATGTTGCTGTTTAGCATACTCAGTGCTGGATGTTTCAGAGACAGATCAGCGGCGGTCTGAATGCAGAAGGAGGGGAGAGGGGTGAACTGCAAGCCGTAGGCCACGTTTGGCAAACGGTACACCTCACGGAGCGTGACACACACGGCTTTCTGCTGTACCTCAGCTGTCAGCCAACTGATTGAAGCAATTATTTGGAGAGAAAACCCCGTCACCTGTTGTGTAGGCCGTCCGTCACTCACTAATTAAAATGTATTTTCTAAAACCTGCTGGACCTCAGCCCTTCCGGACCAGTATTAGCCGCTGTGGATTTTGCCTGTTGGGATTTTCTGATTTTCACTCCCTGCTCATTCTTTAGTAAAAGTTTAGTGTGGAAGGTGTGGTTTTATTTTTGCAGACTTCTACTGTCTGCACAGAAAAATACTGCTGAGACTTGGTGCATCTAAACACACATTTGATATTTAGGGAAGTGTATGATATTTGTTAGTAAGATTTTAAGGAAAAAAACAGGGTTTGATTTACCTTATTCTGTAATTTCTGATGGAGTACAAGAATCACATTATCCCTGTGTCACATTATTTGTAGATGGTTCACATTCATATGCGAATAAATAAATGCTGTATGTTTTTAACATATATTTTTAACTGCAAACAGTGCTGTGTAGCTATGAGGGCAAAAGACGCATTTAGAATGAGAGAAGGATGTTTAGTCTAAGCTGCTCAGCTGGATAGCTACTATGATAACCCTGAATCCATTAAGGGCAATTAGTATTTGTGACATGCCTCCGTTTATACGGACCACCCTGAAGGCCGCAGTATGTTTGGGCAACTCGTGGTGACCCGGAGCAGGGGTGACCCCTTGTCATTTGGTCACTGTTTGCGATATGATAGTCTAACCCTTCCTCACAAATGACCTTTTCAAACAGCCCCAATCCCTTGGTGTACAGTATATGTCTGCCAGAGATGTACTGTGATTAGAAAGCAGTCTGGAAAAATCTTGCTTTGGCACCAGAATGGTTCAGAAGCAAGTCCAGCCCGAGAATCACATATAAACAAAACCGAATTACGAGATGGAGAAAATCCCAAATTACAAGCAGCACATTGCAGGAAGGCTAACCGCCATGATGTGCCAAAACCAGGAAGCTGTGGACTGGAACATTTCCTGACACCATCATACATCCATTTGCCTCTATGATGTGCAAAAGCTATTTTAGGAACATGCAGTTAATGAGTAGCCTACTGGTAACATTAAACTATAAAAAAAAATAAAAACCTGCAGTCATGAATTGACCAAACCTGTATATTTCACAAAAATAACATGGTCACACTTCTAATGATTTGAAAGGTGTGGCAGCTCAGGAGGCCATGGCTGGTGGTTCTCTTGTGAATCGTCTGTCATGCAGCTCTACTCGGTTTGGTTATGTAAGTATCATTTTCAGCTCTGTTGGAATTTATCGACCCTTTGAATGCTGCATACTCAATATTGTCCTCCCCAGACTTGGGTCTGGAACGACTAGAGAAGATCATGTGTGCTCGAAATAGAACATTTCAACCCAAACTATAATTTTGCACTTATTGTTTGCAGTATAATATTTACAGGCGAGATAAGGGCAGTGTTTCAGGACCGCCCCGCATGTCACGCCAAAGGTAGCCTTCCCCGCGACTCATTCATTTGCAGCTGCGGTTTACGTAGAGACGCACAAGGCCTCTCGCTTCCTGTGCGTTGCCCTGGAAACCATGTCAGCGCCCCTGATCGCTGCCAGCCGCTCGGTAATACAATGCAAGCGGAGCGGCAGAAGCACATTTTGATAATCTGTTTAAAATCCTATCAGGAGAAGAGTGGGGCCAGCATGCTTGACAAAGGCAAACAACGCTAAAGCAATGACACCCCCCTCCCCCCACCCAAGACTACTCTCTGGCCTCCTGTTTTTTACCTTAGATTTAGCTTTTGCATTCCTGTAAGGGCAGCAAACCACCAGTGTGAATAATAATGATTTAGCTAATGATTTTGAAGCCTCACTGTCATAAATCCAAAGCACGCCTACATTTTGCTTGAATATCTAACACATCTGTTCCCCAAAACAGGGCCGCCTCGCGGGAAGCACTTAGACCGAGGCGGAGGGACTTCCATTCGGCAGCCACTCAAAGCATAATGATACTGCATGTGTGCACTGCTCGCCTTCCCGGGGGGAATCTCTCTCTGCGCTCGTCAAGTGTTATTGTGACACATAATCCAATCCACTGTCCCGGTGTCATTTAGGGGATTCTGAGTGTACGGCCTGCCATTCTGTGTTCTCCATTAGTCTGGTGTCCTGAGCTGAACTGTTGGGCAGATAATGGCGAGCGGAATTGATGCAAGTTTCCAGCTGTAATGTTGGCCCGTTAATGTCAAATCCTGGAGGTTATTCCATTACTTTTGCTTCTTGTAATTCCTGCTTTATCAAAACTAAATATTTTGATCGATTTTATTATTTTGACTTGGAGCTAGTCTACTCATATTTACAATTTGTCTGTTAAATAGACAATGCTTTGGTGAAGAACAACGGCGATGCTTTCTTGTTGTTTCAAAACAAGAATTAGTGTAAAGGATCTCGTTTGCCTGCACCTCGGACAGAGGCAACTTCAGCTTTCAGCTTTATCAGTTTTGCATTTAATTATTTGACAGATGCCTTTCAGCTAATAGGCCTGTGGGTTGGCGTATATATTGTGTGCCTTAAACAGTAGACAAACATCACCAATGTAAGTGCCGAGCGATTAGACAACCCAACCCCACGCCCACGAAGTATAAAATTAGGGAATGGAAAAGAAGGATGAATGAGAAATGAACTGGTATATGAAAGGTTTAAGACTGTGTTGACTGTGTCGCTCTCTGCTTAATCCTGAGAGCATGCAAGCACAGGATTCTTTCTGTAGCTACTATGGCATGGTGACAATAACAAACAAACTGAAGGGAAAGAAAACAAATCTCAATTCTTGGTTTCTGGAGGGATAAACTCGAAATCTGACCCGCTCAATGTGTTTGTGTGACTTCAGTAAAAGACGTTTTGGAAGGTCTCGCACCTCCAGCCAACACTGCAGACACACTTCTCACTCTGACAATGATACAATGGAGACGCCAAAGAAGCAAAAGACCCGGTGAAAGCCGGCTGTCCCTGCAGCCTTTGGTTGTCGTGAGAATGACCTTCTTTGGGTCGATGTTCCGGAAACGGCTTCGAAAGAGGGCAGCGATAATGAAGAAACTTCCTGTGGGCACCAACTTCTGCAACACCAGGAAATAGTACTATTCTTAGATTACGCAGAATCTAGGACCATGTCTAAATAAAACAAACCTCAGATAAAACAAAACTTTAACAATAAAAATGTTACGTATGTCCTGATTGTGCCGAGTTCAAGGTGACCCTGGGTCAGCAAGGGAGGGGCTTGCATTTCTCTTCTATAACCAATCACAGTCTTCATTGTATGACATCACCACATTAATTAAAACCAGAGGTTTCTGTGAATTGGCAAGGTGCACAGATTTGTAAAGTAACTAGGCCACTTAGAATATGACTCCGGACCACTCAGTTGGTGAGCAAAGTTCTCTCCTTTATTTCAGCAATAACTACATCTCTCTGTGTACCAGTCGGGGCAGCTTTGAACCCCATCCTGCAGGTGACTTCCCCCCTTCTCTGCTGACCACATCCCCACGGTCTTCAGTACCTGTGAGACTGACCACGTGCAGGCTACCGTGAGACAATGACACACGGTATTCAAAACAATCTCTTCTGGCCTAAGGCCCAAGATATAACAGACCCAATGTGCCTCCCCTGCTTGGCCTACCGATATCCAGCATTCTTTCCACGTAATTTTATCTGACTGAAAATTATTACTATGATTCTCATAATATTTTTATGATCTCTTTAGTACTGGGTCTGTGTTTGGTTTATCTCCAGTAGCATGCATTTTGGGGAGTTTTGGACTAACTTTGGGTTAACTGTGAACTTAAAACATAAACGGTTTCTTGGACTCTGTTCCTTATAGCTGAACGATCTTATGTAATTTTTACATTAAGACTGTAAGGTCTACCTGCCATCAAAAGGCTTCTTAGAATGTACAGAGTCCATTACAACATTATGGCAGGTGTCAGGGCTCATTTTTTTAATGGACTCGCTACCATTCTGACATATTACAGAGGCACGTGTTCCTCCAGCTAACGAAATGAGGAGCTGGCTGGCTGACGACATGCGTCTCATCAAAATGAAATCAGAATGGAAAAGCGTGGGCGGCCATTTTAATGCAGTGCCGTGTGGCATTACCCATTAGGCCTGATTCCCTCTGTCAGATGTCCTCCCATGCTACTTTTAAGGTCTAAATATGATGATGCTTCCTGTAGTTAATAATAATACCTGATGTCTCAAAGCAACATGCTACATTATCCATTCCTGTTGTTCTCTCGTTCTCAATCTACAGTCAGATTTTAAGGCATAATGTTATATGAATGTGATTTGTTATTTGTATATCATTATTGTTGTTGTGGTTGTTGTTGCTATTATTGGCTATTATTATTATTATTATTATTATTATTATTATTATTATTATTATTATTATTATTATTATGAGGCACTAGTAAGTGAAAGAGAATCTGGGAAATTTGTGTGGCTCTGGCAAGGTTAGGGTTTTTCTTCTTCGATTGGCTTAAAGAATAACAAAAATAACAGTTATATTCTTACAGTGCTTCTGCATATTTCCCCATGCAGGCAGTTACCACTGATTAGCTACACCAAGTAAGCATAAAGTGCTGAAGCACCTTCCTCATATCTGCAGCTGTTCTCTCACTCTGCCTTATGGACAAGCCTGGGTATCTTCTGGAATTCTTTCTGCTACTCCCCTGTAACTTCAATGAAGGCAAACTGCTATCAGATTCAGGCAGATCTCTGGGAAAACTATCCCCTGAAGTTGTGTAAGCGTTACAACCTCTGTCAGACTCACCCGAATGTCCCTGTAGCTAAGCCTTTAGGTGCAGAGAGCATAAATATTCAAGGTAAGTGGAGCATCATGTAGAACTAACCACAATGACCACTTCTCACCCTATTTGTAACAGGCCTCACATTTCCACAGATTACATATGCTGCATGGCCATCTTTTTGTTTTTTCATAAAATGACAAGCATGCTTTTTTTTCTATTCCACTTCCAGTTTATTTTAAGGTCAACTTGTAAAATACCTTGCTTTCCCCAGTGAATGCATGCTGTCAGACTTTTGGGTAAGGAGCTGAAAGACACGACGTGCAAATTTTGTGTCCGAGTCCATAATTTTTTTTAACATTTACTTAGCATTTTCTAACATAATTGTATCAAATCACTTTGATGTGAGTATATTTTCAATACTTTCAAGTAATATACAGTTTATACTTTTTTGTATCTCCACGTCCAAAAATGTCAGGTGGTACAACCATCCAAACAAATGATCGGCGTAAGAAAACAATTACAGTTGTCAGCTACTGTAACAAATATATAAAAAAAATAATTACTGTAATTAGGCTGGGGTGGGGGTGGTTTTTTAAAGTAATTTTAGAGAACAGTAGACGGGATGTTACATCACGAAAAGGATCCTAAGTGACCTTCAATTTGCACTGAAAAGGTTCTAAGTTAAATATTATGTTGAAAATGACCATTTTCAACTGGCTTGCACAGTTTCCATGTCAGGTTGCACAACCCGTGGAAAACACTGAAAATATTGTAATATGATAAAACTCTTTATTTTTTGGGTTGTACCAGCTGACATTTTTCAGGTGGTGAAAACCTTGTTTGTCAATCATCCATGGACCCGGTGATGAACACCTGAATCATAGCACCAGATCTTCATTTGCCAAGCCAAGATCTATAAAATACAATTGTAATCTCCTGATGATATTGAATTTCCTTTTTATGTCAAAAAAAATTGTCACCTGCAACAAAAATGCTAATTTGTAGTGAGGGCAGAGGTTGTAACTGAGAACAACACCCATTCTTGTCTAATGATGCATGTTAGGTCCTTTGGTTTTTTTGGCACTTAGGCATGTGACATAAAAACTTTGGTGTCTTAAGAGCACGTGACATTAAAGAAAGGATTTCTAGGTTTAACTGCCATAGAGTTTTGCCATTAAGGTAAATGGCCCTTTTTTGAAGTCTCTGTTCTGTCATTTACTCATTAGGGTAACAATCATAACTCTTAGTTGCATGGGAGATAGGTTAGTGCCATATTAGTATGACATTTGTATGTGAGGGACATGTACGCAAAATTTGATGACATCGGCAGGTGTGTGCGCACTGCTCTGTGTGAGCCCCACTTATATGTGACAGTTGACAGGTCGAGATCGGTGTTTTACGTCTAATGCTTGAATGATATTCGATGGGCTTAGAGGAGCATTCCCCTTTAGCTTCTAGTAACCTTCTACCTTCAAGCAGGCCCCTTAGTAGGCCTTCTACCTTCAAGCAGGTCCCTTAGTAGGGCCAATGCCACACTGATTTTTTTTCTGCACTGAATCCAGTTTTATACATCCCATAACACTTCCTCTTTTTCACCTTTCCAATATTCTAGTACGAGAGGTGCAATCAGAGGTGGACCTGGTGCAGTGGTAACTGGTAAAAGAAACATACTTTAATATTACCTGGTACTGCATCAACTTCATATAGGTGAGATTGTACCTGTAGAGAAATCTGTGCTGATTAAAGGCTGAAGCTGAACATCCCTCCATCTGTTATCCATATTTTGTAGCTACTTATCCAGTATAGGGCAATGGGGAGCTGGAAGTTATCCCAGGAAGTACTGGGCACCAAGCAAGGCAGGACACCCTGGATGTGATGCCAGACAAGATGCACAGGTTGTTTCAGGAATTTTATTTTGTTTTTTAAGTCACTTGAGAAACTTTGGATTCATCATGCTGTGCTTTTACAGCAACTCAGTTGTAGGTAGTTAGTAATTTGGCCTGGACGTGAATGGCGAGATTAATGGTCCTGCTTATACTTGGCTTTGAAATGTGTCTTGGGCGATCGGATCACGAGTGGTCAGCGATAAATACAAGTGTTAACTGCCGTCTAGACGCCTTGTGATCCGATCGTTCAAACCGCTTTCCCAGGTGGTCTGGGATGCATTCGACCACATGACTTTGTAGTTTAACCGTTAATGCAGTCCCGATAAGAATGCTGCGATAACTGTACACGGGATCTTAAAGAAATCTGACCACAAGCTGGACGCCTTGGAGACGCACGACAGATACAGGTGCAAACAGCGATGTGTCTCAGCTCTCTGCTTGTGATCCCATCACCCAAGATGCTTTTAAAACCAACCGGGCCGAAAGGCACCTTGTGGTAGAGTTTGGAGGAAACATCTTACAGTCCGACCCCCCAGTTTTCTAGTGGTGGGGGCAGTGATTGACTAAACTTACGACCAAAATGTGCCACCCTAATGACTTATTCCTGTTGCGTTCATGTCCGGCCTCTCAGCTCCACCAAAGAGATGGACAGATGCCAGTCGTCCTCAGGGCATCACTCATACTTGCAAATAATGAATAATAATGGACACTCTTGTCTTTGAGGTGTTTTTTAGCAAATAATTGCTAAAGCTAGGGAAAAAAAGGGAAAAAAAGCCATGCTCGTGTGAAAATAGCGTTCAAAAACTTTGATAGGAACATTAGCCCCAATAAAGGGAGGACTTTTTTTATCGGTTATTCCCGGGTGTTGTATTTTTGCTTCAGTTCTCTAAGCTTCAGGATGAGCGCTGACTCATTTTGAATAGTGCAACCCCCATGCTGTTCCTACAGTCAAAGAAGAGTCTCGTCAGCCAAACATGTGTTCCCTGTACCTCATAAACACATTCTTTTTGTTTCTTTAACCCTTTCTTCCCTGGAAAATAACAGTCAGCCTCCTGCTTCCAGCCGAAGTGGATAGAGAAAGCCGAGCTTTGAGGCAGGGGCAGCCTTTGGAGAGCCGTGGGTGTTATTGTAAATCAGCCTTGGATTTGCATAAGCGGACTTATCATTCTAGGGAGTGGCCCTTCACCCGTGGCCTTCTGGATAAATCCATCTGCTGATTAGGGTGATAGGAGCTTTGGTGTGCCACAGATAGTTTCAGAGATTCTTTAGTTTTTAGGGAGTATTATGAGACACTACTCTTACAGCCTAGTCATTTCTGATGTATGTTAACCTAATGTTAAGCATTTCTTTTGTCCCTTTGATGTTTTTCCTTCCGTTGTCCATATTTTTTGGTGTGGTCCTGAAACCGTTCTCGTGTGAAATTCCATGGTCGAATTTCTCTGCTCTACTGATTATTTTCAGTGTTCCTTCGATTTGGGCTCTGGTGATTGATTAGCTATTTAATTTTTGGAGAGAACATGAAATTCGGTGTGTATATCTTCTTCAAGTTACTAAATGGGTTTATTGATTTATCAATATGGACTGTAATTGGGCAGAATGGTGACCCAGTGAGTAGAAGACTGCCCAACAATCAGTGGCCTTAGATCTCTTTCTCGGCGCATGTTATTGTACTAAGTGAGACATGAACTGAAATGCAACCGAAAATTGTCACCTAATCTCATGACAGAGTATCAAAGATTTACGATATGGCTCCAACTCGAGGGATTTCTCTCTGATAAATGACTTTCTTGAAGACTCCTGCTTAATCATACACTAATGCTTAATCATGCAGTCATTTAGAGATGCCAGTTTACCTAAAAGTTTTTGCACTGGGAGGGGAACCAGAGCAGCCAGAGGAACCCGCAGGTACACAGAGAGATCATGTAAACTGAACAACCCTGGTGCTCGGACTGCACAGTGCTACATAATAAGCCACTGCACTGCTCATAAAGTGTGCAGCGAAAACCATATTTAAAACTATATGATTTAATCAATTTTAAAAAAGAGAGAAATACAGTTGTTTGTTTATCCTGCGCTTGAACTACTTTAACACATTAGAATGCTAACAATTAGCAGGCACTTTTAGCAGTGGAATGTGCTTATTGCTCATTTTCTATACCAGTGTTTTCCAATCCTGGTCCTCAAGACCACATTTCTGCTCCCTCCCTGTCTGTGGGTCCCCCGCGGACCAGATTACACTGTATTATGCTGTAGCCATATGTACTCTCCTCCATGTTGTGTAGGTGGTTCCCAGGGCAACACTATCTCATTTCTTCTTTAATTAAACCATCCTGCAGGTGATTAATCATGTCCAGCTTATAAGAGGGCGGAGCATTTTGCCCCCCCCAGCCTAACTTTTGACCTTTGCAGGGGTGGAGTTTGCCACTGTATAGACACAGCTTCACAGACCATGCCAAGCTAATCCTTGGTAACATTCCAGCTGCATGAGTTTTTAGTACTTTTGTAGATCAAGGAAGTGAAAAGAGAGTCTACGTATTTAATAGCACGCTTTCATAAGTAAGTCGTTGCAGAAATGTTTCATAACACGCCTTCCAAAGTAAATTATATGTAAAAAAAAAAAAAAATGGTAGAGCTAAAAATTATTTCCTGACCCTTTCGAAGACTTTCACCTGTCTCCTGTGTCTCCTGGAACACATCTTTAATTATGCATATTGCAGATAACAATTACAATTATTGAATATACGAGTCTCATCATGCTTGATAAGGATGGCGAGTGTGGTGTTTGTCATGGTGATTGTAGGATGTGGCTCTTTGGGTAGCGGGAGACTATGACAGCATAATAACTTAAAAATGTGAGGCAGAGAGGGTTTGTGGCCAAGAGGGAGAGCTGAGGCTGCGATGAATCATGGTACGTCTGGACTAATCACCACAGGTGACCCACTATGCTTGCAAACAGGTCAATGGTTATAAGTAATCTACCAGTTACTACCCTGAGCTATAATTTAAACTGTATAACTAAATTTAGACGTAAAGTAGCAGTATATTTAAATCAAAAATTAAATACATGGAGTATTTAGTAAAGCAATTATTTCTGAGCAGCTTTGCTGACTTCTGCACAGGTAGCCAGTGTAGAAAATGCTGGAAGATGTCCAATGGGAAGTCAGCAGCATTCTGTACCAGCTGGATATGCTCCAGGGTATTTCAGCAGCTGGGGAGGAGAATATTACTATAATCGAATCTTGACTCAATTAATAGATGGACCCAGCTTTTCTGCACCACAGTGAGACAGTTTTCTCCTGACTTCGCCGGCTTCAAGCAGCACCTGCAGCTGTAAGAGGGAGAAACACCGGGAAGTGATCTTTTGAGATGTAAGGAGTGTAAACATTAACTGTACCTTCCCTGTATTCAGTTTATGTTTGGTGTCATCAAGACCCAAATCTTCTCCACCCAACTTTCAGTTTTAATAACAGGATTTGCCCAGGCTTATTGGCGTAATTGGCATAGAAATGATGAGAAATGTCACTTTCCTTGATTTTCCCTGAGGGTACAAATCAGCAGTTTCTAAATGATGAATTTAGTGGTGGCTGGTGTTTCTCTGGACATGCAATGTCATTGGCGTCTTCCATCTTGTGCATTTGCTGTTGCAGAACTCAGTGAAACCTAATGCTCTGCTGGCTGTTCTGTGCTTACCAAGGACTTCACAGGATGAATAATTGATGTGGTTTGTTTTGGTTGTTCCGAGTGAAACTATGTCACCTACCCATTTCTTACTGAACCTGGCCCAATGTGCAGCAGCAAAATAATGATATTGAAAGAGAAGAAATTTAATTTTTAATTGGTTAAAAAACTCAGCGAAAGCATCAAGCAGTTCATCTGACAATGTAAACTCAGAAACACATGCCAGAAGAATTTTTTAATTTAACAATGAATAAAACTCAAGCCAGCAAATCTTGTCTTAGCAGGATATCATTTATATAAAAAAAATCCAGGTCAAGAACTGCATATAATTATGTAAAGGTTGTTTTGGTCATTTAATAGATTTGTGTATCTGATACTGTTAAGCAAAATTTGGCAAACAGGCTTACAAGGAAATCGATCATAAACTTTAATTAAAATGCATTTCTGTTTGCTATTTTTGTGGGGCAGTGTGCTGGACTATATAAATAATTCAAGTCCAATTTTGAAGAAATATACTACTGGCAGTTTTATAAACAAGCAAGAAAGTTAATCAGTGAACATAAAAATAAATGGAATGAGATTGAATTGATATTTAAATACAAAAGGTTGTGTAATGTATTGATGGTGACCTTTTGGGTTTGCCTGTCTGCTAATTGTTTAATCAGAGTTTTCGTTTGACAGCATTTTGTTTTAAGGATCATTGCCGCTGCTGCAAGCAAAGATTGTTTTTCCGTGCAAAATTTTTGAAATGCAGTCCTAGTTTATTTGTCAAATTTAGCTCTGTGAAGAGTGTTGATTCTTTTAATAATGCTTAAGATACTCGTGTCATTTTGCGTCATATTTATCTTTTCATGTGAAATATAAGTTTCCTGAGTATTACTTGTTTACTGAATGATGGATTTTTTATCATTTCCCTGACTTATGTATTATTATACTATTATATTGTTTGTTTTTTACTATTATTGTTGTCTGTGTCATCAGCACTAGTTACATCTAATTAATGAGCTTGCATATTCTCTTAGCGCTGTTTGAGTATAGAAGCCACCAAAACAGTATACCAAAGTATACTGAGACTCTGAGTTCCCCTCCCCCTCTTCCACAGTTGTGTATTTTCCCTCTGGTGAATCCCTCAGGGTTTAAAGTTCCCTCCCTCTGTTGTGGGGCAACCCTGCAAGGTTAATCCACCGAATCTGGCATCAGTGCCAGGATCTGCAATGCAGCCGCTCGCCGTCTGCAGCAGCAGTCGTTTTCCGGAGGCGGCGCGGCGCAGCCAGTCGTGGGGTCCGGCAGCTGACGAGCGCGTGAGAAAGGACGGCAGCGGCGCTGTGTTGGCGAGCCAGGGAGAGGTGTTAATGACCTCGGGGCTCTCTGTCTCCCTCACACCTCTTTGCATCCTTCAAGCTGCTTTTAGGATGTAACAGCACTGGAGCTGGACTTGCTGAACATGCTGCAGGGTGATTTATGATCGCCGATGGTCAAACCGAACTCACTGCTCTTCTGAATGCGCTCGGAACGCTGCGCAGTTTCGTCTCTTAATTAGTCCATTTGTATCTCGGCCAGCTCTGATGCTGCCCAAGCGTCCTGGAGGAGTCGGAATTGTTGTTGTTCCTGTATATTCAACAAATTTGCATTTGAGACGAAAAGATTAATGAGGTTTGGCTCACAGTCGTAAAAGCTGTTGAAGGAAAAACAGCGTAGTATGTAAATTGTTAATGGCGAAACTCGCAATGGCGCTACTGTGGCTTGCTGGGTAGCGCACCTGTTGTGTTGGGGGTTTGAATCCTGTCCCTGTACTATGTGCATGTTCTTCCCTCATCTTGTACATCTGTGAAATGGCTTCACGATCAACCAATCTCTTGTAAAACTCAAACCTTTGACTCCGCTGTCTGTCAACCTCGTCATGGCACGGTGGCTCCCACTGCATGCTAGGTCAGCAGTTTGAGTCCCCCTCTTCTCTGCTGCATGTGTAGATGTTGTGTGTTCTCCTCCCACAGTACGAAGATGTGTAGTGCAGTTAGGAAAAGTGGTGTCCCTTGATCGCCGGCGGTGTATGATTGTGTTCATGCACGGCCCCTCCGATGGGCTGTAGCTGGCAGCCCCCACAGCCCTGCCCACGGTGAGTGTTAGGAAATAGGTGGATGTCCCTAAAAGTCGGTGTAGTCAGAGCTCCGGTACCCAGCAAGCTACTGAACACATGCTAATGAAGCTGGATATTCAATACAACATATGAGATCACAAGGCGAGCAATGGTGGGACGAGAGGGACGACTGCGCTTGCCGCTCCACAGGCGTAAACAGGAACTGACACTATTCCACGATGCCGCTCCACAGGCGTAAACAGGAACTGACACTATTCCACGATGCCGCTCCACAGGCGTAAACAGGAACTGACACTAT
>JAODKF010000002.1:1416958-1448484 GCA_026779585.1 Mormyrus proboscirostris
CCACAGGCGTAAACAGGAACTGACACTATTCCACGATGCCGCTCCACAGGCGTAAACAGGAACTGACACTATTCCACCGCTCCACAGGCGTAAACAGGAACTGACACTATTCCACGATGCCGCTCCACAGGCATACACAGGAACTGACACTATTCCACGATGCCGCTCCACAGGCATAAACAGGAACTGACATTATTCCATGATGTCTTTCTTTGTTATTTTTAGTTTAATGCATTTTTTTTACTAAAATCATGCTATTACTTTGTATTATGAATTATTATTCTTGTATTTTAGAATAGTTAATTGAATGCCCGGTATGACATATTACTGTATAAGAAGAGTAAGGAAAATATTTCCAAATAATATTTTTTATCCCGTTCTCTAATTTGACGTGATTTTAAAAGGATATATTTAGATTATACCTGTATGTCGACTTGGTTAGGAAGTAGGAATATGGCAATTATGTATAAAGATTGCTGCTCTATTCTTAGAAGAAACACTGGCAACAGAATGGCTGGTTTTCCAGTAGAAGTTAGCGATTTTACACTTGGCGCCATCTCCACCTTTTTTTGCCCTGCTAGAGTGATTGTGAAGTGGAAGCGTCCCAGAGCAAGTTTACTTGTAAAGTGGTAGGTCACACGCATTCAGAGAAAGTGACCTGACCGCCCATAGTGCATACCTGGCCTGAATGACAGCCTGCAATGTTCCAGCATCTAGTGGAAAACCTGAAACATACAGTACATTATATGGAGAAAAGTATTGAGACACACCTTAATCACTGAATTCAAGTACCTGTATTTGATTCAGACACTTTACCACAGGTATATAAAATCAAGCATCTAGCCATGCAGGCAGGTTTATAAATATTTGTGAAAGAATGGGTTTCTCTGAAGAGCTCAGTGAATTCAGGTTTGGTACTGTCATAGGATGCCACCTTTGCAGTACCAACCATCGGATGAAGTGGTGTGAAAGAAGCCACCACCAGACTCTGGAGCAGTGGAAATGTGTTCTGTGGAGTGGTGAATCACGGTTCTTTGGCACTCTGATGGATGAGTCTGGGTTTGGCGGATGCCAGGAGAATGTTATCTGCCTGACTGCATTGTGCCAGCTGTAAACTTTGGAGGAGAAGGAATAACGTTATGGGGGTGTTTTTCAGAAGTTAAGCTTGGCCCCTTAGTTTCAGTGAAGCTAAAGATATTTTGGATAATTCTATGCTTCCAACTTTGTGGGAGCAGTTTGGTGAAGGCCCTTTTCTGTGCCAGCATGACTGTGCCCAGGAGTACAAATCAAGGTCCATAAAGAGTTGGGTGAGTCAGGTGTGGAAGAACTTGACTGACCTGAACAGAGTCCTGACCTCAACCTCATCAAACACCTTTGGGATGATCTAGAACAGAGGCTGCGAGCCAAACCTTCACATCCAACATCAGTGCCTGACCTCACAAACCTCTTCTGGATGAATGGGCAAAAACTTCCACAGACACACTTCAAAATCCTGTGGAAAGCCTTCCCAGAAGAGCGGCAGCTGCTATAGCTGCGAAGAGGAGACCAACTCCGATTTGATGCCTATGGATTTAGAACGTGATGTCATAAAAGTTCTTGTAAGGTGTAATGGTCAGGTGTCCCAGTACTTTTGTCTATATAGTTTGTACTATTTCACTTGGAAGGCTTGACTTAATGTCTTTTCCTTAAAACATGCCTGTGATGCTCCTATCTGCCTCCCCCATGAGAAGAAATACTGAGAAACACTGTACATTATACTGACCTTGTCCCAGTTCTGGACGGGTTGAAGACTGATTGACTGGTAAATTTCTGAGAAAGGAAGCAGCCTGGCAGTTATACAAAAAATCGTAAAGGATTTCACAGCATTTGAAGCAGTGCCACTTCAAATGGCATCTGACCTGTCCGTCTACATTGTCGTGGTACTGTATACACACCCCCTGGTTCATACGCGTCATTCCTAACTGAATGTGAGGGACTTACTTTAATAACCGTTTAACCATTTCCTACCTTTTTAAAACGGCTTATCTAACGAATAAGGTGGAACCTCCGCTAACTAATGTTGGTAGTGAACGTTTTAAACAAAATTACAACAAATAAATCTGATGCAAACACAATGTATGCACACCCTTAATTTCTGTGAATTAGTCAAAAAAAGAGTTAAAAGAGTTAAAAACACCAATAAGTAAAACCAGAGTGTACCACTTGCCCATTGGACCAAAACCCCATTCATCTTCTTAAAGAATTCCTGGGAGTTCCACAAACACATTTAACTAGCACAGTGAATGCGTCCCAGTCTTCAGGCGATGTGTCTGACCCATTTAAAGTAGCAGTTACCAGACCACTGCTGAAGAAACCCAGCATAAATCCACTAGAACTCAGTCGCAGCTCAATTTCAGTCATACTTGGAGACACTCAACATACTGTATGTGGCAGATTCCAGTCTGGGTTCTGTCACAGACACAGCACTGAAATTGCTTAAACTAGAGTCATATATGACATTGCAATAGCAGTTGATGCTGACAATGCAACTGTGCTCATGCATTTTGACTTTAATGTGGCTTAAGACACGGGGGACCATTCAACTCTGTTACATAGACTTGGACGTGATGTTGGCTTGTGTGGAACAGTGTTGAAGGGTTTGAGTCCTGTCTGAATAACCTACTATGTTTAAATGTCGGATAACCGCACTTCAACTTCACTCTCACCAGTCACATTTGGAGTGCCGCAGGATTCCATGCTTGGACCTCTATTGGTTTCTCTCTACATGCTGCCATTAAGTAATATAATGAGAAACCGTAACGTAAGTGATTTTTTTTTGTCACTCGGTGCGTATAAAACGGATGTTCTGTTGTACGGAGGCAAGAACACAGACGGAACTGCTATAATCTCTGCCCTTTACTTTGAGGATCTGAACTTGTGCCTCAGCAGCTTCTAATCTAGACGTCATCTTAGACACAAGCTTGTCATACAAAGTTCACGTGGATGCAGTGTCGAAGGTGTGCTTCCTACACTAATCGAGACACTGAGAAACTAATACCTGCTTTTGTATGAAGTAGGTTAGACGAATAGGCTCTATTATCCTGGAGCACATACCACACACTGAACACCTTGTAGCGTATTCAAAATGCTGCAGCTCGAAATGTCACCAGGAGCAGAAAGTTCGAACACATAACCCCTGCTCTTTGTTCCCTGCACTGGCTTCCTCCTAGGTTCAGGGCTGAATTTGATGTTCTACCTATATATATGGCAAAGGTCAAGCACCTACTTACCTAACAGAACTATTTTATAATCACAAGCCACATCATACACTGAGATCACAGAAAGCAGGTTTCCTTGTCATCCCATATAAGTATAAATAAAGTAAGAGTTGATGGCAAAACTGTCAACTATACGCCCCCTGGACTGTGGAATGGTGTGCCAGCTCATGTTTGGGATGCCGAATTGGTCTTTAAACCTTGACTGAAGAGCTGCTGTAACTTTAGTATTGCTTACCCGCACCTTAACGCATAACCGTACTGTAACTATGACTGCTGGTGCTACTGTACACGTCCTTATGGTCTGCTGTGCTTCTCCAGTAATGTGTCCATACATGTTTGATCATCTCAGGTTCAATGAATTGAATCGAATTGAAAAAATAAATAACTTAAGTCTCACAGCTCGTCTTCGATCAGCTCCTCCCGATGCCTGGATTTTTAAAGAGGGTACTGAGTTATTGATTCCTGTTTTTTATGGACAGCAATAATGAATACAGCACTGGAACCAACATTGTCTATGTGATCTATAATATCGTCTATAACGTCGTCATGTGGCACATGATTGTATTGCTTTTGGTACATTAGTACTTAGTAAATCTGCCTTCTTTTCAGATAGACATTGCATTCAGTTTTCGCTAAAATTAATTACACAAAACTACTGAAATAAAGGTAGCTGAGTACGAGAAAGATCTTGGTGTGTATGTTGATGCTTCCATGTCCCGCTCTCGCCAGTGTGGGGAAGCAAGTAAAAAGGTCAATAGAATATTGGGTTATATCTCTAGGTATCTGGAGTTTAAGTCAAGCGAGGTGATGTTACATTTATACAGTATAATTCCTTGGTAAGACCCCACCTAGAATATTGTGTGCAGGTTTAGTCAACATACCTTAAGATGGTCATTGCTGCCTTAGAAAAAGTGCAGCGGAGGGCTATGAGAATGATTCCTGGTCTTACAGGAATGTCTTATGAGGACAGGTTAGCTGAGCTGAATCTGTTTAGCCTCGAGCAAAGGAGACTAAGGGGGACATGATCCAGGTATATAAGATTCTAACGGGTCCGGATGCTGTTCAGCCAAACGGCTATTTCCATATTAGTTTAAATACTAGAACTTGTGGCCATAAGTAGATATTAGCGGGAGAACAGTTTAAAACAAATTTGAGGAAGCACTTCTTTACACAGCGTGTAGTTATGGAATAGTCTTCCTGCTAGTGTAGTGGAAGCTAAAACCCTGGTTTCCTTTAAATCAGAGCTAGATAAGATTTCAACAACTCTGAGCTATTAGTTAAGTTCTCCCCAAATGAGCTTGACGGGCCGAATGGCCTCCTCTCGTTTGTAAATTTCTCATGTTCTTATGTTCTTAGTATTTTTATCCACAGTGTCACCAACTTTGGTCAGCTAGCTGGTGTGAGATTTTCAGTTCAGTCAGAAAGCGTGAGTGTCAGAAAGCGTGAGAGTCACGGCAGATGCGTGAGAGTTGGCAGATGCGTGAGAGTGACCGCAGCAGATGCGTGAGAGTGACCGCAGCAGATGCGTGAGTTGGCAAATGCGTGAGAGTGACCGCAGCAGATGCGTGAGAGTGACCGCAGCAGATGCGTGAGTTGGCAGATGCGTGAGAGTGACCGCAGCAGATGCGTGAGAGTGACCGCAGCAGATGCGTGAGAGTGACCGCAGTAGATGCGTGAGAGTTGGCAGCCCTGCATCCATGTCAGGATCGGTGTCATTGGTTTTACCGGGATGCATTTGCATCTAATCCCTGGCATTGATGAAACCTAAATGAATGATAAGATCAATTGCATTTTTGTTATTGTTCGTTTTATCATTTCCAAGGGGCCTATTTTTGCTTCACACGATTCACTTGTCTGTTTTGGAAGAGACAGATTTCTTTCTTATACAGATGGGTGATCTGGCTCTTCCTGGGTCTGAAAGCTGAGCCGCACACAGGCCTGCGACAGAGGGTTGGCATGGCGATGGTCATAATAACATAAATCAGGCAGATCCTTATATGTGTGTAATTAGTTCGCTGGTAAACATCTTATTGTGCCAACCATCTGAATTGTTTGATAGCTTGATCATATGTCATTTAGTCAAAATACGGTTCATTGAATTCCTGTGGCTAAAGATATTCATAGTCTTCTGCCCGTGCCCAGAACTACCATGACCCGTCATTGTCAGACAAACCATCCAGCAGAAATGGGTGCATTGTATTGTTGCAGCTGGCAGCGGGCAGAACAATTATGGGACGTTCAGGCAAATGGGGGCCTTAGATGCCCCTGCTGCAAGCACATATTTACTTTTTAGCCAGGACCCTTCACCCATCAGCAGAGGAGTGGGCGGTCCGCTCAAATATAAAACACAGCGGCCCGCTTTTTTACTCTTTGATTGTTAACTGAGGCCACGTTTAGCATCTAAAATGGCCTCTGCCCCGCTATCGCTTCAAAAAAAAAAGAGTGCTGTTATCCTCTCATCCTGCTATTTACCCTAAAAAACATCTAAATACCTATTTGGCCTGTCCTCTTTCTGGGCAAGAGTGCAGGACCAGAAAGAGAGATGGGAAATCCCTTACGTAAACAGCACAGATTTCTCACTTTGGGCAACACAGACGATAGTCAGGTACATTTAAGATAAGATAAAACTTTATTGATCCCAGGCATAAATTCTTAGCATTCTTTTTACATTTGGTAGGTTTTGCTTATTCTCTGTTGTCACTTTTAAAATGCGGTTTAAGATACTGGAAATTGTGCCTTCAAGAGACTGAAGAGAGAGAAGGAATAATATTGTGGGAATGGTTATATAATTGTAGAAAAAGACTGAATGCCAGACAGCCATGAGTAGGAAGGAGAATACAGAGGGGCCGGTGTCTCCTTGCGAATCGGTCCAGGTGTCAAATAGCCTGAAAGAGAAACATATGTGCCCTTTCTGAAACTGAACTACAACCGTTACACAATTCCACTGCTCCTGTACATTTTATTTTATTCTATTTCATTTTTTTTGAGGATCCTGTGACTTAATATACTGTATCTACAATGTGAAACAAAGCCTAAGCACCCTTGTTACAATGATTTTTTTCTACCTTGGAGGTCATTCAAAAGTGATTCATATTTAAAAATTGTATTGTGTTGGAAACATTTTCATTTAGAGGTAACAGCATGATATCATCTCTTCAGAACTACTAGACTGCTGCTGCTCTACTACAAGCCGTCCCCTGGTTATGTCTTTAAATTTAATTTGTAGGTAAGTCGGAAACATAATCATACAGTACATAATAAATAGTAATTATACAGCAATAATAATAGTGACTACATCTGGTACTGTACTGTAGCCGCTGAAACCGTGCAATGTTTCCACGAGTATCACAAAGTACTGTGTACGTTCATAATTACAAACCATTTTTTGTATAATCGGCTTTATGGCAGTCCGTTCGTAAGTACAACGTCTGCGTAAGTCCGATGTTCTGATCCCCATGAACCGCCTGTACTGATGTATTAACAGATTCCATCATTTCTGGGCTTCAGCACTCGTGATTTAATTTTTAAGCATCAGCTCTCGGTGATTTAAATTAAATTGTGAAATCGGACCAAAAAACCTGTCTAGGAATTCTCATTTTGCTAGTGTTTTTCTTATACTTCACATTTGGGGCACATGATTTTGGGCTTGTTGTGTTGCTGTTGTTCTTTTGCTAAAAGCTTTATTCCACAAATGAATGAAATTACCCAACCAGACAATCGGCTATAAGCTTATTAGTCATTTCGCATTAGTTTCGTTTAAGAGTGTTAGTCTCTAGGTCTTGTAGCCGGTACCCATTTCTGTAACTAATCAGGGTTTTAATTTTTAGGGCTGTTATTGCTTTAAACAATGGTTTAGTCATAATAATAATAATCAAGATGTTTTAAACATATATGCTGCTAATTTATCCATCCAACCATATTCTGTAACTGCTTACCTTATCCTGGGTCATGGGGGGTCCAGAGCCTATAGGCACAAGACAGGGAACAACCCAGGATGGGGGGCAACCCAGTGTAGAGTACACTCACACCCCAGTCACTCACACCCCAGTCACTCACACCCCAGTCACTCACACACCATTCACTCACACCCCAGTCACTCACACACCATTCACTCACACCCCAGTCACTCACACACCATTCACTCACACACCATTCATTCACACACCATTCACTCACACACTCTTCACTCACACACCATTCACTCACACACTCTTCACTCACACACCATTCATTCACACACCATTCACTCACACACCATTCATTCACACACCATTCACTCACACACCATTCCCTCACACACCATTCACTCTCACACACACACCTATGGGCAATTTGGTAGCTCCAGTTAAGTTCAGCAAGTTTTCTGACTGTGTGTGAGAGGTGGTGGGGGGGAGTGTTAGTGCCACCCTGTCACTAATTTATACTAGGAATTAATTGTATCATTGATTGTAAAATCGGTTTGTAGTATATTAGCTATATACTTGCTTTGTGTTTATTGCACATGTGTTGAAGAAACCCTTTTCTTAGGTTCCAACTCTCCCTCGCCTCTATTCACACAACTGGCCAATGAAGATTAGTTGAGTTTCCTATGTCGAAATAACTGTAATGTCAGAGCTGGTCTTATCTTACCATTTCAATGCACAAGATCACTCGCCTGTTCCACCAGCCCACAGTCAAATTATTGTATGACATTCAGTTCATTCAGTCATTACTAGCTGAAGTTTAATTTCATTGCGGATGCATGGTTAGTAAGCTCATTCATGATTGGTTAAGCTTCCTGGACAACGCGGCACACATAAACAGGAACAGTGCAAGGCTCCAAGTGCTGCTTCATAACATTCATCATGGTCCTTGAACAGCCATATTAGGTTCTTGACATGTTAGAAGTTGCTTTGTGGCTCCTGTTCCAATACACTTGTACTTGGCCATCCACTGGAAGCTCAGCCTAGCTACACTTATGCCCAAAGGCATTACTTTGGGCAGAGCATTGAGGGGTTGAGGTCTTCACCCATTCCAGGGGTCAACTTCACAAAAGCACGTGCAGGATGTTTGTAATGTGCCTGACTTGTATGTTGCTTTACGTTGTAAATTTAAAATGCATTTAACTGCAGTTCCGAGTAAATCTATCATCATTAATCCGAATTGCCTCCTTAGTGCCACCAGGTCAGTTACTCCGCGAGCTAAGTGGTTGTTGTAGCTTTGCTTTTAGGTGAAAGCCCCATCGTCTTAGCCAGCCTCCAATGGGAGATAATGTTAGGGTGGGATCGCTGCCACAAGTCGCCGAAGGGACTCGCCTCTCGTCTCTTCAGATGAGGCTAAGCGATCAAGGGCAGACAAGGGTTTGCGTTTGCTCAGCTCGGATCTTACGGAGCTTCGGGAGCGTGACAGTGATGCAGAGTGACAGCGGCTGGCGAGCCGGAGCTCGGGGGTAATGAGGATCGCACCTGTTGTCTGGGCAGAGAGGAAGCAGAATTTTAGCAGGTTCTGCTTCATCGGGTTTTATGGCTCCGGATCCGGGCTGCCCTTTGTGGAAATGAGCTGCCTGTAGAAATGGAAGGAAACAGGAACTCTGTAAAAATCCACACATCCAGTCATTGTCAAATGTCAAAAAGCCTCTTCATCTCTTTCTTGTTTTATGCTGTGCATCTATAAACCTTTGCGAAGACAAACATTAAGTAGAACCACCAGGTTTATCATTCCGGAGTCTCCACATATTTACGAAGCGTCATAAATGTCAGTTGATTGCACACTGATCATTCTTAATTGATGTTGCATGATCTTATAGCATTTCTGATTTTATGTTGCATGCTTGGTGTTTATGTCTGGTCCCATCCGGCTCCCAAATGGGAATCGTTTTACTCTGCAAGACAATGAGTTCAGGGATAAAATAGGCTTGTCCTTTTCAGAAGCAAATAACAAGCTCAGGCAGCGGTCAAACCAGTGTTTCACTGCTCTGTTGGTGGATGACCCTGACTTGTTTTGTAAAAATGTGTGAAGACTGAAGAGGGGATGCTGCCTGTGGTGCTTTTTAAAAGCCTGACCACAGGTCAGAGCAGATAGGAAAGGCAGATATCTGGTTTTAGTTGTAAAGGAAACAAGAGAGGCCTTGTCTCAGGTAGTCAGAAAGAGATGCGCACATACATGTCATGACCAAATCTGATGGGTAACATCCTAATTAGATCCTAGCGGATAACCTCTACACAGCAAACTATTCCAGCTGACCCTAAGATGTTTCATCGGATGAGAAGAAAAACAGCATTGTGTTTGAAGCTACGTTTACAAGTCATAATTTATGAAAGACGTTTTGTTTATTGGATTATTAGAAGACTTTTAGTGGATATATGGCATTAGGTGTTAACAATACAACACAAGAGGCAGCAGCTGAAATGCAGTTTAATGATTTAGTCATTGTAAAGGTTCACTGTTATTATCTCATCACTTTTAAGTACCTTTGAATCTTGCATGATAAAGAAGGTATGAGCATCTCAGTCACTTTAACTGACCTCTTACTGTGGGCTCTTCACCCCATATAAATCCCTTCATTACCCCTTTACACAGGGACAGACAAACTTTTCTGGGGGGCCTAGGCTGGCATGGGTAGGGGGCTGGCTAATAGGGAGGTATTTGAGCTGTTTTTTGGACAGAAGCAACAGGACATTAAAAATGGATGATGGAGCATCAAACATCTATAATATGCCAATCAAAGTGTTGGGTGACTGAGCGGGAGCGGGATGGGGGGTGCTGTTGGTAAAATTCACGAAGTGGGGGGGGGGGGGGCGAATTGAGCCTTTGGATCCATCAGCCCAGTTTAAGAAGTTTAACCATCCCCTCATTTGCCGTGGCCCTAGGCTGTAGCCAAGGATAGCCTTGGCTGTACTCCACCCCTAAATAAAGTTGCTCTTGAGTTTTTTCATGCTCTTGTTTAATTGTGTATTCTCCGTGTCTTTTCGGCAATACTTTAGTGGGATAGTATGAAAGGTACAGAGTTTTGGATCTTTGCGCTGTTTTCTTGTTCTGTTTGTGTTGGTTTGCCTGGCACTGGTAGCCTGTTACTAGACTTCAATGTGAAGAGACAGCTGGGTAGCGTGAAGTCTCAGAGTAGGAATCGTCCATTGCAACTGGCACAGGGGGCAACTTTGTCTATCTTGAATCGATCCATCTATTTTCTGTATCTGCTTGTCCTATTCAGAGTCACTGGGGGTCCAGAGTCTATCCCAGAGGCTATGGGCACAAGGCAGGAAACAACCCAGGATGGGGCACCAACTCATCACAGGGCACACTGACACACCATTCACTCTCACACCATTCACTCACACACCAGTCACTCTCACACCAGTCACTCACACACCAGTCACTCACACACCAGTCACTCACACACCAGTCACTCACACACCAGTCAACCCCTCGAGTACCCATAGGAGACCCTGACAGCAACATGGGGAGAACATGCAGACTCCACACACACGGAACCCCTCGAGTACCCAGAGGAGACCCCGACAGCGACACGAGGAGAACATGCAGACTCCACACACACGGAACCCCTCGAGTACCCAGAGGAGACGTCAACAGCGACATGGGGAGAACATGCAGACTCCACACACACGGAACCCCTCAAGTACCCAGAGGAGACGCCAACAGCGACATGGGGAGAACATGCAGACTCCACACACATGGAGTCACGGCAAAGACACACACCCAAGTCCCAGAAGTGTGATCCAATAGTGCTAAACAAATTGCCACTGGCAAAAGGACTCAATTGCGGATACAGTTCATTTGATTCAGTTCATCTAAAACATTCGTTCTAAATCGTTCACCAACTCGCTCAGAGGTACTTCCTGTTTACATAAAATAGATCTGAAACACTTGTGTTCCAGTATATCAAAAATTGGCCATTGTTTAGGCTAAATAATGCTAAGGAGTAAGTTAAATACATTCTCGAAAACTCAAACCTTGAAAATTTTCAACCTCCTACTTAAAGTACTATAGAACAAATGAACGGGATGGATTTGTAATGCAAATTTATACCAGCAAAATTTATGCTCTGCCGACACAATAAATTACATATAAAAGCAAATAAAATATTAATTCAGTAGTAAATCTTTGGAGAAAACAAAGGCAGAGGTCGTTCTTGTGGCTACCATACATAGCAGAGTGAGTTCCTCATGCTTACAGCATATTCTTTTGTTTCAGAATAAGCATTTATCGTTAAGAGGCTGGGCTTCATATTATGTTTTAGGGAAACCCAAAGATGCCCTCCAGCCTTGACCAAGAGGTATGAAGATGGATGGATGGATATTTTTATTCACACGAATGTCACCTAAATAAAAACCATTAAAACCCCACTAGAAACTAAGCCAACCAATTTATGAAAAGATAGATGGGTTTATGCTATATAAATATATTTGCATGGGTTGTGTTTGTCAATTAGTGGAGGGAAAAATATTGTGTTGTCGCAATCTGCATCTCTGTTGAGACTGAAATATATTCAACAAATTGTTAGACAGAAGGAAGAAGCCTTCCTCAGTCTGGCGGAATAAATACTCTGAATAAAGATTACTCTTTTTGTGAATGAATTAAGGGTACCTTAGCTGCCTTGTCAGCAGTACTGTGGCTAACGGATACTCCAAAGGATAAAATTGGAAGCACACCATCTGTCTTCCATAAGCAGTACAGGGCTGCATTGACCCTATAGCCTGTCCCAGGAAGCACAGGGTACGAGACCAGGGAAAGACCTTGCTGATGACTGGTCCATCACAGGACAGAGATCCTCAAAATATGCTTTGCATGCTGCTGTACTACTTGATACTATATCGTTGATACTGTGTTTGAATAAAGTATTCCCCTTTCGTGTAATATACCTCTGAGCCATGTGAAGTCATACATCGGTATAACAAAAAGATAAGCGAAATTAGGAATACAGTCATTAATGGTGAGGGAGAGGTACCTGTCTTTGCCCTTGACTGATGGCATGAATAAAGTGTTTTTTTTTTCACTTTTGATGTTCATATGGTTAGTGAATCAACTGGTCATCTGGCATGAAGAGAGGAGAACTGACCCTTAACCCAAAGGGGCAAATCTTAATTTTCAATTTAACCATCAGACTCATGTCAGTGTGGGGCACTGTGTGGATTCTTGTTATATGGTTGATCAAAGTCCAATGCCCTTACTGTAGTATCCTTGTAAGCACTCCGTTTTATTGGAACCTATCTTCATTGCAGACACGTCACTTTTAAGGCTACTTCATATTAAACATTCCATCCGTCTCTGGTGACCATTCATCTAATCATTCAGACTATTTGCATATTTATTAGAGAGAAATATTAAATCAAGATCTCTGAATAAATAAAACATTTATCATTCGAGGGAACTGGGGATGGATTTTGAATCTCAGCAGCAGTGTTGTAGTACTTGTGACCATTTTTTCCGCTTATTCGGTCTTGTCTAGGAATTGAAAGCATTTCAACTCAGTTTTAACTCAGTATATGGTTTGGACTTGTAATTTTATAAAGGAACTATTTTTTTTTTCCTGCTGTTATAAACTTTCTCATTTTCCTACTCCACTCGAAATACCCATACATAGCCATACACAACAATAAGACATAAATTTTGAAAAATCATCGATTATTCACTTTCATTGTATTTGTCGTATACCGATTCACTATTTATTTAATTTTTTTTTATTTATTTTTTTTTTGGTTAGCTGACCTTTTGATTGGTTTGTTCTCATTACATTTTCAGCTTTACATGTAGGACCAATGGGCTTTTATGGAAAAAAAAATCACCATACTCACCGTAGCACATCCCAGCAAATTTTATTGTTGCGCCCCCCTCCCTACACACACGCGCACACACAGGGTGTGTGCGTGCTTAAGCACCATAGGACCCCAATTACGGTGTGCTAGCTATGTCGTTTTGCATTTCAAATAAACATCCAATATAACCAATAATTGAGATGCTCAGATGAAAATCTGAACAGGTTAGCTGTGGTATAGTGTATGGTATTTGTGATTAAATACTAATGAGATTAAATGACTGTCATGCGTAAATAGTAACGTTTTACTTTTAATCATTAGCAGGGATGATGGTGATAGTAAAAAAGTACAATTAAAACCTTGATTTTGAAAATGGACTTAATTTTTTCTGGTTTCGGTCTTGACTTGGTCTCGATCCCCCCCCCCCCATTCAGACTTGACTCAGACTTGACTCAGACTTTGTCCTTTAAGGTTCTAGTCTTGAATCTGACATGATATGG
Organism: Mormyrus proboscirostris; assembly: GCA_026779585.1. Lineage (NCBI taxonomy): Eukaryota > Metazoa > Chordata > Actinopteri > Osteoglossiformes > Mormyridae > Mormyrus > Mormyrus proboscirostris. Next base: position 1,430,468 of record JAODKF010000002.1, read on the forward strand.
GTGGTGTTGCCCCTGTCACTGCATTGCAGTGTCCATAGACTCCTCCATTGATGGATAATGACACGTACAGTAAACCATAAGCTTGGTCACAGGCTGCAGTCTTCACAGTGTGGGTTTAGTCACCCTCCGGAGGGGTCTGCCGGTGAGATTGATTGTATGATTGAGAAAACGAACCTCCTGTAATCAACCAATTGATTTAACAAACAGCCATTGCAACTGACAGGAACCATCAGGCTTTGCTGGCGGTAAGGCATGTTTCAGGCTTAAAAACATACACAGACACCAATAAAGATTAGTGTTTGAGTAAATCACTGTTCAAGGGTGGAAAATATTATCAAATATATTTATGGATGCACTTTGTACATTCCCCAACACAATTGCACATACAGAGTGGTTTCTAAATTATTAGTTTCTAAGAAGCAAGGTGTCTCTAAATCACTCAGAATAGTATTGAGTAATGCTTTACATTAACGGCACCTTCATAATATAATGTTTGTTATTATAGTATACTACAGTTGTTAGCGTATGTTACGATATTAAGATATGCTTACATGGTGCTTATGAATGTTCTATGATGCTTTATGAATGCATTATGAAGGTGCAGTTAATGTAAAGTGTTATGGATTATTGTGTGTTACGTGCCTTGAGTTTTGGGACTCGTTTCCCTTCCGAGGTGTACCCTAGCCTTAGGCCTTGAAAATGGGTGGATTGGTTATTGTTGACTATTATGGGTGCTTGCAGTAATGTGGCATAATTTCCAGTTCCTTGGCTCGGAAATGCAGGCCTGTCTATGTAACAGTCAAAGCCCTCTTATTTTCATTTGATATTTAAGAGCTATCAAACATGGATGTACACTCAATGGCCTCTTCATTAGGTACACCTGCTTGTTAATGCAAACAGCCTGCTTCTGCAAACAGTGAATCATATGGCCATAACTCAACATATGCAGCATGCAGACAGGGTCAAGAGGCTCGGTTACTGTTCAACTAAAGATTAGAGTGTGCGTGGCGCTTGGCGGAAGCGATTTTGTACATGGTGAGATTGTGGGTATCGAGACGAGGGTTCCAGGCTTTCAGAAACAGCCACCCTTCTGGGATTTTCACACAGTTTGCAGAGTTTGCAGAAAATGATGCGAAGAACGAATAAACATCCAGTTAGGGGCATTTCTGTGGCCGAATACGTTTTTAATGATGGAGGTCAGAAGAGAATATGGCCAGACTCATTAAAACTACCAGGTAGTTTCTGAGTGCAAGAATAGCAGCTTGCTACAACTTTGAGGTGCAAAATGCCTTCTATGAACACACCAATCGCCTACCCTTGATGTAAATGGAGGCAATTGTGAATCCTATTTGGGACTGGCTTGATGAACCTAATGAAATTACCTGCGCAAAATAAAGGGTTTTTGTGACTAGAGAACAATAGGACATAGAGCATCGACAGACTGCAACAATCATAAGACTGGTGGCTAATTCCTTAGAGAACAAAGAACATTGACATCAGAATATGCTATATAAAAAATAGGCTACCTGCCCCCCCCCCCATAAATTTAAAAACTTTCTTTTAAATATAAGATCATTTCTCATTGTAAGCCTAGGGTGGGGTCGGGTGACAAGCCTATTGACCAATAACACAGGAGGCATGGGCCCATTACAGCAGGGACCCATTACAGCAGGGGCCCCACTGCAGAATTTACCAATGAGACCCTCCCCATTTACCGAGTGCCCCATTTGATTAGAGATTAGCAATAATTTACAGAGATCCTTCCCTCCCCGGGTCGGCAAATTTTACCGAAGCAGGGGACCTATTGAGCAATAACATTTCTTACATTACACAACTGGCAGAAGCCCTTTTGAAAGTGATACAGGCATCTGTAACATAATGGCACTGGTATGGTAACACTTCACTTGATAGGGCACACTTAGTAATAACTCAGTTTATTGAAGTACAAATTATGAAGAAATATTGTAGCTACTTGAGATAAAAGATGCATCATGATTCATTAATGATGAACAAGCATGAGATCAGTATGTGACTAAGATTTAGTCTGTGGATAATTAATACATAAGTAATAGTATAATGCTATATTACTTGTGCTCCGTCACAATTAAATTCAAAGATATCTCTAAATCTCTACGAGCCAGAACCAGGTAAGTGTTTAGTGTGTGAATGGATAGTCATATCTTTAAGTCGGAGTTCATCACATGCTCCAGCTCAGAGCAGACAGTAAGTCAAACTCTGCAGAACACGACAAGCAAGTTGGCGATGTCAGTTAGCCTAAGAGCATGTCTATGCATTGCAGGAAGAAAGCCTCATTAGACAGGAAGGACTTCACACGCACATACACAGTAGGGATAGGGTTCAAACCCCAAACCAAGTACTTATGCATGTTACAAAATTAGACAAAATTAGAGATAGTATCCTTTAGTATTTTATGCATAAAATATTTATACTACAGATGAGATAAATATATAAAAAATGCATTACAATAACCTTTTTTTAACTATACTGTAACTGAAGCTAATCTTGATAAAATTGGGTTCACCTGCATATATCATGATAGTGTCCAGCATGAGTCACGTAATGTGCGCATTTTCAAAACAGAATGTCTACATAGTCTCAGAGTAGAATGACTGCAGTCGTAAATGTGCAGCTTGACTTAATTAAGCATCCTTTGCAGGCAGAGTCTGAGCAAATGTAGACTTGAATAGGAACCCCAATACTAATTCATTATTCTTAAAACAAAAATTCAGTTTTAGTGATATATTACATATATATTCACCCAATAGGATTCTTCCTTTAAAACTAATATGTGTCTGTAGCAGGTAGCAGATTATATGTTATGCATCCAAATTTTAATATGGTACTAATTAAGTTTTTTTCCCCTTTTTTCACTTTTCTGACAGACACTTCAAGACACACTGTCTGTATTAGAAGCTTTCTATTACTCATAAACTATAGACTCCTATTCCAGGGATTACAGTCTAATCGGCCGTAAAACACATTAAACCTCTTAATGTCAAACTGTCAGCTTCCTAAAAGGCCGACGGATCACAGCAGCGTCCCTCCGTCCCATTTCATTTCACACATGCACGGCATTACAGTGTGACGTCACTTTGAAACCGAAAGCGCGACTGTGAAGCCTGTCCCAGGCACCACTGGGCGCAATGCAGAGGTACAGCCAGGGTGGGGCGCTATTCCACTGCTGGGGATCCCACCCTCAAGCAGACACTTCGGGAAGCATCTCTCCCAGAGCTGTCTGTAGTCTGCTGGAGTTCCCATAGGGAACCGCAGCAGGACATGCACACTGTGGCTAAAGTGGAATTCAAAATCCCATCGCTGTAGGTGTGATGCGACAATATGACCGACAGAGACACCATATATTAATTATGCCCCCCCCCCCTTGAAATAAATAAATAAATAATCATGAATCAGTTTCACTGGATCCCTCAGGTCCTGAAAATCCATCATTCCTGTTGAAGATTCCTAGCAGTATGGAAAATACACTTCAGTTTGTCATCCATTCTTAGTCTCTTGTGAAGTCCTTCACTGGACAATGCTGAGAGGCTAATTTTAATTATGCATAAACACTTTAATGCATCATTTTGATTAAGGTATTAACAACCAAGAGGCTCTTAGGAAAGGTAGAGTTTTGTGGTTGCTCTGAGGCAGAACCTTCTGCTTTTGTAGTTTATATGTTAAACTGTTTTGTCTTTTTTTTTCAGTTGTTCATTTTTGTTTAAGATAATCCAATTATGGCCGGCATGACAGCCTTGCATTCTGAGACTTGGGGGCTGGAATTCCATTCACTGCAAGGCATGGGGGGGGGCTGTGTTCTCCAAGGGTTTATATGGGTTGGATTCTTGTTCACTGGACTCCTCCTGCAGTCCAAAAATATAGTAATAGGTGAACCGGTCAACTTGTGTGTGTAACTGCTCTTTTGTGGCATAAGTGTGTCCCCTGTCTCATGCCCTGAGTTCCCCATTGATAGAACCCAGGCTCCAGGTGGGTAATTCAGGTCCAGAGAGTAAAAGTCCAATCCGGGATTTTGTTTCAACCCTCTGGTTGAGCATAAAGAGTCGCAGTCACAGAGTACGCAACTGCTTGGTTGAAACAAAATCCTGGATTGGACTTTTACTCTCTGGACCTGAATTACTCAGCTCTGCCAGGCTCACCCCAAACGCTGTACTAGATAAGTGGTACTGAAAGATGAATTGTACGATAAACCACTTCTAGCATAAAATGTGGTTAAGAATTGTAATTGTATGACAATAGGATCACATTTACATGAAGAAGATTTCATTGCATTTTATTTTGCGACTCGGTGACCTACATTTTGCAGTACTTACGGTGGCCCAGTTCTGCACCTGCGGCTTCACGTTAAGCGATGGCTGGTGTTTTCACGGATGACGGCTGACGGATTCTGCTTATTCCCAGACACTCGCCCCCCGCTCCTGGGGCCAGCCACTGACAGACACGCCATTTGTACTGGCCCAGAATGCTGGCAAAGACGATTAAGACCGTGCCATGTTGTGTTTAACAGAAAATCAACAACGGGGATGCCAGGTGTTGCTGACTAATCTGCCTTTATTACATGTAAGATATAACGTACAGAAATCCTTATTTCGTTCAGTTCCCCTTATCTTGTCTCAGTCACATCTCCCAGACTTTGATGGATGCTTGTAATAGTTATATTTATTTTATATGTTCTATTTACTGGGACTCTTAACCACAGTACATAGTCAGTGCGGCGAAAATGTAGAACACGCAATGAATTACTTCGTTTTATTACAGTGGTTGCCGTTAGGACCCATTAATATGTCTGAATAGCTTGCGTGAAGAACACAACAGGAAATGAGGTGAGATCTACTCAGCATGGAGTCCATAAACCTGTCAAAGGAAGGTTAACGCAGTTTTAGCGCTAAAAGGAATGGGAACGAGGGGGTGGTTGGGGAATTGATAGCTGAGCAGCGCTAAGCTTAGCCAAGGCGTGCGGAGCTAATGCTGATCACACTGCTGGGGTGGGGGGTAATGCCCCGGGTCCTCCTCTGCTCCAAGGGACAGCGAAGAGACTATTTTCATATCAGACTCCAGGAATTGCTCATCACTTCTCGCCGACTGATATATCCAGAAGACTGTACCCCCCCGTCTCTTTTATCAAACGCGGCGGTGACGATGAATCATAGAAAGGCGTGTCGGCGACGAAATGAAAACACGCGCCTGTTAAGATGCCCCCGGTCTTCAGAAAACGTGAATAAGATCCCTGCATATTCAGCATCGATTCCGGGATGCCGCATTTCGTATGAGCTGGAGAAATCTATATATCAATATACGCTCCTGTAGAGTAGTGTTTCCCAACTATAAAAATAAAATAATGTATTTCAGGGTTTTTATCTTTTTTATTTATTCATCTCTCCAAGGAATTTGTAAAACTATGTTTTGTATTATATTGTCTTTAGGGAAGTGGGTACAACCGTGCATTGTTCACCCCTGAAAAAAATAATCCTTGAAGAAACGATATGAAATTAAAGACCAGATTTAAATGCATTCTATACAGCCACCTAAAACACTACAACGTTAATTTTATATTCTTAATGAAATCAGAAATCGGCGTTTTGAACATAGACGTGTAAGGTCAATTGTGAATGCTGGCATCTGAATTAATTATTTTGGAACATATACAATTCCACACTAACTTTGGCGTTCCCATTCCTGCTATTAACTGGATTATTTATTTTAATTAAGGGGCTTGTTCAGAAGCGTATTTGTATTTTTAAAATGATAGGCTGGTTTCTCCACTCGGTCTCGTCCTTTGTGCTAAGGAGGGCCACTCTTGGCCATGTCCGCCGGGCCCCTGCCATGGAGGGTCACTTTTCCCACCAGGCCATTAAAAACCCCCCAGGAGCCTGACAGCAGATATCTCTATAAGCGGGCCGTGCCAGAGAGCGGCCAGTCTGGCGCATCCTGTCTGAGTTGGCTACAGACACAGCGCCCCCCGCTGTCACAGCCGGGCTCCACACATTGGTTATCCGGGCCAATTAAACACTGGGACTTGTCCAGCAATACCTTTGTCACTCATCGTAAAGTATTATCTTTACATAAGTTTATTTTTATTTGACATCACATTAGCGTATATACAGTCACTGTATCCCGTGTTTTGTTTAATTTGGTCACTCTCAATGTTTATAGCCAGAGTCAGACCTATACAAGTAATAAAACTGGGAATCCGTGCCAGGCGTAACTTCTCCGCATGCTGAGCACTTACCTGATTTAATTAGTGCCTTGTTCCTGCTAGCTACATTTAAATGTTTTCATTTTAACAAATCAGTACGTTCGGGTTTAGATATTTTTTTCGCCGTTATCATTTTCTACTGGTTGATTTTCAGATAAAAAGACAAAGCGGATTTGGCAAAGCAGGTCAATTTTGGGCACAGTTATGCGTATTTGCTTACAAGATAATTTATTAATCATATGTATGTACAGGACATGTAAATTAGTAATATGTAATTCATATCACAATTTAAATGCTTTGTTAATCGTTCTTAGATTTCTTTTGCCCGACAGCCGCAACCTGTACTCCAATGCAGCGCTCCGCTTTTAAACTTCTAAGCAGGAAGCCATGGCAAGGTGTGCACGTCCTGACCTCTGCTGGTCAGAATTGAGATAGCAGCTATAACAGTGTTTTCCTTAATGTACTGTGGCGTAGCCTTGTTTTCGTAATATTTCCGTATGTTCATACTCTGCATAGAACTAAAGAATAACAGGACATACACGGTGACCTACAGGAGTTTTTAAAAATGTACAAAAAGATAGTTTTTGTTATGTTAAATGCTGCAACACATTATAGAACGTGTGAATTTTGAGACTGAATTCACGTTCATTTCTGTGCTATTGGTTATTTTTATTTTGCACTCGTGACAAATGTTTACCATCTACTGTAATTTGTCTTAGCCAGCATGCAAGCACGGAGCTGTCAAGTTAATGGATTAACTTCAGGTCTGTTACTCTCAGCTTTCTGTAGAATTACAGAATGATCAAGTGCTCCTTCCTGTAAACACCTGCCACGGCAAAAATATTGTGTGAAAAGGCTTAAGACGGAAACAGCAGCTCCTGCTTCTGCACTGCCTAAACCAATCCACAAAGCTGCATTTTAACCCGTATTTGGTTAATGATAAAATTAGCATATGCTTAATATTAAGGAGGCACTGGATTTGAGTGCAGTGAAGTGTTCAAACCTTTTACACCTTTCATCTGTTATCCTCTCTGGAGATGAAGGTTCTACATGAACCCGACTCTGTCAAAATCTGCAATAATCTGTACAGATGGGATTCTCTGCTCCGCTGTGTGTTCAGTATTCAAAGTATGATACCCTAAGAGCTTCTCCATGATTAAAGTTATCCCTGTCCACTTTATAGCAGTGGATTTTAGGGAGTACGTGGGAGAATGAATCTTCGATCAACCTCTACCCACATGGTTATGATTGACTTTGAAAGGGAAAGTACGTTGCGATATCAGGTTTGCTTACATGGATCGGACAGTACAACTGGGATTCTCAGAAGGATTTTAGAAGCACATCTATCTACTATGGTGTTAAAGCAGAGGCAGGCTAGACAAACGTGCAAAAGCAGTATCTGTTCAGTCTTTCATATTCAGTGGCAGAAGAGGGAGGGCAGTTTGCAGATGCTGAAAATGAGTACAGCGACTTCTTCAGTCTATAAAGCATTAAATATGCAATGTGTTTGTACAAAGACATATTCCCATTCTTTGTCCCCATTAGCGACGACTTTACAAATCAAGAACAGCAGCACAGGCAGACAAAACAATGTTTTACAGTATTAAAAGTCAGTGTGGAAGAGATGAGGCAAAACAAAAACTCATGTAGGAGGGTAAATATCCGCTTTGTGTCTGAGACTGAATGGCCGCATGAACATCTGTGCATGCTAACTGCTAACTGTGTTTAACAAAGCTAACCTATTTCAGAGGGTCATGGCTAATTTCATACAGATCAGGAACATGTATGGATACATTTCAGATTTGTACAGGGTACCAGTCCTATACCATCTTGTCCAGGATGAGTAATTGGATATACTGTTAGCTAGTTTATTTGAGCTTAATTAAGATCTAAATTTAGGTGCCTTAAGTATATCCTTATTTTGTGAATTGAATTAATAGTGGGAAATTAAGATTCACATTAATAGCACAAACCCCTTCTGGCTCATCTTGACTGCATAAACCTGCGATCAGATTTTGCTCTGAGCTGTTTAATGAATTTATGTAAGGTTTTTCAATTGTTATTAGTGTGCCGGTACAGATGTTTTGGCATTTTGAGGCACCAAAGTAGTAAAGCATTGAAAAATAAACCCTGGGGACTCTGTGGGGCTGTTGGCTACTTAACTGGCAAAGAGTTCATGATGAGGTCATCAGGCATGTGACAGGTTTTCAGAGGAGCTTTAGCTGCAACTTATCATAACAATGAGAGCTTAGATACAGCTAGATACCGCATTGGCTTTTTGGGGAAGCCTTGGGGAAATTTTGTTCCAATTATGTAGCCACTGCACTTAAATCCAGATACAAAAGGAAAAATACATTTGGCAAAATAACCAAAGCAAGTATGTTTCATATTTCCTCTTATCATGCTGAAAAATGAATAAAAGGAAAAATGTAAATCTAAAAAATATGTCATTTCACATCATTTAGCATCAACTATTGAAATAAGGGAAAGACTAAAGTATCATGGTTGGGTCACCATGAAACAAGAGAGCAGAGTAGGTGTTCATGTATGTTAGATTGTGCGGGAAACTGTATTGGAAGTATTCCTGCATTTTTATTTCTGAAGAACTTTGTCCAGTTTTTGTTTTGTTGATTGTGCCGTTCGTCTAAGGAACTGCTTCAGAATATAGCTGTCCTGTTGGGTTTGCATTTCTTGACCATTCAGTTAAGTACTTTTCGCACTGTGAACTGAAGGGCATTATCTTACAAGGCCTCATTACTATCAGAGTAAAAATGAGTGATGGTTCTGAGATGGCTCGGAATGGGCTTGTGTTTATTGGTAATTACCTTACCCCCTAAAGGGTTGAATAGACCCGATCCATGCCAAGGAAATGCGGCCCGAACCTTAACAGGGCTGCCAGAAACCTTTTACTGTGGGAAGCAACTGCTAGACGCTGTAGGCTTCCTTTTGTGTGCATAACACATGTTCCCGTCCACTTGTTGAACAGGATGAAGGGTGACTCATCTGACCAGAAGACTTTTTTCCCCCAACGGCTCAGTAAACCACTGCTTGTGTTCTTCCCACCACTTTGCTCATAAAAGTGTGTGATGGGTGCATTAAGGGGTTTACACACTGCAACTCAACCATAGTATCCCTGCCAGTGAAGTTCACAGCGGACCGTGCTCCATATAACTGCTTGTTCATGCCTCAGACTGACATTCGCAGTCAGCTGATACAACGTTTTTCCAGTTGACGCCATCAATCCAGGCTTGGATGTCAGTTGAAGAGTATGTGCTCTGATTCCCAGTTCCCCCTGGATGGTTATGATGTCTCTCTCTCAAAATTCCATGTTACTTTGGCCGTTGTTCCTTGTGAGATATTAGCAAGCCACACAATGTTTGTCACTGAAGCTCCCGGTGACTGAGTCACAACAGAAATCTCTTGATCTCGCCAAGGAGCTAAAATAATGGCCATATTTAGGCATGACCGTAATTAACATCTCAGCCTGGCGGGACGTTAATTGCCTAAATAACTCAGTGTGTTGCTGGTTGTGTAGATTCTTTGTATTTAAGAATGAGTCTTTTTTTTTTACATTTAGCTAGGCCCCTAAACGTCATCAAGACAATATGTAAAATCCAATAAAAAGATGGTTGTACGTTTTTTCATGAGTTTTGGTAATACTCATATGAGGTGTAATAACTGTTGTCTGATCTGTGTACAAATACTGCAGTAAACAGAACTGAATAAGCCTTTAATTTGTACTTTTAACTCAGAGCACCTGAGATTAATTAAAATTCCTTCACCTTTAAAAGCTTGCAGGTGGCATCATAGGTTATCAACGGACTTGCCAACCAACATGCAAACATGCGGAACATGCAAAAAGCTGATGAGGAAGCCATGCGTTTGGGTCTCCAAGCACCTTTCATGTGGAATATCACAAGACTCACGTGTCACATGCGATAGATTTAAAATAGCACTTGTTTATTCATGTAGCCTGTTAGCAATAGATAACGTGCCTTTTGTATGCATGTAGGGAATCATAGCCAAAGCAAATATTCTTAGTTGTAAACGTAATTTGAATCTGAAGAAAAGTCTCTGCGTCTTTGGTGCGGCCCGTTTTTGGTTTACATTAGTGCTATCAGACACTTTTCAGCCATCTGGCTAGATCATCAGACAGTGGTAGTCAAATATAAAGCAGTGTACCTCACTCTTCAAATGAAACCTTAACTTTTTAATGAATTTCAGGACTGGAATGTTGGCTGTAAATGAAAGGACTTTTTTTTTATTATTTAACACGAAGTCTGTCGTGCTAATCAACACATGCAGTTGCGTTGTCAGGCTCCCTCGTGGGAAGCAGAACCAGGGGATGGGAACACAGCGCTGATGTGTAGGGCGCCCTCCGGGATCACGTGACAGGTGCTGAGGAGCAGGGAGCAGAAACGCCTTCCGGAAGACTCGCCGCTCAGCACGTGTCCTCTGATTGCTGTTTGTTTTGCCCCGTCGTGCCTGACGCGATGTCGCCTGACCATTTTCTTCTCTGCTCTCTTTTTGCAGCTAGTCTATAAAGCCTGGTTATGCTCTGAATATTTTAACGTCACCCAGAGACAATGCCACCACAGAATTCCCTGCAAGCAATACTGTCTGGAGGTCCAGACCAGATGCCCCTTTGTGTTGCCAGACAATGATGACTTAGTCTATGGGGGATTATCGAGTTTCATCTGTACAGGTAAGTGGCGGCCTGTGAGTGACTGTCCCCCCTAACAGGAGAAGGTCGTTTTCCTGTTTCGCTTCTCCTTTGTTAGGTCCCAACCCCCAAACAGTAATTGCATGTCAGCAGAGGCTATTTCGTATCATGCATGGCAGCAGGAAGAACCAGCCCCTTTCAGCGCCACAATAAGCATCTCAGATACTCAGCTGACAGGCCCCTGAATACACGCACTCGTAGAGAGAGTGTATTTTTGTTTTCACATACCTTTAAAAGTCTGGTCGTGTTTCAGTGCCCCAAGGAAACAAAATAAATTGTCCAGCCTCGGTGTGACCTTGAAGTGACCTTCAGTCACATGACTGATACTGCGCAGGTTTCTGCATTTTATTGACTCTTTCAACCCAAGTATGTTTAAAACATTCATAATTTATTTTAGCTATAGCCAAAGTCACCCATAATATTATGCTTTTAAAATTTTCATTAAATCTGGGATTTAAATCGGCACATTTTTATACTGTATTGTGTATTGGGAACTGAGGCCGCTAAACACGATACAATCTGCCCGCTTGTCAAAGCATAACATCTTAGCATCTTTCATTCATTTCATTAAAATCAGACTCCCTTCGCACAGGCTCCCCCCCCCCCCCCTTCGCCCTTTCATAAATCTCCTGTTGAGAAAAGAGGTGGAAAAACACTCTGCTTTGGTCTGGCAGAATACCAGACGATAAGCCAATATCTGCTGTATTTCTTGTACAATACAATTACCCCTCAATTTATGCTGACATTACACACACACACACACACACACACATATATATATATATTTATATATATATATATGTATGTGCGTGCATGCGTGTGTGTGTGTGTGTGTGTGTGTGTGTGTGCGTGCGTGCATAGGCAAGGGAAAGTTAGGATGATTCCAAGAGCCCCTAAGTGATAGTGGCCCTAAAATTTGGAACGTACGTGGTTTGGGTTGGGGGCCCAATATGATGTGTTTTCAAGGGCCGCACAACCTCTAGCGTCGCCCTTGAGTTACCGTCATCTAAAAGAAGAGAGCGGTAATAATGTAGAAAGCCAACACTCAGCTACACATTAGCCCAGGTCTAAGCTGGATCTAATAAAAAGTGAATGTCCTTGTCTCTGTCTCGTATTTCTCCCTGCTCAATCCACATTTGAAAGAATGAAAGTTTGTCATCCATCGGCTGGCTATGGTGCCCATTACCTACTTGTAGGTAATTTCGGGGGGTTGCGGCCAAAGACACAGATCACTTGTATCCCGGCTCTGGTCGGTTGGAAATCATCAGTTGCAGATACAGCGCATTAAACAGTCCATCCTGCGCAGGCCCCGCAGCTCCCGTTGCTTTTCAAAGGAGACGCAGTGACGAGTTGTTTAATAGGTGTTTAGGTCGGCTTTGCCGATCAGTTTCAGGGCTGCTGTTGCTCACCCTGTGAGGAGAGTTTGCCTACAGTAGACGCTCTCTCAAGCAACCCGGAGCGAAAACAACAGAGGGTGCGGGACGAATGACTCAGCTTGTGCCTTTTGTTCCTCAGCCATCGCGGGAAGACGTACCGAGAAACCTGCCTCTTTGTTTTAGCCCCAGTGACGACACATTTTGTGACTAATGCACCGTCTGCATTCCTCAAGTCCGCAGCAGCTCTCGCAAGTCAACGGCGGTTAAACCCGAACACGTTCACAAGTCAAAACATTTATTCCTGCTGTGGGAATCAGCTCTGCGAATGTTCCATTCTTTCTGTTTAAGATATCAAAATATTTATCTGTGCGCTTAGAAATATAGGTGGATCATATGGCGATTTCGAAAGCACCAGTGATTCATTTTCCTTAAATCACAAAATAGAAGTCACATCCAGTGTGACTCATTATGGTCATTATGGGATCCATTATAACCTCAGTCAGTCGCAGAACAACTGTGAAACGCATGAGATCGATGTCTGAAGGCTGGAGCGATACGTCGTTAAAGCTTCTTTATGTTTATGAAAAACATCCAGTATCGTCATTCTGAGGATATGAGAGCTGAGTCAGGTAACTACGGAGCAATTAGGATTAAGTGCCCTGCTCAGGGGCCCAATACTTTTAGGATTATTCTGCCAGCAGGGGATTTGAACTCACAACCTTCTGGACAGCTCCCTTACCTGCTGAGTCCTCGATAACCTGCTGCCCTTCTGTCGTGTCTCGGTCTACTAGAAAGTGACGCCACCGGTGAAGAGCCAGAGTGCTGTGATGTCAGATGGAACAGCTGTGACCCGGTAGGGGAGGGTGCCTGTGACATGTCGGCCAGGCTGCCCGGTGCCCCTAGGGGTCAGCGACGCTCATCGCAGCCCGTGTCGGCAGCCGCCGCCCCCCGGCCCTGTGGAGGCAGCCGCCTCCGGTTCTGCGTCCTGGTCCTCATCCTGCTGCACACGGTCGTCACCTTCTCCAGCGCACAGGGCGACGCCACGAGGGTCGGCCTGGAGGCCCTCGTGCCCCTGGAGGAGAGCACCACTAGAGAAGAGTGAAAGCAGAGGAGAGACCCTCCTTTAGACTCTTGCAGGGGATTTATTTTTAAATGAGGTGTATGGTTACCCTCGGACAGCTGGCCTGTGGTGTGTAAGGTGGGGCGGGGGGAGCAGAGATCATGGGAGGTACAGCCTCCTGGATGCACGCTTACTTTTCGTTTATTTTTTTCGTCTGTCTGAAGGCATGTCGTTCACCTGTGTCCAGGAAGTGTCTGGGAACAAGTGGCCTTTTTTACACTTTTCACACCCCCCTGTGCAGGACATCATAGCAGACCAGAACTTTTGGGTTTTTTTTAATAATAAAAGTATAACATAACATATATATATATACATATATATATATATATATACACTGGAGATTAAGAAGTAACAAAATGGATTTAAGATGATGCCTATTTTGCCTTTTGTACTTGAGCATTTTGCATATTCTGTTGCTTCTGGTGAATATTTCCAATTATACACAAATGTTTGTTTCTATTGTTTAATGGTTATTTACCTCCATTCATCCACCTTCCAGCCTCTTATTCAGAAGAGGGCTATTTACAGTTTTTTAAGTTTTTTTCCAGTGAGTTTGCAGTGAATAAAACTGATATCAGTCAGTAATAGCAAGGTGAAAACTATTCAGTAGCGTTTGACACCACAGAATTCTCTCACCTTCAAAACGAATCATAAAATTGTGCATCATAGACTAATAGCATCTTTGTGCTGTCTATTTTTTATTTATTTTTTTGGTACTTCTGTGATTATCATACTTCTGTTTTCATTTGCAAAAGTGACAAGGGCTCTTGACAGACTTTTGTAATGTATTGAAATATACAAACTCTGTATGTTTGCAGGAATAAAATCAAACAGCCGCCCCACTTACCAGCTGGTACAGATCACCTTGTGGCCAGGATTCCCTTGAAAATGTTGAAATAAAGTGAAAAAAAAGGTCCTTCTTGATTTATCCATGCTTTATGAAGCCCACATGTTCCGAAGGTGTGCCGCTGCAGTCTTGAAGACTTTGCTAGTTAAAATATGTTAAGATAAATCATTCACACATGTTTCTGCTTGTCCGGGATTAAATTTTACTTTACTGTTTTTTTCCCTCTTGAGTTTGATTGATGAACTTTGAGAAAAAAGGCTTTATTCCCCCTTGTCTTTTTGAAAACTCCTTCATTGTTGGTTCATTTAGAACAAAATCTTTTAAAGTACTGGACCCCTTGTATTTGAAAACAGTCAAATGGGTTGGATGAAAGAAAAAGTAACCAAAACTCTTTTCAAAGTGTTCAATTACTATATTTTAATGAATTTACAATTTGAATGCATATGTATGAATAGAATTCTGTTTTTAGTCGTTGTTGTAGTCAGATGTTATTTTTCCTGAAAAAGATGAAACAATTCAATTCAGATCCAAGTTTTTCTCTTCTTTTTTTGCTGTGACTGGAAATTGAGGATAACAGAACAAACTGACATCATTCTATCAAGGACGGGAATACTTATTTATGTTATCTTGACCAAGTGTGACAAAATGGCTCCATGGAAACGTCAGGTGACAGTGTGGAGCCGACTGTCAGCCGCCAGTCACATCCTGTCACTCCTCCTCTTGGTGCATAAGTCCGCTGCTTTCGCTTGGCGGAACGGAAGTGGAGTCGATGCGGAACAGGTGGTAAATCAGAGGAGTAACACAGCAACTGTCACCTGCTTCCCAGCAGGCAGAGCGATGTGCACAGGTGAGTCAGATAAAGATGCGATAAGGGAGCCCCCCCGCCCCCCCCCAAAATCTCACCACCCTGGATTTATTAGGAAAGCATAACATGAAAATTAATATCACTGTTTGTATTATAATTTCATAAAGCTATTTTAATGTACACATAACGATTATATAAATCATAATGTTAAAAATACAAAAAAACAACACTTTTTTTTTTTTTTTAGATTAATGATCAATGCGGTTTGTGAAAATTTTCCTTCTTTGACAGAAAATAATCCATGTTTCCCCCTAAAAAAATAAACAATGTCCATTAGTTATTACATGGTGTAACTCTATGCATGTGTAATACCTAAGGTTTTTTTTTTTCTTTGAAAGGCCACTTGTACTCTCTTCTTTCTGGTAACGGACGTTGCCCATGGCATGAAGTAACTTAATTTATAAGAAATTCTAAGGGGCTTATTGACATTAGGGGAACAAAGAATGAATTGATACATCTCTGCTAAGCTTGTATTCTTTAAGACGAATACTTCTTATGCCATTTTATACACTGTGCTTAAATGTTTAGCACTTTTTTGCACTAGTTCTAATAACACTTATTCTTGGAGATGGTTTTAAGACTGTGCTGTTTAATTTGATTGCATAAAAAATATATCACATCTGTATTTCTGGTCTATATCTGTACTGTAAGATTTTCTGTTTTATTGTGTTTTGGGCAGAATGGTCCCTGCTCAGTGTTTAACATCAATAAAGACTTATTCCATGCACACGTGGTCTATTGTCGTCTGAAGGAAAACAGAAGACATGCTTTTTACACTTTCTTTGATATGTTTTGAAGTTCTCGTGCCTATTTAATTCCAGTGCTTAAAAAAAAAACTTTATTTAGGAATAAAATTAGAATGAGCCTGGCTGTCTGTTCCACTTGTGTTATATGCTGACAAATGCAGATTCCTGAAGTTATGCACAATGTCGTGCTTCACCTGACCTGTTCGCAGTACAACATGTTGCAGTGTTCTGAAAGACCAATTTTTTGACCTTCTATCTGTTAATCATGTGTCAAATTAACAGGGACTGTGCTTCTCCATTGAGCCACCGAACAATCCTTAAACTGTAATAACATATTTAACAGGTTAGAGAATAATACCTTCTGGAATTTTATGAGAAGTCACACATTCTATGTAAGTGTGTTACATTGGTTCTTGGAGATGCAGTGGTGAACTTCCAGATTTCCACAAAACAGCATTACATAAGTCAAGCTTTCCACGTAATGCTTTTTTAACACGTTTTACTCCGTTCCTTTTCAGATTTTCTTTATGAAAGGAATCAATTCACCCATTCATGTATTTTTGGGTATGAACCACTACAAAGGTACCTTACAGACTAACTTGGATTGTTTCAATGCAGTCAATCTGTCAGCTACCATTCTTAGACACTCTGTCATTGTCCATTGAGTACTGGAAGTGTGATACTTAAATGCGGGTTTACTTTTTGTGGCGGAGTATTAACTTTATGGGTACAGTGTTGACATTACACGTCCAGCCTTATTCCTAACAGCAAACCATATAAAAGGAGCCATCAACTACGTGCTATTCCCAGTGCCGCGGAGCGATGAAAGGCAGCGGCTGATTTTGCTGTGACCCCTGAAGAAGCTCCACCTCAGAGGATCCCATCTGAGCTCAAGGAGCAGAAACTGAATCTGAAAGACTCACACACGCGTACATCTGTTGGACAGCTTGCCTTGGTCACATGTAGCCCGGGATGCGTGTGGTCTGGGAATGGCTTTCACCTGTTGCTTTGTGGCGTGGTGGTGAGACAAGGCACTGATGTTCTACTCCCAGTTTGAAGTTAAGAATGGGAGGCTTGAGAACGCCTGTAACACGTTGAGTTTCTTATTAGATGTTTATGAGGGATGCAAACTTGGTCAATTGAATTATAATGAATGTTATTGAATTTTTTTGTCGTATCAACACAGCTGTAGAAAACGTGATGAAGGTGTCTATCGGGGGCAGGGTCTATCTCACAGCTTAGGCTGTTGTGTCTGTCAGCAGAAGGTCACTGGCTCAAATCCCAGCATTGGCATGGTGATTGTCCCTAATCTCTGATTACCCGAAAGACTGGCAGGTCCGGTTTTCTCAAAATGCATGTCGCTTTGGATAAAGGTTTTTGCTAAGTATATTAAAACGTATATGTTGGAATAGTTTCGGGTCCCTCAAATTTCAAATAACACAACAGAGGATGTTCAATAACAACGTCTGCCTGTTCTGTACTTTCTTTTGCAGAGTTCTCATTATTGCTAATGGTTTAATTCTTCTAGGTAATGTAGAGTTCAAGGCCTTGTGGCAAAAGACTGAAAACAATGTCCGGTATCATTAGCATCTGACTTGAAGATGCTGCAGATATTTATAAAGATATTTATAAAGCTGAAAAGTGAACATTAAACACTAGACTGTCTAGTGTACGCTGGGGAACTGGATTTCTCATTGTCATGAGACCCTGATAGGTCTCTGTTTTAAAACACACCTGTGATGCTAAAGCGATGAGGTGTCCCATACGGACATGTGTGGTCGTGAGGCGTGGGGTGCGGGTGGGCGTTGGGGAATAGTTTGCATGTTTGTGTTGGAATTCCTTCAATGAATCTGGTTTGCTGCCACATTAAAAAGTAAGATGTTGTATCACTTCTGATGTATGAACTCCTTGCAATAGAGACTCGACTCAAAACCAGCCAAAAAAGTCGACACAAATAGGGCAAATCGTAAACTATATATCCCTCTATTTTTCATAATAGCAGGGTCACAGCGAGCCTGTCAGGGTCGGTCCCCATTGTCCCAATTCGTGTCCCTTCCCCGTTTGGCCAGCAGGTGCTGCTGGTCATCCTGTTCTTCATGTTAGTCTTTGTT
>JAODKF010000002.1:1455742-1484538 GCA_026779585.1 Mormyrus proboscirostris
ACACACACACACACACACACTCACTCACACCGCCACCACACCCAAGATACACAATACACCATTGATTGCTGGTTTGTAATGAATTTACTGAGCCCTGGCAAGTGTGTTTAGTTTTTATTCTTAAGTGTATACAGCCTGTGGCATAATGGGTGTCCCTGTGCCCCCACACCTCAAGGGTTGCATGTTGGATTTTTTTCCCTGTGTGTGTGTGAGGGGGGGGAGTGGTTAAGTATATATTATGATAGTGGTAGAAAGCTGTTATTTTGACATTGTGGTGCCATTTTCCCATTCCGTACAAAGGAAACTCACTTTCACAAAATAAATAAATAAATAAATATAAATGCAATCACAAAACTAAAAACGCCAAAAGTCCTGTATCTTGTTCAGTTATGTACGGTTAAGGTTAGGGCTGGGTAGGGGTTAACGTCATTATTTGGATTGGGGTTTTGCCCATAGAAATTAATGGACAGTCCCCACAAGGGCTCTCTCTCTCTTTCTCTCTCTCTGTGTGTGTGTGTGTGTGTGTGTGTATGTGTGCGTGGAGTTACCATGTTCTCCCCAAGTTCCTTTGGTTTTCCATCATGGTCCAAAGATTTCAGTGGACTGTTGGCTTTTAAAAATGCCCTTCAAATGAGTGTGTGTTCCATCCAGCATGTACCCTGTGCTGCCTGGGATAGACTCCAGACTGACCACAGCTCGGCTCTGCGTGAGTGGTTATGGAAAATGGATGGATTGATATACACAGCTGCATATTTACACTGGACAAGTAAGCAAACATCTTTCTAAGAATCCAAAAACTTTTAACGCCAGTCTACATTACCATTAGCAAACTGGTCTTTGCCTAATTACCTGACAATCATAAAAACAGTTAATGGATTTGCATGCATAACGAAATTGGGGAAAATGTAGGTTTCCACTAAAAGACCTACTCGACATTTCAAACAAACTGTACATTATTGTTCTGCGTCACAAAAGCACTATATAATTTTCCCTAAAGAGTAATTTAATAGTATTTGCATGGTATAACATGGTTGTACTATTTTGTAGATTAATTTTATTTAGAAAGCAGCACTTCCGTTTAAATACGATAAGATCTGTAATGCACTCGTACGCCCCCTGGAGGCCGTTACGGTCGAAAAGAAGAAGGAAAAAAAATCCGCATCGTGAGCGCCGCAGCCGCGGTGCTGAGGAAATGCGACGCGTCTATACAATTTAAATGAGGACCTACTGTATCATTAGAAAGTGCCTGGTAAGTTGGACAAATTGAAAACATTTGTTGTCGGGAGGAGCTTTCATTGCTTATGTACATGTAACATTTTATTTAATTTTTTAGAAGTTATATCCTATTACTCCAGATTATTGTGATGTAGATGGAATAGTGCAGTGCCCTTAAAGAAAAGTTACTTAATATCTTTGTGGTCAAAGTTAATAGACTTTAGCATCTTGGCTGCTATATACCTACATCTCAAATGGATCGGTGACTAAGGGCACAGCCATTTCGAAACTTAAAGCAACAGTGCATAGTAACTTATCTAAGCTATAAATGAATTATATCTAGTAATGCCAATAAAAATATTTAAGAATTAGGCAAGTCTTTAAAATATATTTCTGTGGTTATAGCATAGCTTGGTGGTTCAGTCGTTAGCGTTGTTGCCTCAGAAACCCATTAAATCAACCCCCTACTCTGTATGCATGGCTTTCGTGGCTGTTTCTTTATACAAACCGCCATTATTGTGTCCATGTGAATCGTGGAATTGGCTCCATGCTTTTCCCGCCTAAATAAGTCCTTCTGGGAAAATGTATATCTTGTACTATAACTTTTTTCTTTTGAATTTTTATTTTTTTTCTTTTAATTTTCTTTTTGAATTTTATAAAGCTTGGTAAAGACAAGTCTCCATGGACAATTAAGCTACGTTTGACTGTTAAAGGACGATCGATCGCATATGGATTAGATCTTTGGGTACTAACTGACACGGGTCAGTGCCTCAGTGGGTCGCACTGTTGCCTGGCACCTCCCGGGTGGGGCATCGAGTCCCACTTATGTTCGGAATTTGCCTGTTCCTTCAGGGTTCTGAAGGTTTCCTCCTGAATTTGCCTGTTCCTTCAGGGTTCTGAAGGTTTCCTCCTGAATTTGCCTGGTCCTTCAGGGTTTTGAAGGTTTCCTCCTGAATTTGCCTGTTCCTTCAGGGTTCTGAAGGTTTCCTCCTGAATTTGCCTGTTCCTTCAGAGTTCTGAAGGTTTCCTCCTGAATTTGCCTGTTCCTTCAGGGTTCTGAAGGTTTCCTCCTGGCACTCCAGTCTGCTCAGCAGTCCAAATACATGCAGTTACATGATGTGTGTGCATGCATGTGCCCTGAGATATACTGCCATCCTGTTCACCGTCTAACCCTAACCCAACTTAGCCATGTGTGCTATACTGCCTGGGAGAGAGCCCCCCCATCACCCTCATTATGGTGGTCGGTTAGAAGATGGAGACATAGTTGTTACTAATTCAGTATTTACTAGCTTTGCAGGCTGCAGTTACTTACTTTTGTTCAAGCTATCAAGGTCAGTACTAGGCTTTAAAGAAATCGGTATGGCAATATACATATGGCTTCTGTCCAGCTAGTATGAAATGACTGGATGTAAAAATTTCAACATTGAATGAATGTTACATTTTGTTTAACTCTGAAAAGTGTTACCAAACAACTTACACAAATAATATAGACCTCTGGATGCTCCTGCGATAAAGATTCAATGATCCTCCCCAGTGGGTCAAATGTATTGTTTTACTTACAGGGGATGTTGCAGTCAGCTTAATTGGGTGGTTAGTGGTGAAATAAGACTAAATTCTTGCATTACTTATCAAAGTACTTTGCTGCAAAGACTGCATTTCCTGATTAAGTGCCTTGTCAGTCTGGACACATTTTCAGAACTCAATCTATTTTTGTGTCCAATTATAAGATGACATATAGGCCTCCCTGAACCCTTACATTCTTGCCGGCCTGCTCTGCCTGCATTGCCTGGGAGAAGGTTTGGCGTAGTGCAGCCTACAGCCAGAGACACAGACGGAAGGCAGGAGAACACATGTCCAGATCTGGAGAATCACAGGCAGGAGCACAGAAGCTTTTATGAGAAGAGTCTACTACAAATACACCTGCCATAAGGGCAAGAATAGAGGAGGCCTTACTGATTCAGGATGAGTGAAATGCAAAAGATTCATCTGGGATTCATTTGTACAGTTAACACAGTCTGTCTATGCAAATATAACATTATGCAACCCAAGTCTCATTCTGGATGCTTCCATAAACCATCAATTTTCATAATTTTTTTCCCTCAATTGTGAATCAGAAAATTGGCATATTTGATTCCCAAGGTTAGTATTATGCTAAAAAGCTTCAGCAAACTGGCAACACAAAGAGGAATTTGTCGTTTTACTGGATGATATTCAAGTAAAATTAAATAGAGTAACAGAACGGTCATCAAAATCCACATTCTGAACATAGTGAATTCAGCTCCATTCTTCTTGTCTGGATGGCTGCATAGAAACTGAAACGTCAACAGTGAATGAAAAAAGTTACCATAGAGACGTCTGCATGGTGTTGGATAACAATTGGGACACTCAGGGATTTGATGAACCTTGCTGGAATGGATTTTTATTCTGCTCTACATCATAGCTTCTTGACATCACTAGCTAAAAATGTCAGTAGAGAATCCTAAAAATGACCCGGTGCCAAGTTTTAAAATATATAATATATACAACTTCAAAAGGCACGACGGGCCAAGTGAGATCAAAGCAGAACAGACACAGTAAGGAAGGTAAATAATCAATTTCCCCATTTCTGGGCGCTGCGGCAGGCATCCAATACCCAGAATGAAACCACCGACTTGCGTGCCCATGGACCTAAAAACCGGCCTTCACCTTTGTAACTAAATCAAATGGAATGCTTAGTTCAGCAATGTGATCTCTAACAAGAATGGAACATAACAGCTCCATTGTTCAGGAGAGCAGCCGCTCTTAGCTCTATTAAAACAAGGATGTCAAAGTAACACTCAGAGGTTCATAAAACCAGTGGAAACGGAAGTGTGCACGTAGCAATTAAAGCTGAGGTATGCCTGGGGAGATCGACGCATAGTGAATAATTCTTTCCAAAAATGCGACATAGGCTCACAGCGACTGGTGACGCGTTGACATCTATATAAGGAACATTATAAGATATGAAAACTGACAAGTGAACTTTAAGCAGAAATGGGAGTGCAAAACACTGCATGCATCTCCATTCACTTCATTTTTTTTTTTACAGGAGAAAGAGATTTAGAGCTACGCTTAAATTACAGTTAATTATCTCATCATTATTTTGTCCAAAGGTTACATAATGGTTAAGCGCTTCTCTGGTACTCGGAAGTAAGGTTTTTAATTCGAGTCGCTCGTTGAAATAGTCAGGAGGGACCTGGGTATGAATAATTGCTTGCAACTTTGCATAAAAGTGATCATTTCCATCCATCTACCATCTAACTTCTTGCATGGGCCCATCATCCCATGTGCTAACCGCTCGTCCTGCTCAGAGTTACCTGAAGTACATGTCTGACGACACGAGCACCTTCTGGAAAGGATGCCGGTGCCTCTTAGGGCACAAGCACAATCATTCACTTTGGACAATTTAGAGACACCAATTAGTCTAACTGCACGTCTTTTGACTATGGAAGGGATCCCACCCAGTGAGACACCATTTCTAAGTCTAATTATGTGAATTCAGCATTCTGAAAATTCTGTGGTGTAGCTATTAGTGACATTTGTAAACTGTTCCATTGTGCTATTATTGCCCAGTATAAATGTGTGTGGAGATGTAAGTAGGCTGACCAAAGAATGTATAGTAATTGCGTGAATAGAAGGTTATGATTATGATAACAGCGTAACCGCAAATATAACTTTTTTTTCTTTGCACTGATTAGAGGATTTAAAAAATTAATTTCTTTCAAGTCATTTCAAAAATGTGGCCGTTCATGTAATTATATCATCAAAATTGTGCTGCCCTGTTGGTTTGCATGTGTGTTTGTTGGGCTGGCCTTCAGAATACTCCCCAGATATTCCGATTCCCTCTATCACCGAGAAGTCATCTGTTGAACCCAGAGTCTTGAAACATTAGATTAATTGTCCTCAGGTGGTGTCCAAGCACAGTACGTTCCTTACCGTGAGGGGTGTGGGGGGGGGGGGGGTTGGTGCTCTTAGCCAATGACATGTAACAAAAACTGTTTCTTGTGAAATGACTCCAGGAATTTTATTTTTTTCTTCAGGCTTGACCAAGTATAACCGTAGTTCATTCATAGTAAAGCCCTGATTTATTTCGCTTGGGGTGATTAAATTTAGACGGTTTCCAGTTAACTGATTTTCTTAACCAGTGCATTGGGGAAAGTGTAAAAGCTATTTTTCCTTGGAATTTATGAAATGACTGTTCATGTGGTGAGGACAAAGTTTAAAGCAAACTGCGTCACTGACTTGTTTGTTTAGAACAGTTCCTTCATTCGATTATTATCTGTGTCAAACGTTCTGCTATATCTATGTATCGCCCTATAGCGGTGTCTCCCAGTCCGGTCCTCTGGGACCCACAGTTTTTGCTCCCTCCGAGCTCCGTGCCAGACAGTCTACATGACAGTCTACATGCAAAAACTTAGACTGTCTGAGGGTCCCCAAGGACCAGACTGGGAAACACTGCCCTACAGGGTTACCACCACCTGCCAAACCAGTCAGAGAACTCTTCTAACTATTCATCATTGCTAAAATCATACTCGCTCATTTGGCAATATTAATGAATCCTGCCTGTTGGTCTCCTCTGTCTTAAGAATATATATTTTTCTCGGGAGCTGGGTTTAATGATTTCTGTGACCTGCAGAAGCAACAGAATCTCACAGCATGTTTGCAATGCAGTTTGGCCAGTTTGTGAAAATTAATGGATTGTTGTGAATGTGTCATAGCAACTGTGTATGCGAAAAGTTGCACAGCATACAGTTTTGAAAGTAAAATAACTATATAATTAGGAAGTGTTGTTTCATTAACGTACTGTAGTTTGACATGTGGAACACAACAGTTGACGTTTCAGTGGGTCTTCTGGATCCTGATTTTATGAATCTTTCTTGTACTTGGTTCACGACTGATTCCTTTAATAGACTATTTTCAGGCTCCTCTCCTCCAATCAGGAAGCTGAATTCAGGTTAAATCCCAAACTCCCTGCTGTGTCATTATTTATAACACAGATGTCTATGTCTCCTCTGATGGACTGTAAACCTGTCCAGGATTTCCTTCTACCCTGAGCTTCCTGAAGACTGAGATTGTTTCCCAGTACTGGATAGATGAGTTGATGAATTAGACCTAATGTGTTGTGGTATGAATCCTTGTAGTTATAAAATAAGACAAAAACATTTTTAATAGCTGTGCTATTCCGATGAAACCGGCATTGTTTTTCATGGAACAGGTGTCATTCTTTATTTATTACTGCAAGAAATCGCTGTTGAATGTTTGATTGTGCTTAATTATGCATAGTTTGTACTACAAACTGCACCTGCTTCTACTTAAAATGAACTCAAGGCCCTCATGGCAAAACAGATGGCTGCTGATTTTGGGATACAAAATCTATAAAATATCCAGTATGGCTGAAAAACAAATGTATAAGAGGAATGTTTGTTTTCTTCTAATCACTGTCGTTCATTAAAGATAAATTTAACGTTATGGTTAGCTTCATAATAATCAGCCTCTCTAATACATCTGAGTGTGCAGTAAGATGGAAAAAACAATGTTTATCGACTCCAAAGCTCCTACCATATCTGTGTTCATATATTCTGGCATGTGACTTTACTTTCTGTTATTGAATAGCCTGACATAAGTATATATATAAATATGTACATATGTATTTTCAAGATACAGTGGTAATCAATCAACAACTATAGTTCATATATCAGTTTATCTTACACGGGAGTCAACTTTCTCTCACTCATCGCACTGTGAAAATAGCAAACCTTCCGCTTTTGTAACGTCGGTGTAATAGGTCTTCTGGTATCTACAAGCCAAGTTATTGCTTCGCGATTTGCGATTCTGACATGTTACTGCCTTTTCACTGCAATCCATTTGCAGCTGTGCCTGTGCATTACTCACCAACTTGCCCTAAATGATGTCAGCGGCATAATCATAACCTTTCCAGTTATTATAAAGTAACTCATTGCTGAATATGTACATTCCCGGTATATGCTGTGACACTGTGTCTCTATATGTCCTTCTTTCAAGGGGAAGGACAAGGGAAGAACATTATGTGGACGTATAATTAAAAAATACTGGACATGTGCCTCGTATAACTGCATAGTATTCTGTCTAAACGGAATAGGGGGCTTAACTCTTAACTGTACACATGCACATTCTGATTTAAACCAAATCTAATCTTGTACATAAACTTCAAAAGCTTAAAAACGCTCATGGGTTTCTATTAAGGTCATATCACTCCATCCTTCTAGGTCTTTCTGAAAAGTCTGATCTCCACTGCAAATAGTTTTGTGGTAGCTGCTGAATTAATCCTGGCGTATTTTATCCTAATAATTTCGGTCTGCATCCTTTAAAGGAGATCAGGGTGTTTTTGCCATTTTAATTATCTGAAGGCAAGATTGACGATACTGCATAGTCAACTTTGTTTTATTCTCAAACAGACCTACAATGTCTAATGTAATCTTATTTTCTTATGTAGCGTAAAATATGTGTTCTGTTCAGAACAGGATTCACATTCTTCTCAAAGCACCGTTATGAATAAACGTTTGGCTCTGCTGTTACGTTAATCATACGTGCAAATGGAAATGGATCCCGGTGCACCAGCATTTGGCTCGCATCTACAGGGATATCTTTACGACTTACACAGACCTTAGGCCCTTCCGTGTTACACATACTCACCTGCCAGTAAGATCCCTAATTAAGTCTGATTTACAGTCCTTGCATTCCTGAAGCATTTAAAGAACGGCACGATTGCACTTGCTGGGCTGTTGTTGACACAAGGATCAGCTATAAAACACTGACGCATTTTACAATATTAGAGTAACTGTCATAGACGCCCCTCGCATTTCACCCCCACCATTATCTCCAGCATCCACCCAATTTTGTGCACGTAATAAATTGCCATTCTTCAAACACTACATGTAAATAATACTACAGTACAGATAGATCAGATATGTAACTGGCGACATGACACGTGTTGTATGCAGCTGTGTAGGATGTTGTGGGCAGACTATGACCGTATCTTTATCAAAACCATCTTTTGGGCCCAAGAGGAAATTTTATACATTTGTGTTTGAGGTAGGAGACCCGATTTCATTCTTTACTTTATCACAAACATACCTTTTTTTTTTTTTTTTAGTAATTTCCCTCCAAACAACTGCATAAAAAAAACTCCAAACTTGTATTTACTCTGCACATGCTATCTATCCTCAGACTGCATAATCAAAAGGTTTTACATTGTATCAAAAAATCCTATGAAGTTTGTTTCACAGACACATCACTTGGTATGACAGTGTGGATCATGTTCTCAGATTGCTGTGAGAACATGTGGAAACTTTGTAGCAGACTGCTTTCACTGTATGCTACAGCTGACATACCAGAGCATGAAACAATAAGCTAATATTCCATATGATGTAGGCATGTGAGATCCCTGCAGCCTTTCACCGATTAAATGATAATTCTGCCACATACTGTTTATTTACATAACTGTTACTTTCAGCCATAACTTTTCGATTCCGTGATTTATAAATGACAGTACATTTTATTGTCCTTTTCTTTTTACATAAATCAGTCTAACATGTAGGACAGACATGCAATCGTGCTTCCTTTTTGTCATTTAAATCTGCACAAGTCTCTTCGTCCCTTGGTAGAGTAAGAGAGTTCACACAGTGTAAGGTGTACACCAAGTGTCTATCAGCAGGATTTAACCAGAGAACATCCAATATAGTTATATTCCTGTTTGACCAGTGGTTCAGGAAGTCATCAGAGAATTCCCTCTCATCCTTTTTGCCAGAACATTTTCTTTTTTACCGTCTTCAAAAATGTTTTTTTCTGTGCTATTAAGGTGCACCCTGCTTCCATGTCATATCTGTTAATATATGAGAAACCTCAGGTGAAATCTGAGATAGCTACAAATGGAGACCCTGTGAAGTTGACGCAGCGCTTATTTTTTTTGTGACCTTGAGCAGACACTTGGGAATTGAATGTATGGAATGATGCCAAAGCAACCTGCAGTTCAGTAGTTCATCTTAGGAAGAGTGAGTGTCGTCTTCTGAGCTTCGAGCTAACAGTCATTAGCAATTATCGGAGTATGTTTTCATTTTGCTGATGCTGGTACATGCTATGAGCTTTATTCCAACAATTCATAGGAGATTAAAGCAAATGGATATAACAGTTACTAATTACATTTTGCACATCTACATGTGGATCGCAGATGGGCTGAATTATAATTCTTTTCTCATGCCATTTGTTCTTTCCAATTGATCTATTATATTGCATGCTAACATACTTTCATCCTTAAACAAAAAACGATTCTAGGTTTAACAATAGATGCGCATCCTTTTGATAGAATCTCAGATGATTTATTAACAATAATTTTAACGGATTTCGGGGCTTACACTGTTACCACGGCTAGTGCCAGTTGTATTTTTGGAAACAGACAGTATAGCTTATTTACCGGTGCTGTAAATCACAGACAAGGTTGAAACCAGTGTCATCACCAAGATATAATTTTGCTGCAGATTAATGTAAAAGTGTGCTAATAAAAATGACTAGGGTGTGACGACGGAAAAGGGAGACATTGATAGATGGCAGAATAGCAAAAGCCAGCCTTGACTCTTGCTGCGGAGCAGATGTGGGGCCACATTTACAAAAACCGTTTAATGTGGTTTCTTGGTTGTCCCAAATTGGGATTGTTCAAAGCCACAACGTACGGTCTGTGTGCCAAGAGGCAAGGTTGGTTGAGCGGTTGGGGGAATGAGCAGGGGGGCAAACCTGAGGTAGCAGGTGGAAAAACATATTAACCAAATCACTGGCAGGTGCTGTGAAATCCCAGGCTGGAGGTTCAAATAGAAAACCCAGCATGGAGAATTGGATGAAGATGCCAGTGTTGGCAGGGAGCCGCCCAAAGCAAGATGTTGCTCCACAGTCACCCAACTCTGCAAGTGTAGTGGATTTTATGAATCTGGTCTTAAAATGTGCCTTCATACCAGGACTTTTTTCAATGGATCCTGAAGGTAAATTTCCCTGCGTCCAGATTCCATGTGTTTCCAAACCAATGATGTCTTCAGAGGAAAGGAAATTTGCTTGAAGCAATAAGGAAAGGATGTTCATGCAAAACCTTTCCTAGCAAACCCTCTCTACTTCTGCCGGGAATATAGCCCCAGACGCTATCAGTATTGATGTTGCGGGAGGGCATTTTGAAAATGGGGACGTTCACCTTTTGCCGTAAGCATTTCACAATGTCTTATCAGTTTCCCTCCTTTCACACACCACATTTTCTTTGTAAATAGGTACTCAGGTTTAGTGTTTTACTAAAACAGCTTAGATAAAACATAATCCAAAAACAAACCGTGGGCTATAATTTCAGAAATCTGGAAACTATTTATGATATCAATCATCTGGTCAGCTTTAGACGCATTTGTTTTACATGGTAAGCTATTAATTTTGCTGTCTCCTACATGCCAGACTCTCATTTCGCTGGACTAATTTATAATCAAATAATTATAAGGAAAATACTGTGGTACGTTTAGGAAAACATGCATATTCCTTCGTTACAGATTAAATTATTCTGAAGTTGTTTGTTTGTGTAAGATTGCGCCTTAGAACATTTTTCTTTCTTTCCTAATTGTTTCTGCACTTCAAACCTCATTTCAATCCCCTTCACCCTGAGTGGACAAAATACACAAAGTAATCAAGCATGTTTATTGGGCCAAGTTGTCTAAAATGCTGCCATAGTGCAGCATGGTTTGTGATAAGATATTCCACAGTTAACAGTGGTAGTTCGTACTTTGCAATACTCTGCTTTATTCTTTGTTAAATTGGCAGTCAGGCTTTACACTCGCCAGACGTTTGGGTGGAACATATAATAAGTATGGTAGTATACAAAAATCTGGAATGTGTTAATGAAATATTATAACAACCTGATGTGTCCAGAAAGTCTTAAAAATTTTACCCAGAAGTTACATGTCCACTACAATAAAAAATTATAGTGTACTTATGTGTTGAACATGTGGGCTTGCTGAGAGCGAGATGTTCTCTTCGCTCAAGAAAAAAAATCTGGGGTCTAATTAGATATGAAGGAAAGAATAACTTTTTTAATAGTTAAGCACTGGGGCCACAACATTTTTATAACGTTCACCTAAAGTGGTGTTATAATCTCCAGACCTGATGCAACTGCAGTAATCCTGGGATTTACTGAGTCTGCTCATATGAGCTCAGGTTAATTTTGAGACAACAGGAATGATGGATAAAACGCCAAACAAGCCACGTAGGGGAGCTATGACCTTCGTAGAAATGCATTTGAATAAATGTATCGATGTGTAATGCAAAGGAGAGCCGCATTAACAATTAATGCAATTCTGGAGATAAAAAAGGCAGCTTGTATTGTCTTCCATATTATTTTTCCAGTCTCAAGCTGCTGCGTGGAAATGTTGCACGGTTTAACACAGACCTCAAAATGCCTCTCACAGACTGATACCTGCCCGTGACAAGACCAGGCAAAAAACAAGTCGTACTTCCAATTGGATGAACTTGAATGAAACTAGAAGGTTCCGGTATGGATGTCTAAGAAGTCAGTGTGAGCAGAATGCATAAAATGTTCAGCCATGCACCAGTGCAAAAAACATTTATAATGCAATAGACCAGTAAAGGAAAACCTATAAAAAAATATGAAGAAAAGAGGAATGGGAAGTCAGTCTGGGTCGATTCATTCAGTATAAGGTCTAGCCTGGGGCTGATGGGTGTCTTTTATGAGACATAAGCTGCAGAAAGACATTGGAAGCGGGAATTAGTCATTTGGAGGTCATGTGAGTGATACAAAGAGGGAATCTGGCTGCGATTCAGCATTTCATCCCCTTTGAGACTTCATCCATTACCCATGTTGCCTTTCTACCTCAAATTTATTTCCCTTGTAAAAACGTTAAGTAAATATATCACATGAGAACACTAAGGCTGGGCTAATTCTTCTCTGCGTATTGGAAAGTGCCGGCTGTCTGTGAAAAACTTTGGAAGGTAAAATGATGTGATCAGGCGGGACACAGCGAACGGGTCATGGGAGGCTGAGGCCCAATGAACAAAGCGGACAGATTGTTTGTTAAGATCAGAAAGTATTTTATGAATCGCCAAGGCTTTGTTTGGATGTTCTCTCGGTGTGCGTGTTGATGCCGACAGCAGTTTAATCCTTGATCACCGCGGCTCTGCTTATTTACATAATTCAAATTAGAACTGAATTTTCTAGTTCTCAGTTTTCACGTAAAACAATGAGTTGCCTGGGATTATGTCTGTTTATGCCTCTTGTTTATCATAAGTTTGATGTATTTTGACAGCTTATTTTACAGCTCGTAAGAGCTTTAACCAGTTTAGAAAAGTGCATGTACACACATGAACCATACTACCCAGTGAGATTATGGAAATCAGTGATTTCTCTGAAGTAGAGGCCACATCGTAATCTGCGCCTAATTGTAACCAGGTGTTCCGCACAAATCAAAAAAAAGCTGCTGAAAGTGAAGCTGCAGAATTGGAGAAGTGGAGGAAAAAATGATAAAAAATATAAAATATACAAAATAGGAAAGATCAACAAATAATCAACTGCATACAGTATATAACACTTTGTTTGTACCTCTGTCAAATAATATTTGTAGACGGCCTCAGCTAATTGTTATATTCATGGCAATAAATGTTTCTTTATTGTTTTTATGTTTTTCTTAATTACATTTGATTAGATGTAGAGATTAAATGCTCTGTTTCTTTGTTTTTAAACCCTATGACCCAAACAACATCTACCTCCAAGATTACGGTTGTAATTTATTGATTTAGCAGATGCTTTACAACAAAGCAGAGCACAACTGAAAGCAGGGTGAGACAATCCCAAGAGCAGATGGAGGTTAGAGGTCTTACTCTGAGGCCCAATGGTGAAATCACTGCTAAATGTGGGATTTGAAAAAATGACCTGATGCCATTTATTGTTTACTAACCTACTGAAGCACACTTCCCAAAGGAATCACCCAGCCCTATTTGAACCTAAGGACACTAGTATTGCTCTTACAGTTCTCCGCTCTGCCAACTGAGCTATTGAAGGGATACATCCCGTGCTGGCTGGCTCACCATCTCCTGTTCTTCATACTGCCCTTGTCCTCCTGTAAGGTAGATCATAGTCAGAACTTGACCACTGGCACAAGCCTGGTAGAGACCTTCATCAGCTGTTTAACAAACTGCAAAAGTTATGTTATGATTTTCTATATTTTCCTTTGACATTGAGGGAAGGATTTATATTTGGGATGAATATTTTTGTAGAAGGCCAAAAAGTTTTCCGATGTTTCCACATGAGCGCAAGTTGAAGTCATATAATGTTGTGACTTGCATAATACAAAGCAGAGGCGCGCCTCTACTTATGAACTTTCAACTTACGAACTTTCAGACATACGAAAGAAGAGGACTGTGTTCATTAGGCTCCCGTTTCCTGTCTGCAACACAATTTTTTTTTCTGCCTGTCAATTCCGCCTAGTATGACTTCTGGCCGCTACTCCCGCCGTGCAGCAGTGTAGCGTGCGTACTCCCAGCATCCTAGTTCTTTGTACTTGCGTAAACCCTTAAAATGATGTTGAATAACAACTTACGAACATTTCAAGTTATGAACGGCCGTTTGGAACGTATCTCATTCGTAAGTAGAGGAGTGTCTGTACTTATTCAGTACTCCTGTCTTGAGTTGGATCCCCTGTGGTCCAATAAAATTCAATTACCCGCCTAAAAACAAGTTTTCCCCAAATATTCTCAGGTTTATTCATTTAGATTAATTCCATTTCATTACATTTGGAATCTGCAGATTTTTTGTGCATAGGTAATAATAGCCACATAAAGAATACTCCAGAACAGTTACTAATATTTATTTGTAGTTTTTGAAAGAGTGGACACGCTGAAATATGTTTGTTATAAGCAAAATGTGAAATCATACCACATATCTGTATTACATATCCAAATTATCCACATCCAAATAACATTTTATACTTTTTTTGATAATTATGAAATAAGTTATAATATATTAATTTCTCTGTGTCCAGGTACCCTCAACAGCTGACGTTCTTAATTTAGGATTTAGGTAAAATTGTACATAAAAGTATGTGCATTGCATGTGATCGTATTTTTATATTTATTCACCTGGTGATGCTTTTATGTAAAGCAACTTGATTTTTTACATCTGGATATTTTACTGCAGCAATTCAGGTAAAGTACCTTGGTCAACAGAAAACCCCCTCCCGGGATTTGAACCACCTGTTACCCTTTTCCCTTTTTTGTTGGCATTTTTTTTTCTTTTTTCATATTTTAGGGAAAACAGTCTGGGAAATCCCTTATAGGGATGTTATTTTTGATCTGCAGTTAGTTGTGTTCCTCCACATTTTCCCTGCCTACAAAAAAATACCGTAATGGGGATTTTCTGATTCTTTTTGCTCAGATACTTGATGTTTTTCTCATCACTTTACGCACCTTGTTTTGTACATGTGGTTTATAAAAGTGCTGTCAAATGGCAATGGTATTTGGACCATATGGCGATAGCCATTTAGGTGAAAACTTTCAAGCAGCTGTAAATATTTTACAGCAAACACTGTTTCTCCCAGATGTCAGCGTTAAACAATCGTGATTACAGACGCCACAGTTTACACACAGTTTGAGGAACGGGAGCATACGGGCCCAGATGGTATCCCCTTGCTCATGATATTGGAAGACTGTCAACCTTTGAAAGTTAAAACGGCACTTTAATAAACTACTTTCAGCACAATTTCTTTAATCTTCTGGGAGGGATGGAAATTCTAGAATTCGTAGATTGGCTGGAACCTCTTGTGTTGTTGAATTTGGAATATTTAATGAGATAGGAAGCTGGAACAGCTTTAATGTGCTTAAACGAATAATTATATAGAAAACCAGGTATACATCAAATATAGAATCGATGAATGAAGGCTGGTAGAATTGTATTGTACTGGGCTATCGTTATTACTTTAGCCCATTAGCCACAAAACTCTTTTTGTAGTTCAGCCTCCCTGAAATGAATCTGCACATCCCATCTTGTTCTTTGTTAAGAGATGGACACACACACATCCAGGTGAGCAGTGTTGTCAAAATTATCAAATGTACCTAAAGTATCGACTCTTGAGTATAAAACGTTTCAGTGCTCATTTTTTTATGGTATCAATTCTACAGCCTGCACTTCCAAGTGGCTCTGACCACTGAAGCTTGTTCGGTTACATGAGGTTTTACTAAGGCCAGTCTGCCCTTATCCCCTTGTGCAGCGATTCTCAACCGTGGGTCGCGATCCAAATCTGGGTCACAGCAAGTCCTGAAAGGGTCATGAGGCAGAGTTGGAAATGTAAGCATTTTAAAACTAGCAAGCTCCTATGCTGATTCACGATCAGATTTCCCAGCCAATATAACTGGGCCTTGGCTCTACAAATGCATAGCGCAAAACTATAGTGAACAGTCAACCAATCCAAGAAGCCAAATCACTGATGCTTAATGTAAAATTCACTGGCACATCCAATCAGATTCGTGCAATGGACATTGATTGGCATGAACCATTAATTTAAACCCGATATAGGGTCGCAACTGAGCTGGCGTGGTAAAAGTTGGGTTGCAGAGCAAAAAGGTTAAGAACCACCGTCCTAGTGAGTGTTCTGTGTAGGGAACACTGTAGTGACTGAGTGAGTGAATGAACAAGTGGACATTTCAAATACACCCTGATCCTGATGGCTAGTTCAGAAGAGTCCAAGCTTTCAACACTATGCTTAATCGATATGGAGTGCAGCCAGGAGTGGCGTCTGGAAATACTCTGGCTTTGTGCCAGATGAAGACGGTAAACCGCAGGACATATGCATGCTGGAATGCAAGTTGTACACAATACTGACGAACAACACGAATGATCCAAATATTAAAGGGCCAACATGCGCCACAATACGAAGAGATTCTAAAGATAGGTATCTAATTTCTGAACTAATGAAATATTAATCTGTCCTTTACGGTTGAAAATGTGAGGTGTATTTTATTCTTCTACTTCAAAACAATTTTTTTGTATTTGGTTAAACATTTTCGCATTGAGACAATGGTCTGCTTTTATTTTTATCTGTAGGTTGCGTTGGGCTCTATATAATCCCGTGAGGTCGCATTGAGTATTGCTGATAATCCAGAGTCGTGGTATTGTTAGAAATCTTTGTGCCTTGAGAGACAAAATACAGTAAGGCATACAAAAGTAATGTATATTTGTGTTTTATGCATTGTAATAATATAAAGTAACATCTAATTTTTAGTAGTGTTTATTTACTGCTTGTGAAATCTTTGAACATGCGCGATTACAATGGCTGCTGCTGCACTTAATATTATTATAGTTTGAAAGTTTTTTAGATACAGTGACTTGAGTATACAAAAGGTTGAGGTTTTTTTCTGCAAGCAAAATTGTAATTTCAATACTTATTGATCTTCATTATATACTGTATTAAGTGCATTACATACTGTTGTGAGTATCTGAAATGGTATCAAATTTCAATACTTCATGGTATTATTTCGAAGTTGTGGTCTTGTGGCAATACTAGGTGAGATGGGGTGTGGGGTCCGAGCGCAGGCCCAGCACCCCTGGAGCATTTTTAAGGGGTCAAGGGCCTTGCTCTGGTGCCCACTGGTGAGGTGACTGTTCTGTCAAGTAGGGCCCCTGCGATTAGTCGACAATGAAAATGGGTCGACATAGATATTTTAAATGGACACATCATCTTTTAAAAATGATTTTAATAAAATTCCCATTGTGATTTCTAAAACGCTTCAATCCATTATAACAAATGTTTTCCTTTAATATCACTATATAATTATGGGAGTAATTTATATTATCACAAACCAAAAAGGTGGTTTTACACAGTGCAAAGTGTCGATGGTGTAACACAGCTGTAGTGCCGAAGACCCTAAGCCTAACCCTGATGAGGAACGGCACAGGTGCTATTCTGGATGAAATGGCAAAAGATAAAACTTCCTGAGTTTTAATTGTTTTACTATTGCAGTCCCTTTTGTGGGTAAGGGTGTCTAACTTTGGGATGAAGTTTGTACGTATGTATGTATGGATTCATTCATTCATTCATACATTGTTGGCGTGATAGTTCATCCATCCATTTTCTCTAACCGTTTGTGCTGTTCTGAGTTGCAGGGCGTCCAAAGCTTATCCCAGAGGCTACAGGCACATGGCAGGGAAGGACCCAGTAGTAAATACCTGGCATTCCAGGTGCCCAACTGAAACGTATTCCAGTATTCTACAATCTCAAAAAAAAGGGTAAAAATTTGTACATTTGCTTTTTGCTGGGGCTTAACAGTGTACTACTTGTACCCTTAGCTGTAGGTATGTGTACTTTTTAAGGTACAGAAATGGACTCTGGGAAACATTGTTGTACCGTTGATGGTACATTAATGCTGTTTGTACCTTTGGGATGTTCTTCAGAGTCCATTTCTGATCCTTAAAAGATACAATTGCAAGGGTACAGCCCCAGTGACCAGCAAAGGCACATTTTTTGCACCTTTTTGTGAGAATGTAAAGCCTCAGTGTTATAGAATGTCCTCTATCCTAGAAGAGCACAGTCAGGTGTCCCTGTTCAAAAGTTCATACTCTAATGTATGTTTCTGACAAGAGAGCTTGAGTTTGGACTAAGATTATAATGTTCTTTTCTCAAAGTGTATTTTGATTCTTGGGAAGCTGAATTGGTTTCAAACTTTAAATCGGGTTAAAAACTGAGAGAGATTTGGGGATAGAGCTTGCAAAAATGCTAACAAGGATAATTGTAAAAATACTTTTTCTGCCAAGAAACATTTCTCACAGATAGGGGATTGGTTTCACAAAACAAATCGCTTTTAATAGGGTTTTTAAAGTAACTTGATGTTCCTCTAGAGTGAACTAATTTTCTTTTGCTGTATGTCTTCATTGGTTTTCATTTCCTGTTTCAGATATATCTTTTTAAAAAATTAAATCTGTACCACTGGGGATTTACAACCAACCCAAATATATTTGATTCTTTTTCTCTCTCCTGTCAACCCCATGTGATACAATTTATTTTGTCAAATATTACAAGTGATACCAGATAATGAATAAATTTCTGATTTGAAATGGTTTCCCTGGGAAAGTGCGAAACTTTGTGTTCATGAGAATGTACCACAAAACCAGCATAGAACAGTGTCTAATGACTTGATTACATTTGAGAAAAGAATTAAGATAATGACAATACATGACAGTACAGAATTATTTGAACTGGAACACTCAACAGCCCCCTCTAATACCTTCCTCTCCTTCACAAAAAGTACTGAAAATTGGCAATAAGAAGTGAGATTCAGTCTGACCCCTTGTTAAGCAGAAATGAAGAGCTGAAAGCCTGACTGGGCTGCTGTCCTACAACTCCTCTAGTTGGCACAGGTGCCCCATTGCCAGCCGGCTTCGCCGTCGCTTCCTACAAGCTGTTACATGCCATTATTCTGAAGCATTTTTTGCTGTCAGAATCGTTAAGTCCTTGAGAACCAATGACTGCTATTTTTGCATAATAGACAGTGCCTGTAATTTGTAGCTTTCCCAAGAGATAATTCACTCTTACATGAACAATGCCATCTATAAAAGCATAGAATCCGTGCTGATCTATTGTACACAGATTCCATATTTGTACAGTTCAAATTCTGTGTATTTTAGTCGTCTGTGACCGAAACACATTTCCTTTCTCTAGAATAATCTGTACATATTAGTTGGCTGGTATAACAAAAGATATATACAAAAGATCAGACCCTTTCGCTCTGCAATTGCGGTACAGACAGGAGTATATCCATTTCAACCGTAATGAAGAGCAGAAGAAATGTCAGAAAAATCACTAAATTGTTTCTTTTCACAAAGCAAACACTTCTGTTGTATAAATAAGCAGAGTGAGCACGGAGAGTGGCTTGAAAGCTATTTCATGACCTTCAGGCTCAAGAAGTTAAACTACTGTGTGTACAAATCCCTCAAAATGTGTATAGGAACAAAAATACGTACCAGAATGCTGGATCATTATTTATCTCAGGCAATGGAGGGTTCTGGGGGGTGGGAAATGTGAATATCTTTGAAGCAGGGATTTGTAATTTTACCTGTGGATATGTTACTGTTATTATTATTATTATGTTGTTTTATTATTACTCAGCCATATCACCTAATGGCTTATCCTGTACATGGGCAGTGTGCTTATTTACAACCCAACATAAATAGCTT
The DNA here is from genome assembly GCA_026779585.1 of Mormyrus proboscirostris. Classification (NCBI taxonomy): domain Eukaryota; kingdom Metazoa; phylum Chordata; class Actinopteri; order Osteoglossiformes; family Mormyridae; genus Mormyrus; species Mormyrus proboscirostris. The sequence continues at coordinate 1,475,208 of JAODKF010000002.1, forward strand.
ATTTTCCGTGAACTTCAGGATGTCACGCAGATCCACTGGATGGGATTTCTGGGGATGGAATAGATGATTTTACTGGCACCCTCAGGGCGAGATGGGCAGGCAAACACTAAATCACTGAAAACCGTATAGCCCCGGCACCTAAGCAGGAAGTTGGGAGCAATATGAAATGGGAACAATAGTGTACATTTTAATATAATGGTGTTTCCCAGTTCAATCCTCGCGGACCCCTCAGACAGTCCACGTTTTTGGGGGAGCTGGAAGGGAGCAAAAATGCAGTGGGCCCTGTACTGTTTAAAGATGGAGGAATGGATGGATGGATGGATGGATGGATGGACTGAATCAATTTTAATGTATAATAAAATCTAATTAAATGAAACATTAGAAACACCTGAAACATTTCCTGTGTCTTATAGCAAAGGTCAAATGATTAAAATACATCCCAGATTTACTGCTGCAGCAAACACATCCAGGTGGAGTCACTGTGGAACCTTATTTCAGCTCCCAAACTTTGTGCAGGTGGTACCATCGCAAAAACATTGTGGTCTAATTTGTGATTTCCAGATGTTTATCTCACCCTTTTTTATGTCTATTTATGTCTGAATTCTGTTCTTTTCAACATTGTCAGATTTTTAATCACTAGACCTTATATTTGTGGAAATTTTGAGCAACCTATGATGTAAGATAACCAGATGATAGATTGGAGTCCTTTTAGGTGTCTTCCAGATTTTTTCTTCACTTCTCCAAAGTTTAAAAGAAATCTTCATGTTATTTAAATAAAAGAAACTGACACCGTGATGCTTATCTGTTGGTTCGATGTTCTCATTGTGGAATGCAGAGGCATGATAGGCAACAAGTCCCAGTTCTGGTTTAATGTGTCAATAGAGTAGATCTATTGTTTTGAAACTCTGCCTCATGCTCAAAGTTTCACCAAGGTGGTGTTATTGGTTTGTAATTTTTGCTCCCAAAAATGTGGACAGTCTGGCAGGGAGCTGAGAGGGAGCAAAAACATGGACCAGCTGTGGGTCCCTGAGGACCGGATTGGGAAACACTATTGAGAAATAATCTTGGAGCCCAACTTTGAGTAAACCTTCAGTTCTTCATACATTTCTTTTGATAATTTCATGATGTCTCTAGAATCTTCACTTTTGTTGCAATGGCCAAAGTTAGACTTAGATTTCATGTGAGTGGATCACCTAGATTGTTTTGAGTATTCAAAAGGATAACTCTAATTATCACTCTATAACTATTTGACTAGATACTTATTGGAGGAAAAATAACCCAAAAATTTCACAGTGACCTTTTAATGGCAATGTGTATTTAAGAAACTATGGCACAGGTCCTGCTTATGTATTTCAGTAGTGGGAAATTTTATTTCATTTATTTCATTAATGTTGGCGATGTCTTACTGTGTGTACTGTAATTTATCAAATAAACTTCACCATTTGTATGTACACATATCACATTATATATTGTGTCCGCTGATGGTTGGCTACTATCCGCAGTTTTGGCGGAAGGTCTTAGAATGCACATATCACCCGTGAATATGGGGGACTGCTGTACATGTAAATAAGCAGGAAATCATATTTTGTCTGGCAGCCTTTATGAAACATTATACAATTTAATTTGTACATTATTTCAATCAGAAAAGAATAGTTTTCCTTGTCCAAGATTAAAGTTTTAGCATGCTAAATGTGAAAAGGGCAACTTGCGGTTCGCTGGAGGTACAGTGTTTGAGGATAACCTGATTAAAGTGATCATATGCCTATGGACATGTTCATACTGTTTGGTAATTCAGGTCCAGAGAGTAAAGTCCAGACTGGGATTTTGTTTCAACCAGTCAGTTGAGTACTGGTTGGTCGAAATAAAATCTTGGTCTTGACTTTTACTCTCTGGACCTGAATTATCCAACTCCGCTAATAAAGGAGTGATGATAATGCAGTACACATTTTGAATTGTTTTGATATAGGAAGGGCAAACCGTTCTAAGCAAACTGGATGGCATGTGACAGATGATAGAATGCTCAGTAAAACCATGAGAGACCAGAGGCTTGACTTGGACTTGTTTTTAACTTGCAAAAGATGACATGCGAGCTTCTCTGCCCTGAATAGGACAAGTGGGTGTGGCTTATGACTGGACGGATGGACATTATCAATAGAGGCAGTATGCTGCCAGTCCCACCTCTTGTTCTGTTGATATGAAGTTGTGTCTTTTCTCCCCATGTTTGTCCAGGATTCATCTAAGTATTCTAGCTTCCTCTTGCAGTAAAAAGGCAGGCAGATAGATGAATTAGTGTCTCTGAACCATGCTGCGTGTGCTCTGCTGTGGACTGGTATCCCTCCCAGGATTAACTCCTGCCTCGTGTTCCATGTCAGGGAGGCTCCAGGCCCACCCTGACCCTGTGCTGGACGAAGCTGGATACATGGATGTAAATGTTTTATTATAAATGTCTGACCTGTATGCTCCACTTTATTACTCATCTGAATAACAGTATATGAGCTTATGTATTCTGGTATGTAAGTGACAGTTGAAATATCTGCATTTCAGACATGTCCTTTGTGTATTCAGGCAAGACTATGTTAAGGAATTGAGCATGCAGGTCATGGGCCACAGGTCTGAAAAAATATGTTTAAATGAACACAAAATTGACAGAATCACAATGTGAGGGGAATTAAAAACCAATAAATAAGTCTGATGAAGCAGCAAATAACAAAGGTTAAGTGAAACCAGCACATTTTGTGAACAGTGAGGCCCAAAGTTGGACGAGCCTGTTCTAAATGCTTTGAGATACACAAATGTGCACATCATGGTTGGAGAAGGCTGTTTGTTTAAACATAACAGTTGGTATAGGTGGGGTGGTTCTAACAAGTAGCAAAACAGATGTCCGAAGACAGCAGGGTTCCCAAAATGAACACAGATATTTATTTATCCCTTTTAAAACAAGGCAGAAATCATGATTAACTGGCACTATAATAAATGCTAAGTGGAAAGAAAACAAGTATGGAATATGTAAGGTGCTTGAAAAAAGGCATACAACCATAAGTAGACAAAAATGATATTATATTCCAATAATTTCTAAAATAATGTTTAATATTTGTTCATCTTAAATTAGTTGAAAAACTTGAGTTTAAAGATTATACTTTAAGTATTATTTTTACTATAACTATAGAATTTCCCTCCACAAATTGCCACCGTATCATGGTGGAGGAGTCTGTGTGCCTATTTGATCCTATGTTTCTGGGGGCAGTTGGCCCTGGTAGGGAAATTGGTCCTTGATGTGTAGCCAGACAAAATGCGATTCAAAAAGTAACAATGAAGTAACCTTGCCAGGATTAGGGTCACCTTTAGAATTTATTGATTAATTGTCATTGTTGACACACCACAACAAAAGGTGTCCTCTGCATTTAACCCATATGTGCCAATGTGACATAGCAGGGGGCAGCTAATTCAGTGCCCGGGGTGCAGTGCTTGGGGGCGGTACCTTGCTTAGGGTACCTCTGAGGTGCTCTGCTGGTCAGGGATTCAAAACCACAATCCTTCAATTACGAGTGCACTTCTCTATCCAGCAAGCCACAGTACACCCGACACCAGAACACCCTAGTCTGTAGCTCGATGATGAATTTTATAGTTATATCATTGAACCTGCAACCATATACAGCCGCAGAAAAAATGAAGAGACCACTCTATATTTTTAAGCAACTATACCCCTGAACCTGGTGTTGGACACCAACAGTAAAGAGAGCTGTCAAGATGAGAAAGGAGTAGAACTTCTGGCACTCCTGAAGCAGCTGACAAGTACCAGCAGGCTAAGCAGAATGTGGTGTTGGCAGTTGTGGAAGCAAAAACTTGGGTGTGGGAGGAATTCAGTGAGGCCATGGAAAATGACTTTTGGTCAGCCTCAAAAAGATTCTGGAAAACCGGTAGATGACTCAGAAGGCAGGAACAGCTTTGCCCACCTTGTTTACAGCAGAGATTGAGATTTGTGGATGTCAACTGGGGATATAGTCAGACGGGAAGGAGCATTATGAGGACTTCCTAAATCCCACTGGCATGCCTTGCTTGGAGGAAGTAGAGTCAGAAGTCAGAAGATTCAGGACTTGCCCATCACTAGGGCTGAGGTCACTGAAGTAGTCAAAGAACTTCAGTGGTAAGATGCAAGGAGTGGATGAAATCTGCTCTGAGTTTTTGAAAGTTCTTGATGTTGTTAGGCTATCTTAGCAGTCACACCTCTTCAAAGTTGCGTAGATGTCAAGGACAGTGTTTTTGGATTTGCAGAGGGTGGTGGTACTCCCTATCTTTAAGTAAAAGGACCAGAACATGTGTTCCAACTTAAGGGGATCACACATCTCAGCCTCCCTTGGGAAACTCTGTACCATTATTCAAACCTCAGATTAGAAGAAGCAATGCAGATTCTGTTCTCGTTGTGGAACACTGGACCGGTTCTTTACGCTCACAAGTGTACTGGAGCATTCATGGGCATTTGCCCAACCAATCTTCATGTGTCTTTTGATTTCGAAAAGGCATGCAACTATGTTCAGGGGTAATAGGTGCAGCGTCCATTGTTCCGTACCAACAGGCCTTCGTATAACTGAAGTGAGAGCTTGGTTTGCATTGCCAGTGACTGTGAGTCCTCAAGGGCTGCTCTGTGTCACCGATTCAGTTCATAACTTATGGATAGAATTTCTAGGCGCCACCTAGACATTTTTGTAGTTGGAGGGTGTTCAGTTTAGTGGCCTCAGGATCATGTCTCTGCTTTTTGCATGTGATGTGGTCCTGTTGGGTTCATTGAGCTGTAACCTGCAGTAGGCACTGCAGGGCTTGCAGTTGAGTGAGAAGTGGCCAGGATGCAGATCAACACATGAGGTCATGGTTCTTAACAGGAGAAGTGAGGATTTCCCCCTCCAGGTTGAAGATGAGTTACTGCTTCAAGCAGAGGAGCTGAAGTTCATGAGTGTGGGAAGAATGGGGCAGGAGATTCACAGGCAGATTGGTGCAGTGTCAGAAGTTATGTGGGCATTGTACCAGTCTGTCGTGGTGAAGGGAGCGCTACACTCAAAAACTACTACTGGCAATACAAACCAAGTTCTCAACTACAGAGAACAAGTTGGAGAACGTGTAAAGAGAATTTCCCCATGGGGATCAACAAAGTATCGGTTATTAAAAAAATAAGAGTGTGGATATAAGCCGCTGTTATGAGTCTTCTTCACACAGTGAGTGGGCTCAGCCTTAGAGATAGGGTGAGGAACTTGGACATTCAGGAGGGGGTCAAACTAGAGCCACTGCTCCTCTGCAACAAAGGAGCCAGGTGACATGGTTTGGGCATCTATCTGGGATGCCTCCTGGACACCTTACTGGGTAGGTGCTTCGGGTAAAAGGGAGGGGCCCCTGGGGGAGGCCCAGGACATGCTGGAGAGATTATTTCTCTCGGCTGGCCTGGGAACGCCTTGGTATCCACTCGCAGGAGGTGGAGGACATGGCTAGAGCAGGGTCTGGGCATCCCTGCCCAAGCTGCCATCCGTACAACTCAGACCTGGATGAATGGAAAAAAATGGATGGATTTATACATGCATGGATGAAGTTTCTAAGTAGGATGCTAGTGATTTTGTGCCACAGAAGGGCTTTCGTGTTCTTATTTTTATCCCTTATTTTATTCCTTCATGATTAATTATGTGGGAATGAGAGCTCCTAAGCACTCACATGTGTCTGGTTGGGCTGGTTAATGTTTAGAGGCCTGATTACTTAGGTGAACCCCTTGGACATTTCAGATCAAAGCCAGTGCAAAAAAAAAAACTCAAGTAAATAAAGGATTGGTCAAAGTCATCAGCTGTCGCTTCCCATCTGTTGGAGTGCCCTGATATCATTAGCCATTTGGGGGCCTCTGTGTTTCAGCTGCCTTCAAGTCTTTCCTGACGTTGAGAGATGTCCATGGAGATTCTGCGGGCTTTGCCCTGCTTGCATATATGTGCTCAGTCATGCTACATCTTTAAGGACATGTATAGTACACTTCAAGGTTTTGAATACTGGACCTTTGCCTTCAGCAGTACTGCATTAGATGCATTCTGAGTCTACTTTAATGTTGGAGCCCAGAAGCTATGAAAGCTGGCAAGTGACTCTCCTTATAGTTGACTATAATTCCCTGATGGTCACCAAAACCTTGTTTCTAGCCATATCATTACCATTGTGATGTACGCCTTTGTCCGTAAAGGGCTGTTCCACCAAGTGGTAAGCAGGATAATCCGGCTGTGGAGACTGTACAATTTTTAAGGATGCATTAGACTGAAAACTGGAATATGTTATGGTGCTGTCTCTAGCTGTGATTAATTTAATACGTGTCTGTGAAGTCTCTCCTTTTGTTTAAATTAGTATGTGTGCTTTAGTGTTTGATGCACTTTGTGTGAAAAGGGGCACAGCACAACCAGGGCAATTGCAGGCAGACAAAACCCTCTGTGTCTTGAGGTGGTCACTTGGTGGAGTTTCGGTGTGACATGAGATCTGTCCTCCTCCATCCAGCTGCACCTCACCCTCATATGTCAGGTTGCTCGATCCAGCCGGACCTTGTTTCCATATCCATGGGAAAATGCTGTTCTCATGATAACTCGGGACCATGTTCTGATAAATTGTTGATTCCTCAATAATCATAACCAAGGTGCAGCATATATTGATGACGTAGGATCGCTAACATTTAGCAACTGTTAAGTCCCAAAAACTGTTTTCAGGCTATTTTTATTTGTGTTACATTTTGATAAATTTCTGCCATATCTATACATTTACATCAACCCATATAAAAACATACTTTTTATAACCAAACTAAAGGGTTATAAATCCAAAGGACACATGTATGGGCTGATATAGTCAAAAAAGCACCTTCTAAAACTGATTTTTTTTTAGAACATAAATATCTTCATTCTTATAACTTTAATGTGGGTAAGAGCAGTTCTCCCTGAACAGCAATCAGATGCATTGTCATTCAGATGTGGTTGTGCTGAATTTGAGAAAGTGCTTCTTTCCTGCCATGTGTTAAGCATAGATGCAGTTGTATATTTGAAAACTGTTCACTGTGACTTGTTCAGAAAACAGATCACACGTATACCGCCAAGCACGCATGTCACTGTAAACGATAATGTTTTTCATATGTGACTTTTACGTAACATACTCCAAGACTGCAAAGCAGAGGTTCACGGTCATTTCTGATCGAGAAGGAAATAGTGAAGGATTGAAGCTTGGATGTAAAAGCATTTTTTGGTGAAAAAATATCCGTTTTTATGACATGCTATCCAACAATCCGTCCATCTACTTATCTTGATCAGTGTCACTGAAGGGCCCAAATCCCCATAGAGGAAGCCAGTCCAGTGCAGGTCACTCACATACAGACTATGGGCAATTTAGAGACACCATCTAATTGCATGTCTTTGGACTGTAGAGGAAACCGAAGTAGAGAGAGGAAACCAACGCAGCAGAACAAAGTTGGGAATCAGACCCTCAACCTCAATGTAAGCCTGTACCCAATGGTGCGCAGTGCTAGCCCCTCTTTGATTTTCTCTTTAGAGTATTGGAGAGTATTTAGTACCGCTCAATATCTGCTGGTACTGAATAACAAGTAGAATACCCAACACCTGTTTTTTCCGCACTTGAGGCACTGGATACGCTAGTAACACAGAAAAATACTCGCCTCTTAAAGGAGAAAATACACGTTTTAGTACATTTGTCTCAACTTGAATACCATTTACAGAATATGCTAAACATATTCTTGTAACAAAAGACTGCGAAATTAAATAAAGATTTGTTTCATTTCAGGTTGTGCATGTCCGTGTTACTGAAAGTAAATTTGCTTTGCACTAAGAGCCAGCAGTGAGGTATATCTTTCAATTTATACCCTAAAGTTTTCATCTTACTCAATGTTTAGTTTTTCTCTTCAGCTAGGAGCCAAAGATTTACATAAATGCACTGTTTAGTCTTTGTTAGATGGCTGCAGAATTCTGTGGCTGAATGGCAGTTTTTCTGACATACTGGAAAAATTGAAATTTCTTATTTCAAGATTTTTATCTAGGGGAAATGCTTTTAAGGCTTAACATGCATCTTTCTCTACATCTTTTTTGTCATAGTTACAACACAGAATGATCATTTCTAAGATCTTGTCCATTAATGTGTAGACAAGATGCTTTATGTTAATTAATTTCCACCCTTCTGGTGCTTTTTAACACCATAAGATAGACATTCTGTAATACAGAGTAAACTGTATCTTCAATGTATACATGTTGGTACCTGTGGTAAAGTGAATGAATTCCAGTTGACTTTTCCCTGATGTTACAAAATATCGAACGGTTTTGCTGTTTTGTTCAAATTGACGTATTTGCTCGACAAGACCACTCTTGTATCCTATTAGAACCAGCTTTGTTAGGGAGTCCTGGGTGATCTTTTTTTTTGTACTCGTCTCTCATCTACTGGTTTTCTTATTCCCTGAAGCTCAATTGTTTCCCAATTTATGACACTTATTTGTATGAAGAGCTGAGACCATAAGGAAGCCAGACGCAGCTCATGCGACAACTTGAGCACAAGTTGATGCCCATAGGATGTTTCTGAGTAATTTGTTTTTTATTGTCTGCTTTGCATTGGGGGCCCTGAGAAGGGACCTGTCTCGTATGTAAACAACATCCCCAGTAACTGCATTCCTTGTACATTATGTGAGCCAGATGTAAGAAGTGAAATAAATACACCTTCATAATCTCCTGAGAATTGCCTTAAGATTTTCATTGCTTTTGACCCAGAGCTCCTCTGCAGGGTCCGGGTCCTCTGCGCCATGGTTGTTGGCACGACATGATAAGCATGATGGCTTCTACACAAGGCCAGAGGTGACATTAGATCATCATTATTGTCATAAAAAGTAAGAGTAGAAGTAATCAGTACAACGAAATACAATTCGGCATCTAAACTGCAAGTGCAACGTAGTGTGAATTGCTAGAAACAGCTATAAAATATATACATGTGAGATAAATAAATAGTTAGAAAATGACATATCTTGGCTAAACAGTCAGTTCCCTGGGAATTATGGGTACAGTTTAAAACAAATTGGAAATCAGTGTGTGTCTGTGTATGTGTATAATATACCCGTGAACTATTGTTTTGGCACTCAGAATAGACTCATGTTGCACAGTCTAGACAAGGCATCTCGCTTGCTTTTCAGCCACCGAAGCTGACTGATTAGGTGTTCGCTTGGCGGGTCAGCATCCACTTCCCCGGTAACCCTGTGTCATGTGCTTTAAAACATGAGACGTAACCACCCTCCCGAAAACGACGGTATTCACAATCAGCGTTATCTTATTCTCTGGATTCCCCC
>JAODKF010000002.1:1484543-1499358 GCA_026779585.1 Mormyrus proboscirostris
CCCCCTCAGGGTATTCCTCCTCCACGGCCCCCACCCTCCCCATTCAGGTTCCCAATGTCTTCACATGCTTGTCACCTTCTGCTTACATGTGACTCTGTTAACATTTGGCAGGCCTGGAGGAACCGCAAGCATCCGCGTTACTCTGCGTACGCCACAAAAATGTGGCAGTTAGAAATAATAATGTGATACAAAGTATGTCATCATCTTTTGTTATACTGCGTAACCACATGAAGTGAAACAATTAGCAACTATATCAATACCACGTTTTTTGTAGTGGAATGAGACACTGAGTAGCTTGTGAAGGATGTAATCATCAGGTAAACTGAATTACATATCGAGGTGAAATTAATGTAAAAATCATTAAAAAACGTATTTATGTAAAACTGATAGATATATATAATGTACGTCTGTCTGCATATATTATGTGTAGTGATATGACACACATTGATTATTGTTAGTCTTTAGTCATTGGTTTGCTGTTGTGTGAAAACTACTGTGTTTTTGTTACAGTAACTTACAAGGTTCTCAGAAAAATGTGACACAGTATGTTCATTGTTAAGTTGAGCTAATGCTTTAGATAAACACTCCCAGTGTATCTTTTCACAGGGTCGTGTGTTATAATAAAATGTAATGTTCTGCCCATTTAACATGAACCCTAATACCCTCACAAGGTCTGCTAGTACGACTGCACTAAACATGAATTGTTTTGTTTAATCATGTTTACCAAGGCACTTTTTTTTTTGTTGTAGTTGCTGGCCTGATTAGCCCCTGTTTTTAATATGTGTATTGTCATTAACAGCTGGGAAGGGCTTTCAGAAATATATCCTGATTGGCAATTTTATGCATCGTGCTGTGGAAATTATATTAGGTAATGTTTATTTTTTTAAGAGGCCCATGCTCAGAGCTACTTAGAGGAATGCCAAGTTTAAAGTGGGCCCTGTCTATTCTCCATGAAGACTTATGCTTGGCAACAGTGGATATGAGAGTCCTTGACTCCAGTCTTGTGGAGTACATTAGCACCCTTTGGTAAAATCGTAATGTTCCGTCCTACTGAGCATTTTGAAGCATGCACACATTCACTTTAAAATTCATACCTAAAGGGCCGATTTAAAAAAAGTTTATAAATATATGTGTGCGTCTGTCTAGCAATCAAATCCACTTATTCTTTTAGAAAACCACCTGATTTTTAAATGTTAGGTTCAAGTTATCGTTTATAAATGTTGTGATTTCAGATTGCTTTTGCGCACTAACAATTTTTTTTGGAGTTGGCTGAATTCCATCCATTCATCCATTTAATATTGTCTTTGTTCAGTTAGCAATCCAGTGAATATAATTTCTCTGATAAATGCAGTAGAAAATAAAGGCAATTTGTGCACAAAGGTTGTTTTTGAATTATTTGTTTTTTGCCTAAATAGATGTCGTCTATGAGTTCTGGAATTTCAGCATCATTCTTCATTCGCTAGCTGGCTGGGATTCTGACGGTTTTAGATCTGGAGCTTAACTGTTACTGTCTGGGACACCAGGGTCTTGTGAACCAGGCCCCGTAATGTTGTTTTCAGCTATGTTTCTGTTTCCATTCCGTCTCATAACGGTGGTCTTCCCATGTAAAATATCCCACAGTTCACCTGCTCCAGTTTGCTTGTGCCCACATATCTGATATGATGCCCTGACCCGCTTTGTCTGCTTTGACCAGCAGTCCATCTTCTCCACATCACACCGATTGAAAGTGCCGAACTGTTTAGCTCTTAGATCTCGTACCACTAGTTCTTGGCAGAATGCACTGTCCTTTTTTTTTTATTTGCTGACAGTTATGGCAGAAGAATATAATTATCTACATAGCATTTAGGTGATGACTGCTTCCTGTAAAACCTCTCACCTGTCTCAGCAGTCCCTTGAAAGTGGCCTTTAAATGTAACCGTAAACCCGGGGCTTGCTGACCAAAACCCTTTGTGTTTGTGCATGTGTAGTGTCTGTGTATTGGGGGGGGTCAGGGAGAGGCCGTGCTAGGACTGCATTGGAGTATATAATCAGCCTGCTGTTGGAGTGTAACATCATCCTCAAGGAATGTAGGTTTTCAGTAAATCAATAGGTTACTATTATAATGAATCACTTGGCACATAGATATGGATGTTTCTGCACATTACTGAGGTTTGGCAAAACAACTTTGCCCTCCTTTTTCAGCCATCTCAAGTAATGGTATGGCATTACATTAATGCCATTATTAGTGAATAAAAGTCTAAAAAAGCCTTAATTGCTATCTATTGTCCTAAACTCTCAAATCTGTTGATCAAATTGTGAAGCGGTGAGCATTGATTCCTGTCTGTTTAATGTCTTTCTTTTGGTAAGGCATCCCATTCAGGATGTACATCAAAGATTTTACATTAGAGATTAACATTTACAAATGGAAATGCGAAATTTCTGATTCCCATCATCATCGGAAGGAATTGCTGGAATGCTAAAGTGAATAAAGAACAGAATTAGCATATTTTTTGTCAAGTTCCTCTTTCTTCAAAGAAGATGTCTTTATTTATGATATATCTAAAAATATGCTATCTAAAAAGGAATCCCTTACTTTATAGTAGATGACGATCAAGAAACATTAGAAGCTCAGCCCCAAGTTATTTGTACTTATGTTAAATACGGCCAATGAGCACAGCTGAAGATTTCAGGTCCAGAAAGTAAAAATCCAGACCAAGATTTTGTTTCAACCAACCAGTTGAGTATAAAGAGTCACAGTCACAGAGTATTCAACAGGTTGGTTGAAACAAAATCTTGATCTGGATTTCTACTGGATTTTGAAATCTTCAGCTCTGCCAGTGAGTATAACTGAGTGAAATTTTAGCATCAGTGCTTTGCTGGGTATCTAGAACTAAAAGACAGGGACAAAATGGGTTTAGATTACAGTGCCTTTGTCTTGTATGAGGAGTTTCTCCTACAAAAGAGTAACTTGCCCCACGTTGTGTGTTGACACACCCTCCAGCTTGTTTTGGCGGGATATCGGGTACAAATCATCAAATCGTTATTCATATGAACAGTACGGCGAGCTTAGAAGAGAGGTCACTGGGATTGGTTTTCAGTCCTTTTCACAGCAAGTTAAGATGTGGAAAAGTCCAGTGAAGCATTTCAAAATGAGTGGAAAGCTCTAGACTTTGCGTACATTTTTCTGGCTAAGTATTTGTTTTTATAATTACTATTTTCTTTTTTTCTGAGCTTAGTCCATCTCAGTATGATTAATATATTCATCTCTTAGTTTAGCTATAGACATCCAGACCATGAGCAGTAATTAGTGAAAGTTGCCTTTATCGTTCTTCTTAGCATAGACGAGTTGCAAAGCAAAATAGCTACAGAATCCTTTAATGAAATCATTATTCGATATTTCTGTCGTAGGAAAAGACACCCTCCCCACCGTCTGAAGATAACTCAGTCCCTGCTGCAGAAAGTGAAAGGATCCTGCATCGAGTGAGAAGAAATCAGAAGAAACGTGATTCAGGTACAACCAGTTTCTCTCTGTCCCTTTTGCTGGAGGGCCACGGTTGAATAGAGTGACCAGTTGTTGACTTTATTGCAAGCATCCATTGCATGGATGGAGTCCAAGCTCAGCATTGGATTTACCAGTTTTATATATTTTTCATTTATTTATTTATTTAGTTTTATTTACTGTATCTCTATAGTTTATATTTATATATAAATATATATATATAAATATAAACTAAACCGCCGGTTCAAACCCAGCCTCAGCACGTCTGCGGGTCTTTAAGTCCCTTAACCGCTACTCCCCTTAGCTTATTATGTAAGCAGTGGTGGCTTAATGGTTAGGGAGGCGCACTTGTAATTGAAAGATTGCATGTTCGAATCGCTGTCCAACAAGGTACCGCCCTCAAGCACTACTCCATGGGCACTGAATTAGCTGGCCCCTGCTATGTCACATTCACACATTTGGGTTAAATGCAGAGAACGCATTTCATTGTTGTGTCCTGTGGTGTATTAACAATGACAGTTAATCTCTATATTCTACTTCTGTTTGTATTTATACTAACCATCCATCTTTGAACCACATATTCAGCATATTCATTCTGTATCCATCCATCAATCCATCTTCTAACTACTTATCTTTGTCAGTGTCACAGGAATCTATATCTATACAGTGAAAAAAACAACATTTACGATTTTTTGTACTGTACATGAAAAACACATGTATATGGACTTTGCCACAGTGACTGTTCCTGTGAAATAAATGGCCACATTCAAACTACGAATCCATTCTGCTATTGGTCTGCATACTTAGGTCTACACCATTATGCACATTCAACATATATTCATTTTGCAAGATGCTACCTGTATATTCAGGCCATGTTATCATATTGGTCTGGACAGCTCAGTCAGCCACACAGAGCTGTCCACTCCCAAGCTGAGGCATAAACTGAGTGTTAGACCAGGTAAACTGCATTGAATGCATGTCTGTGTATTTCTATGGTAGCTCATTGTACTGGCATATTGCCTTCTACCTGTATATTGCACTGCCCTGACTGTCTGTGCACAATATTCTGTATTATTTGCACTATGTGTACACTGTCAGCCCTGAGCTTCGCGATTTCGTCTCTCTGTATACTGGCATAAGGTGAGATGGCAATAATGTTTACTTTGACTTTGATTATACCTCCTATATCAGGGTTATTCAAATCATGGTCCGAGCCCTGCTGGTTTTCCAGCCTTCCTTTACCTGTGAGCCAGGTGTGAAGCCTCTGACCAATCAGAATCAGTAATTATTAAACTGACTACCTGGGAGAACCGAAAATATGGCCTGGATTTGGAATCGAGGTCCAGATTTGAAGAACACTGTCCTATATCTACAGTATGGCTTAAGGGAGAGATTGGGTTAAATGAGTACTTGAACTTCTCTTTCTTTGGGAGGAGTCATCTGCATGGTGAACATTACAGAGCAACCGCTTTATTCCTCTGAATATCTCCTGCTTTACCTTCACTATAAATAAACAGCCTCTCACGGTGCAGCTGGATCTCGGAGGCACTGTACTGCTCCTTTGGTGTCAGGGTAAATTAGCATAAGTACTTCGGAGCCACGCACTAAAGATAACTCATGCCAGTTAGTATTGTTTGTCCATTGTTGCTTTGCTTTATTCGATCCAAAAATCAGTCAGTGGAATAGTGCCTGGCACGGCTTTCTAAAGCCTCCCGTGCACAGACCCGGGATTTAATTACAAATAATATGCAGCCCTCGTGTTTTCATTTGAAAATCAAGAGCAGAAGTCTAAAATGATTCCAACTATGTACATCTGTTCCTTCGTGGCCGTAACAGGGAGGTATGCCTTGATGATTTATACATTAATCTTATCTTTACGCAATGCAACATGTCTTTTCTGCTGCAGAAAAAAACGTGCACACACACGCACAAACACACACACACACACACACACACACACGTGACTGGTGAATTCTTGGTATTAGTCATAATTGTGCCCAAAGAATAAACATTCGCAACATGTTATCAAACCTAAAATCCAATTAAAAATTAACTTCATTTAAAAAATTCAAATGCTTTTCTTCACAAGGTAATTACTTTGTGCTTCTTAAAACTTAAATTCTGGTGAAAGATAATTTTGAATCAGTTAAATTAATTGTACTGTATTAAACCAGGTGTCATAGTTTGATGTAGAAAGATATACTGTAGTAGCAAATACAAATATTGCTTATGGATATATTTTAATAGATGCTGGAAAACACTGCAGTCAGAACACACACAGGATCGGAGAGAGTGCAGAAATACGTCAAAAAAAATGAGGAAAATCATACTTATTGTTGTCTGTTTACTGCTGTTTAAACAAAAAACAATTGTGGTTCAGAAAAGGGCAGCGTGGGCTAAAATACCCACGTCTCCAAATTGGTGGTAAATCCAGTCCAGGATTAAGCTGAAGAGACACGGCTTTTCGTAATCCGACGCAACCATAACCGGGTTTTAAACTGACATGAGCTAGTAATCGTTTTTAAGTAATCAATGAGTTTCAAGTATGAATATAGATTGTTATGGATAAATGAAGAAAACGAAGGTGAGAGTGTAATTAATGCTGTGTGAACAAAGCAGAACTTCATTCAGCTGTCAGAAATGAACCTCACCACTCAGTAATTCCAGACGGCCTCTCGTGACACTTTTCAAGATCCTCACCTCATTCAGTTATGGCACAAGACACAAGATCGTATCCTTCCTAGTCATGGATCCACTGTATACTGCCTGTGCTACTGTAAGATCTCTGTCGCACATAAAATTTGTCTTGATCTCTTGACGTCTTTCATTTCATAGAACATGTTGCCTTTGCCGCTTTTTAAAGCTAAGTCCTCAACCTGTAGCTTTTTGACAGGGGCCTCACACTTTTAATCTCTATTGAAAGGTGCAATGAGGTTGTAATTTTCAGCAGCTCTTCAATCACATAGGAGGGATTAAGAGTTCAATAATGCAAGGATATTGAAGTGTGTCTTAAATTCAAATTATTCACACAGTTGTACACAGTTTAATGAAAGGTTTTTTCCATAATCTCCCTCACATGTCATTTATTTCACAACCAATGTACTGCAGTGACCCGTATAACAATGGGCTATAACATTCTAGGTTTAAAATTGGTCTATTATGGGGAAATCAAGTTTTAGTTCACAGGACTGTATATTCATAAAGATTGTATGGTCCCGTTTTGTGAGGAAAAAAATGTATGCACAAGTACAGACCCTTTCAATTAAAGTCAGTGTTTGTCTCAATGTGGGAAAAATTGGTGATTCGGTGGATTTAACAGAAAAGACAGCTATGTGAATAAATAAAAATCATACGTTGGAATGGTTTTGTGATTGCAATGGGTTTTAGTGCCCATTGAGGCTCAAAGGTCGTAGAAGGTCATAGATATTTAACTAGCTAATAAAACAGTCTTTGTCCTGGAAATTGTATCTTAATATTTGTTTTTATTGGTTGACTTGCTAAGTATCCTGTCCGTTGCGTACCCCCGCCTTGTGTCCTCTACTGGCCAGGTTAGGTTCAAAGGCCCCTCGTAACCCTGATGCGAATAAGTGGTTATTAGATGGATGGATGGAGGGATGGACTGACCAAATAGAGCAATTTTCCAGTTATCTGCT
Organism: Mormyrus proboscirostris; assembly: GCA_026779585.1. Classification (NCBI taxonomy): domain Eukaryota; kingdom Metazoa; phylum Chordata; class Actinopteri; order Osteoglossiformes; family Mormyridae; genus Mormyrus; species Mormyrus proboscirostris. Next base: position 1,491,675 of record JAODKF010000002.1, read on the forward strand.
CTTTCCCTTAGGTCTGGATAGCTTAACACTAAGAGTGAAAACAGAGGGAAAAAACGCAGCTGATTTGGACCCGGTAGTGCATAGGCTAATTTTATTAGTTATGGACTACACTATAAAGGGATTAGATTTTTTCTAATATGTCCACTGGCAGACATATTAGCTTAAAAAGCTAATTATTATGATATTTGCTTTTAGTTGAACCCAGCTCATGTATGGCTCATGATGGAGTGTCCTTTTGCCCAAATTTGGAAAGACGGCGGACATCATTAATTTTCGTCTTTCATCTGACCTGCTCCCGTACGATATTTAATTGAAACTCTGCGTGACGTATTTTATTACATATTTTTCTGGCTCTAATCTGCGACGTAAAGGCTGATTCTTTTTGAAACAACTCCAATCAGCAAGATGACCTCACCGCTGCGGAATGCTCGTTACGGACCCCCCACCTACATTCTGCTGAACCTTATTTAGAAGTTCTTTTTAATTCATACGTTTAGGTGGATTGTCTGCTGCATACCAGACAAAGCTTTGATGCCCTGAAAGTCATTGTGCTGGGTAACACCTCTAGGCATCTCACTCTTCAGGAACTGCACTACACTTCATTACACCTGCCTGCTCTTATGAACGGTGAAACACTCGGCTGTAAGTGAGTGTATACAGCACACAGACAGGGGCTGTGTCCCAATTCAGAGCTTCTAAGGCTGAATTTGAAGACCGGATGTGTCCGAGTGGCGTGACACTGTCCCATTTCGAAGGCTCCTTCAAACACGGCCTAGAAATGCATCCCTGGATCGGACTGGATCCTTCACAGCCCAAGCTATCCAAAGATTCACTGTGTGGACCTTCTAAGGCCCACAAGGACTACATAGACCACATCCTTTGAGGGACGCAGCCCACAAGAACTATGTAGACCACATCCTTCGAAGGACGCAGCCCACGAGGATTAGGTAGACCACATCATTTTGAATAAGGTGTAACTGTTGGTGCCCGCCTGGGATTTTCTAGGTACCGCAGCAGGGTTCCTTAATTCCAGCCCTGGCGTGCCAGGATCCTTCACATTTTGCAGATTTCCCCGCTCAAACACATCCGGTAAACCTGGTAATCAGCTGATTGCGACGTGTTTGACCAGAGAAATCGGCAAACTGTGTTGGATTCTGCCCGTCCAGGACTGGAAGTGAGGAAGCGTGTTTTACGGAGTCTAGAGTTTACAGACAATGGTGTGATCGACGAATAAAAAATGTCCACTCAATAGCATTTTTGTACCAAAAACGATTTAGTGAATGTGAGAGGTCAGAAGAGAATGGCCAGATTCAGTAAAGCCAACAGGAAGACCATGAGTGTAACAATAACGGCTCGGCACAGCGGCGGTGTGCATAATGGCTTCCCAAAGCACATCTCACCTACCCTTGAAGTACACACAGTGGCCACTTTACTATTATAATTTTTATTATTGTTACACAGCTTTGTAAATGTAGTTGAGTGTAGTAAGTACATCCTCGTGGTTCATTTTGCACGTTACCTTCTTACGAATCAGACACAGGAGCCGTTTTCTGTATGTTTATAGTTTTTCAAATGGGGTGAATTATTTTCAGTTCACATCTCATTTGCTGTAGGTTTTGTGATGAGGTAATTTCTTTTTCTTTGCTGTGACCTTTGATAGAAATATTTATGTTGCCAGGGGCGACAGTGTCTCGTTCTCTGCCGTAATGTAATTCAATGTAGTGGCCATTTGGCGATATAGCTAGAAATGTTCGACGTCTAGAAAACTTATTACCACAGTAAATCACAAACACATTGAGGGGAGCCAAACTAGCATTTACAATAAGACCTAAGGATTGAAAGACTCAAGGCCTTTGGCGGGGGAAGGCAGTTGTAACCTTTCAGACCGGATGTTTAAAACTGCCTGTCAAGGCACAAGTGTAAGCAAAGTGCCCAGAGTCACACAAGGCTATAACACAGTGGTCCGTCGTTCATAAAATGTTACCCTGAAACATTCCTTTGACGGTGTGTCAACCCTGGTTAACATATCGTTCTATACACAACGTGGCTCCAAGCTGCTTGACCGGGAGGCCAAAATAGCACAATGTACAACAATATTTAATCTAGACTAAAGTTAAGTTTCCATTTTTTCTTAAAATAACATATCGTTTACTGTTACTAGCACTCATAAAACTAGTGCTGAAAGTTCTTCTATTGAAGTTCATTGTGATGATGTACTCTACTGCCCCCTAGTGTGCTACCTGTAAAGCAACGCGTGCATTTCCAGAAAATTTCTGGAACACCTATGCACTCTCTTTCTGACGAGTTCCCATGGATGGGATTAGAGGTGCAGAGTTAATCCTCTGATTTAGGTTTGCATCATAAGGATAACGAAGCATTATTCCGTAAATCACATACTATAAATATTCCATGTTTTGTTCTTACTGATAATGCTGCATTCAGGTATTAATCAGAAAGAATAGGTTTAACTTTTTGTTTTATACAAGATATGAAGGTTTGTGCAGTTTAGGGAATTGCTGAGGCTGAATAATAGACCTGAAGTATTTCATTACCTGCATATCTATCTGTATATTTTGGTTAAGCGCTTTTAAATGTTCTAGGAGAGTTTTGAAGGGGATATAATTTTCTTGCTTGCTTGATAAAACAGCTATTTAACCAATAAGGAATTGATATTCAGTTGACTGTTTACCGCCATCTAATCTGATTACAGAGCAGCTCTCCCCACTGGGTTCGCACATTAGAAGTTTTTCTATAAATTAATTTTTTGTATAATTTGGAACCGTCATTTTCTTTGGAAAGATTTTACAGCTTTGCACTTCTAAAATAAACTGTATTCTAAGCTAGACATTTGGCCGTCTAAGAAAGAGCAACTTCTTGATCCTGAGGACTAGTCATTTTCAGAAGGGTTCACAGCAGAACGGTTCAAGAGGATGATTTATAGGACACCCCTATATATCCTGACACCCCTAATATATACTGACACCCCTATACATCCCTGTCAAAGTTGGATTTTACTGTTGATTACTTATATGCAAAAGTCTAAATGTCTATACTCTGCTCTCAGAAACATGTAATTTGCTTCTCCTGACTTTTGCAGCATGTGTGTGTTTTTTTTTTTTTTAATGTATTGTGAAAATGTGTTTTCAATCCCACAGTTTTCTTTGATGCTAATTTGATCCATTCATTAACTGGTTTTGCCGCTGTTTTCTTAAGTCACAGTCTGTTTACAGACAAACACGTGACACGCTCAGTCAAGTGAGAGACCATTTGTTACATTTATTGCATGTAGAGAAAGCATGGGCTCTTTTATGTCTTCTCTCAGTCTGCGGAGGTTATAACGTGACATACAACCTTTATTGCCTTTTACCTGTTCTTCAAGGCCTCTGGTGCATTTCTAAGGTCTTGATGACATTCAGTGGGAACATAATGCTTAGTGACACCTGAGAAAAACAGCCTCAGGTCGCTAAGCGGAGTAACTTGTGGCTGCATTGTAGGTCTGCTGACAGTGAAGGGAGACTTCATCAACCGCAAGAAGCTATGTCCTTTAAGGGCCTGGGCTTTTGAGTGTGCTATCACCAGGACAGTTGCACTGTCGCGTTCTTAAGCCAGGTACTAACCGTAAATCACTTCTGCAGCAGCATCTGTCTGTGTTCACAATATACATTTTTTATGACAGAGCTGAAGTGAAGTTGATGCAGAGTTCAGGAGATGTTCTTTACTTAAACAGCCAGCATGTACTGCACCATTCAACAAAATCTGCAGTGAAAACAGCTGTGAGTTACAGCTACTCAACATACTGAACTCAAGCTGCTCCAGAAATATTAATTGGAGCTTTTATATGTTTTGCATTTGATTAGTGGGTGATTTTTATACATGGGGACCTTCATAGCTTGCAGTTTTACAGTTGTTCCATTTACACAAGTGACAAGCAGATGTTACTTGAAGCCATAGTAGGACTTGATCCAGCAGTTTTTTTTTCTTTTTGTCACGCGTCAAGGTGCTAAACCGTTGTGCTACATGAAAATTGCCACAAAACTAGCTGACGATCAGACGTGATATTTAGGTAACAGTGTGCAACTCACAAAACCATTTTTCATCCATTTTATTGGGTTAGTCCCAGGCAGCACACTATGGAAATGATGACAGTCCATCGTAGTTCTCACACAAGACTTAGTGGTGCCAGTCCGCCTGAGAGGTTTTGAACCATGGAAGCAAATCAGAGTAACTGGAAGACATCTCTACATCAGTATGCAAGCTCTACATGCATACAGTAGGGGATGGGATTCAGACTCCGGAACACTGGTGGATCAGGTACGGAGCTACTGCTTCACCCTGTACTCTTCATAAAAACTTAAAAATTCTGCACGATCAGTAAGTTGCCCGTTAAACATTATGAAATGTGTTTGACTGAGATCTTCAGGCCTTTTATAACCTGCCTGTACCACCAACAAAATGTAGGAACTTGTGTCCCAGTGGCAGATTTTTTCCATCTTTGTTCAGAATACCATAAAGAATGTCAATATTTTATTCTGAATCCAAATGTCATTCCTGGTGTCATTCCACACTTGCCAAAAAGTCGCTTCGCTTCTGGCTTAGACTCACCCTGAAGTGAGTATGGCAGATAGAGGGTATTCTTGGTGTGGATTTTACTGTGCCGTGGTGGGCAGTGCTGGGATGCCACACCCCAGCTAGACATCCCTTAGCGTGTTGGATTTACCTCATATTCTAATCACAAGACAGTCTAATCATGCTCTTCTATATTACTTGTATCCCAGAAGAAACAGATGTGATACATTCTCATGTCAAATCTGCTCTCACTGCTTGTGTTTTTATGATCATATGACATGGAAAATGCACTTGAAATCCTTTATAGGATGAGTCAATTGTGACTGGTTTGCATTGACTGTTGAAAGCCATTGAACCATTGTACATATAATAAAATAACTGCACACTCTTTTCCCATAAATGTTGCATAGTTCATGCTATTTTTCCACATATTCTTTTCATATTTTACTTACAGGACGGGTTTTCCTTCCTTTTGATGTCCGCGGACCAATTTGCGTTGTACAAAAATTTCACGGACTGGTGAAATGGACCAGTAAAACAGGCCAGGGGGTCTGAGAGGGGCAGGGGGTTACCGGCAGTAAAAGTGGGGTTTGCAACATGTTCGCAGCATTTTATTTTTCAGTATAAGCAGGGGCGCTGATACACATTTTGATACAGATCATATGAGGCTCCCAACTGAAACCAGGTCAGTTATGTTCCAAATTTCCACCCAAGGGACCCTGGAATCATCCTAACCGCCCCCCCCTGTCTTTTATGGCACCCCTGACTTGTTTGGGGCTTCCCCAATATAAGGGACAGGTGACAACTCTACCCCCAGCGGTCTGGTGGGATAATGGCCCTGGATCGGTATCGGTCTGCAGACCAGGATTCGGAGCCCTGGTCCCAGCTGACCTTTCCAGTTGTGATGTTTCGTTGGCCGTTCATGCAGGACACTGACCTTGAATTATTCGTTTTTCTTGGCCGACCCTTGTAATGTTTTTACTCTGTTTACTTCCTTGCTGTTTGGTGAGTAGACACAGTCACGTATCACTGTATTTACTGGCCAGTGCATGTTTCATTTTATTGGCACAATAAAGTCAAAATTGTTTTCACTGATTACAGACATGCTTGATCCTATGTGCTCCGTTTAGTTCCAGAAATCTGTATTTAAAAAAAAAAAAAAAGCTGTCCAATTTGACCCTGTTCCTGTAAAGCACATACTGTATTATAGCCCTTAATTAATAACAAGTGCTTGCACTGTGTCAGAACATCCTTTGAAAGAACGCGCTACTTTGATTTTCCAGAATAAATATACTCTGGAATGCGTTCCAGGAATATAATTGTTGGAAGATTGGGGTGCACATATGGTAATCCCCTGTGTGAATTTCCCTTGCTCATGCACTGCTGATGCAGCCAACTGCCTTTTGCTTTCTCCAGGGGACTGGATCTGAAAGCAACAAGTGCTGCCCCCCCCCCATCCTGAGCTCCCAAGGACTCGTATTGCGTGACAGAGTACAGAACCCCTCTCCTCAGTGTGGTACTTGTTTAAAAACGTGAAACCCACCTTGTGAGCCGCTTGTCATGAAAGCAGCGAAAAGTCCTTCGCCTGTAAATAATACGATTGCTCCTAGCACCCCTACCCCTAACCCCCCCCCCCGCCAATCCATCCCCCTTTTCACCGGACACACACAAAGCCTTTTGTAATCCCCAAGCTTCATCACACGGACTCGGCATTTCACAAATCTGCGGCCGTAACATGGACCAGATTTTGAGACAGACCGAATCTTCACTCGTTAACACAAATTCATGCAGATATGTCCAGTAATTTAGCTCAAAATAAAACATATGACTACATGTTTTAGGGGATTTTAGCCATGAAGCCTTTTTTGCCTTTTTAAGGTTCTTTAAAATAACAATGGTATGGCATGTGTTATATATATCAACCTCTTAAAAAGAAGAACTTGCTTTCAAAACGCATATTTCTGTTTATGGGTCTGAAACACTGGATCTGTCCTGGCGGCGTGACAGTCATTCCTTTTCATCTTGTGGTTTAATCCACATTCTGCACAATGCTGAACTTTAATCCAGGTTTTGACACAACATACCACAATCAGGCTCTAGGGCCATTGGGTACAAAATGACTTTGTGGTTTATTTCTGTCATAAGACTTCTTTATTCAATGAATATTTGAAATGTTTTTGTTAAACTGTTTCACTGTATAAATCCTATATGCCAGCCTTTTTTAGAAAATAAAGGATGTTGAATTAATTTTTGCATATATGATTACAAAATATTACTCTTTGTGATAATGCTACTATTTTTATTTCATCACTTATCACTGTTACCTTATCTTAAAAAGTGTATTGTTTACATTCATGTTTACTTTTGGTGAAGTGCTCCATCTTGTGGTTGATTTTCTGAAATCATGTTGCTGTTTTCATGCATTGCCATCTTCAAGCATAAACTCCTGTGTGCTTCACAGCAATAATGAAACCAAAATGTAGTTAGAATCACAGAGGTTCAAAATGGCAGACGGTTTGTGTAGTGTGCCTGGTACATGCTGTCGGGGGCTCTGCTTTTTCTGAGGTCCTAGGCAAAGCTTTACTTGGGTGGCCCCCTTGCCAAGAAAACTGATGGCCTTCAGTTCGCAGTGTAGGTAATTCTGGGGCTCAATTCAACTGCCTGTTCTTCTTATCGCTAATGGTGGTCCTGAAATCTGTGCCCAAATACTCGCAGAAATTAAATACCTGTTTTAAGCACTTTAAAGGCATTGCGTGTGTTTAATAAGACACTTTTAGCCAAAGCAACATACTTTAGTTGAGAAAGCAGTTTCAGCCAGTTCTTAGAGTGATTTGCGTAAAGGGCCCTTGTTCAAGGACCAAGGGGTAGAATAACTACGTAGATTTGAACTTTTTGACCATGGGTAAAGGGTTCTAACCTGCAGAGTCACTTTCTCAGAAAAAATGCAAAAGATTTGTACCTTTGCTTGTCACTGGGGCTGTACCCTCATTTGTACCCCTAGCTGTAGGTGGTTGTAGTGGTATTGACGGTACATGAATGCCATTTGTACCTTTGCTTGTCACTGGGGCTGTACCCTCATTTGTACCCCTAGCTGTAGGTGGTTGTAGTGGTATTGACG
>JAODKF010000002.1:1499458-1510260 GCA_026779585.1 Mormyrus proboscirostris
GTACATGAATGCCATTTGTACCTTTGGCATTTTCCTCAGAGTCAATTTATGTACCTTTAAAGGTATACAATAATTACAAGGGTACAACCCCAGTGACAAAGATGCAATTCTTACACTTTTTCTGAGACCGAAAAATTTAAATATTAGTCATCAGCCTTTCGGTACTTTAATTGGGAATGAACTGGGAAGTAAATGCACATTTACCGCATTGTGTTGTTTTTATAAGTAGGTGTTTTTTTCAGGCAAATGTCAGTCAATATGTGACCAAACACAGAAATACAGCTAAAGTACATCTGCTGATATTTAAAAGAGGAAACATTCCAGGGCGACACCTTTGCTTTTCATAACTGCTTCCTACTGGAAGGGCAGCATAGAAGAACAATATAGAATAATGCTGTGGCTATAATGCTAACAGATGAATGTAATCCCCCTGTATCATGTTTTCAAAGCCATACTTTCTGCTTTATAGTGTGCCGTGCGCTCATGGGAGAATCGCAGCCAAGCTAGGCCACATCTCAGGCCGCAAGCACTCAGAGACGAATGTGAGGACTTGAAGGAAGAAATTAAAGGGGAGGGAATTGTTGCACAAAGTGCACAAAGCTCCCATCATAGTGCAGCATTACTGAGGCAGTCAGCATGTCAGGATCACCATGAATAAGTTTGCAAGTTCACCCTCATGTAAAAAAAAAGGAGGTCCATGCAATGATTGTTAAGATATTTGGAAATGGAATGTATTAACGAATGCAGAACTTGTTAATGCTATGGTGTGCACACAGTTTTTGAACAGTTCAAGCAAAAATATCAGTGAATATTTATGTTAAATCATAAATCATATTGCTGAATTCGGGTAATAAACCCAATAGCCTACTGAGAATTGGTAACATTTATGGAGCTGTGAATTCTGTCTCATACCCATTGATAGGTAGGCTTTCCATTCACGTCTTAAACCAACCATGTCTGGTCACTTTTTAGTCTATGTAGCTTACTGGACATTGTGGATAGATCATGATCGAGAAAGATATGAACGATATGGTTGCCTTTCATCACGAGAAAACAAACCAAACAAAATAAGTATGGGAATATTATTATGAGTGATAATCTGAAAATTCCAATATAAAGGTCATGTTTGAATAGATGAGCAAGAGAAAAAGCCCCTTTTGAAGTTCCCTTTAAGTCTGTAATAATGTTAATGAAATTATTTAACCTTTAACTTCAGCCCTTCGGTTTAAAGATAGACAGGCAATACATTTTTACAGGAGAAAGTGAAGATGTAAGTGCTTTGGCATTAGCTGTGATGTTGGACAGATGGCTGACTCTTGTTTGATAATTTCACAGATATGATGATGTTATGTTTAGAAACTTAAATTTAAGCGATGTGTCTGGGGACAGTGGTACTGTATAGAAGAGAGTCTGATATGGGGAGGGGAGGGGGGACACAACTTAATAATTTAGATGCAAAGATCTGTGTCTTTTTTTGAAGCCAAATCAAATATAGGATGTACATGCCCCATCGTGCCTGATTCTCGCAGCCCCATCTGCGCAGCTCCCCTGCCTTGTGTCCTGTGCTTCCAGGGCATGTGGTTGCAGCCCTGTACTCAATGTGTGGTCATGGCTTCCATTTGAATGCTGAATTTGCTGTGCTAAGACACATTTTCCTTTTTTTCCAGAACCAAATGGAAAACGCAAAGAGAGGAAAAAAGGTAATATTTTGAAACCCCTCTCAGTAGCTGTATAATATATACATGTGTGTGCATGCGTGTGTGTGTGTGTGTGTGTGTGTGTGTGTGTGTGGATATACATGTGTGTGTGGGTTTGTATAGATCACATTTGAGTACCAAATTGTCCCCAAAGTTGAGGTCCCCATTTGGATAACCTCACTTTTATAAAAATCTGTGAATGCAATCAAAATATGTCAAAAGTCTTGCATTTGGGTTGGTTACTTACGGTTAAGGTTAGGGATGGGTAGAGGTTAAGGGTGTCATGATTGGGATTATGGTTTTTCCCATAGAAATAAATGAACGGTCCCCATTTAGATAAGAAGACCAACGTATAAAGTTGTAGGTCTTTGGACAGGGGGAGGAAACCAGAGCAGCTGGAGGAAACTTGCATGAAATGGGGGGGGGGGGGGGTCCCGGGGTCATGTAAACTCCACAAGCAGAGAGGAGGCAGTATTCAGACCCCCTCTGTGGCCTCTTCCTGCTCTTCTTTAGTTGCCCCACAAAAGAGATAAATGTACATCGTCCTCGTTTATGTTTTATATAGTTATTAGTCAGGTCAAGAATGTTTATTGTCAGCACAGGCATATGCAAGTACACAGACAAGACAATCAGACGAACTACTGTGACGCTGTAGTGCAGCAACAAAGTGCAGGCTGCAAATAGTGCAATGAACAGGTAGGAGGTAGATAATTGGCCTTGGAATTATAGCAGCAAATAAACTGAAACACAGTATAAACACAGGAGCACTGGAATACAGTGTGGAGCAGATTAAACAGGATAAGTAGATAAGATAATAAAAGTCACATAAACCCATTTAAAGAGTACAGTAAAAAAGGGTATAAAACCAGTTTAGGGTGGAATAGTATAAAATACAGTATAAAAGCTAGTTTATGAAGTCTAGAACCGTATGAGACCAGTTTAAAGTGTCAGTGCAGTGTGATTAAGGTAGTTAAAGTGTCAGTAGAGTGTGACTGAGGTAGTTTAAAGCGTCAGTGCAGTGTGACTGAGGTAGTTAGTTTAAAGCGTCAGTGCAGTGTGATTGAGGTAGTTAGTTTAAAGCGTCAGTGCAGTGTGACTGAGGTAGTTAGTTTAAGACGTCAGTGCAGTGTGATTGAGGTAGTTAGTTTAAAGCGTCAGTGCAGTGTGATTGAGGTAGTTAGTTTAAAGCGTCAGTGCAGTGTGATTGAGGTAGTCAGTTTAAAGCGTCAGCAGTGAGGTGAATTTTATTTTATCGTTTGCACAGGTAAAAAAGGGTCCCCTGGTGCACCAGGACCGCCGGGCCCCCCTGGCCCCCCAGGGCCACCTGGCCCCCCTGGTATCCCAGGAATACCGGGAATCCCAGGGAGCAATGTGATGGCACCAGCAGGACCCCCTGGGTCACCGGGCCCTCAAGGCCCCCCAGGGCCCCAGGGGCCACCTGGTCCACAAGGACCTGCAGGTAAACAAGGCGGCAATTAAATGTCTTCAGGGCCATATACCTGGGCGGGACCGTAGGAGCACTGGGCCCAGCTGAATGGCCCCCTGAGTGCCCCCTCCTTGTCAATCACCGATTTAAAACATGCTATTGGTTGACCCCCCCCCATATGAGTTATGGCCCCCTCTTATACCCCATCTTAAAAAATCCTACAATCGGCCACAATCGTTGCCCTTTTCCCTCACACAAGACTGAAAGCATATCAAGTTTCAGAATGAACATCAGATATTGAGAGCGAGATTTGAAAAACTGATTTTATGTTTTTTTTTCCTCGGCAGCCACAGAAAAGGCCAAAAGCATCCAGGTAGGATAAGCTTCATTTTCAGTGTTCAGTCACAATGAAGGCTTTCATTGTATTCTTACTATCGAAATGCACTCGGTGCTTACGTAGTTATTTCTTTCTCTTTTTTTAGCCGGCTGTCGTTCACTTGCAAGGCCAGGAAACAACAATTCAAGTGAAGGAAGGTAAGCACTGAATTAATAAAGAAAAAAGCTGAATTTATAAATTAGAGGGAACATTGTGTTTTGTGTACAAGTACAAAAGTCATAATGAAATAAATTGCTGCTACAGTGTGTGTAGGTGTTACAACTCATTTATCAACAAATACAAATAAAATTTATGACATATTGCAAATGAGGCTTACACTGTCTTCGGTCTTCTGTCTTGCTAGCTAATTAGTAGAGCTTTGTGTTTTAAATACAATAGAAAATCTTTCGTTTTGTTGCATTAAATATAATTGCCTTGTTTTTGTACCAAATTAGAATGGAATGTGTGTCAGAGAATACACAGTCTGTCCAGCTTCAGCAAAGGTTGTCTTGGTGCCTGATTAGCCACACACATAGTTATCTATGGCTGCACAATTATCACATTTTTGAGTCATATTTTTTTCTGCTAGAAATGATGCAGGGGGGGTGAGTGGCCTTTATTATACAGTCCTCAACAAAGGCTGCTTCAGGCTTATGTAGTATTTGTGTGAATCTGTCTGTCAATTCTGCTTGTTAATATGCAGCCGCAATTAAATTTGCTAAATAAAGGTCTGGGTATTTAGAATAAAAATTTTCATTATTGGTGACACATGTATGAATGTAGATTTTCTTCCCACCATCGTGACGGATGCTGAGTGACGGCCCTTTTCTCACGCTGAGATCTTTCAGAAGGTGTACTCAAAAACTGGAAGATGATATCCATACACCACAAGGTGTTCAAGATGCACTCGCGCTCGGGGGAGTTGGAGGTGCTGGTCGACGGCACGTATTTCATCTATAGTCAGGTAGAAGTGAGTACGGTCTTGAGCCTAACTCTTCATCCCCAGTGCATGCCACGTGCCCCACCTCACTGCAGTAAACAGGTGCAATTAAAAGGAGTGGATTTCAGAACCAAAACCTACTCCAACAAGTGCATATGATTATAGTATAGTATAGCATAGCATAGTATAGTATAACATAGTATGACATGGCATAGTATACATGCTATACTAAAACATGTGTTTGCTTCTTGGGTGGCACAGTAGCTAAATAGGTGGTACTGTTTCCTCACACTTCCAGGGTTGGTGGTCTAAGTCCTGCCTTCCCTCTGTGTGCTCCTTGCATCTGTCCCTGTTTCATGCAATTTCACCCTGCATTCCAAAGTAATTAAGCTCATTACTATCTCTGAAACACCCATAGTATGTGGAGCCTATGGGGCCCAGGCAAAGTCCCCAGACACCTGCCCCTGTGCTGAAACCCTGCAGAAGCTGTTATTGGAGATGAATGTAATTCTTAGCTGATCCCTTATTTAACTGCAAACCTACTTCAGTGGGATTGGTGGCACTTCCCGAATGAATGTTAAATGAATGCATGCTTATGGTTTAATGCTGTGGCCTCATAAATGTATGCCATGCGATCGTAAGATATATAGGGGAACAATATTTTAAGAATAACATAAGAGCATTACTGTTTGATCTCGGTAATGAGAATGGATTGAAAACATTTTGAGTCGAGCGCAAAAGATTAGAGATGATTAATTACGAGATGACATGATGTTGGCCATTACATGAAAAAGGAAAACAATGCTACAGATCTTTTATCACAATATTTGGCCCATGTTGATATAATAAATTTGCAGATTTAATTCTAACAAAAGAAAATAAGTCTTTGATGAAACCTTCTCGTCTTGGCCTCTCTGTAGGGGTGAATCATACGATCTGCAGCAATCAACTCCAGCAGGCCAGCCCCTTACAAAACCCTCATTTATCTGAAAATATATTTTACATTATTATTCTTAAATAGTTCGTTAATGATTTTAGGCGACCATTAGTCCAGATTTCATAATGGAATCCTTGTACGTGACTTGGCATCATTGTAAAGAATGTCTTCCTATTGACGTTAAGCGGAAAGCAGTGAGAGATAAAAAAATTTCATCATGCCAGTGAAATGTGTTCTGTTCTGTCTTCCTGCATCATGCCAGATTTACTACCTCAACTTTACTGACATTGCCAGTTATGAAGTGATGGTTGATAAGACCCCGTTCCTGAGATGCACCTGCAGCATTGAGACAGGCCAGCGCAAGTTCAACACCTGCTACACGGCCGGCGTCTGTCTGCTGAGGGCCCACCAGAAGATCTCCATCAAGATGGTGTACGAGGACACCTCCATCAGCATGACTAACCACACCACCTTTCTAGGGAGTATACGCCTGGGAGATGCTCCACCTGCTGGCCAAGCCTAAGTACTACTTGTGCATCCCATCCTCTTTTTTTCCAAAGCATGAAACGAAAAGAAGATTCTCGAGAATCAGATGAACTGGTGTGTCCGCCTGATAGTGACAGTAACGGAATCACCTGCTTTGCTGGACGACAGCATTCTCCTCCAGGAATGGCTGCCCTATGGCTTCTTTCTTTGCCTTATTGTACATCGACGCTGTACTATCATAGTGACAGAGAAGGGAAACAAGTGCAGCCATTTTAATTTAGCATGGTTGTAACATTTTCCACAGCGGCGCAAATAAAAATGGGCATCTTCAGAGACCTGGCTATATATTTCAAGAATTTCCATACATTTTGAGGTATTTTGTAGGTGTTTACATTTTCAGTATAACAATTCTTCCCTGCTTTTGATTGTGATATTTAATAATAGGCTTTAAATCTGTTTACAATAACACTGGTTAGATTAATTTCCGCAAACATATTAGTTTATACTGGTTAATCCCAGATAAATTACTTAAAAAATCATATTGGCAGTGTTTTCCTGACGTTTTCAAAAACTGTCAAAAAACTAAATATACAACCAAATATTGTTCTAAGAATTTTTCCATCACCAGGACTTTAATGAAGATTTATTTTTAATAGTGACGGAAAGTGATAGAATAAGAATGTGCTTTGAGCAGATATTTATATCAGGCATCAATGGGCTGTGTTTATATTTCCAGTGTTTTCTCCCACAATTTAAGGACTTGCTTTTCAGATGGACTGGTGACTTAAATCTGCTTTAGGCATTCCAGAGCGTATGAGAGAATGTTTGTGTGCATGCGCTTCATCATTCGACTAGCATCCTGACAGTGATGCATTCAGCCTCATACCCCATAATAGACTATGAATCACTGTGAGCCTAATTGGAGATGTGCTTGACATTAGCTGATTTAATGAATGGATGACTGAATGCAGACATCCCACCTTATGCATATTGATTTCAGGGAGGGGTATGAGGGACAACTGGGTGCGTGATGTCTAGGCGTGGGTGATATTACAGTGCCCACCCCCTGGCAAATATTATTGGAATACAGAAAGGAAATAGTGTTGCTTTTTAAAATACTGTACACTACCATATAATGTCTGGATGGTATGACTGTTAAAGTCAGATGCCACCTTAGTTTGTATGTTGGGGGTGCAAGTACAAAAAGCAATTTGCTCATTAAAAAAAAAATAAAGAACCTCATATAAATCCGATCCCACCCTGGAGCTGAACATTAAAAACTGACCCGACCCCGGCACAGACCTCTGGTACTTCTTGACGGTTAATTTTACCACCAACGTATAGCGGAATGACAGATTTCTGGGATATATTGTGCATCATTTGCGAGTGTCTGGGAGCTGCTGTCAATCTGTGGGAGATTCCTGGAACTTCCGGAAGAGGTGGGATATCTGTGAATGGCTGAATGGGTTGCTGGACTGATAGAAGATACACCAATTTAAAAATGATGTCTCAATCAGCTGTAACAGCATTATATGTCCTGCTTCTGTGAGTACGCCTGTCTGTCAAGCAATGGACAGTGTAACACAAATGGAAATATTTGCCCTGTTAAGAATTCACCTTTATGAAAAATTAGTTTTCTCATGGCAGTTAATTAATTAGAATATGTATACACATTCAATAAAATACAAAATAATTACAGGGAAGACCATTGAAAAAATTTCGCTTTTCGGTGGAAATGTAACATTTTGTCCAAGATGATTCCCTACAAGCAAAGACGATCTAGACAGGGGGAGGATCAAGGGCTGTGGGACCCGAAGCAGAATATTCTACACATGCCCAAGCTAATGCCACCAAACTACGTATTTTTAATGTTGATACAGGTTTAATGTATTTGCTGATGATGCTAGCACAGTTTTGTTGCAATGTCGACATCCTAAAAACTAAGAATATATATGCAGTTTTTTTTTTTTTACTTTTTTTTAACATTGGGTTCATTTCAGATGTAAACAATTTTTAAATGTATTGTCGCTGAAGAAAAGCATCATTTATTGCCTTCCTTTCTTGAATTACATGTATTTGATTTTCAAGAACATACATTAAATTCATATCATCAACATGTATATACAGTATAATATTATACACAGCTTTACCAAAATGGTAAGTGACAATACGGCTTCAAATGATTTGCTTCAGTCTGTGTTTCTCATGTTGAATTGAAGACTAAAATTGAAAAGGACCTTAAAATTGTTTAAGATTATTTATCATGTACTGCATTTGTTTTTGGTTCATAGTCTTTTATTTTTGTTACATTTTAACACCCATCATTGGAAGTCTAGATTAATTTGAATCCCATAGTACATGATTATAGTAACTGTTGTTATCCTACTTCCTGGAATATACTGTACATTTGTATACTGTATTTTGATTGTATATATGTATATAAAATAGAAAGTACCTTTTGTAAATCAACTGTCTTGATTCATATGATTAAAGATTTGTTCAGTTATGTCTGTTATTGTATTTTACTTGTTTTTACCGTTCTACAGCCAGCAGCATAAGTTCTCAGAAAACATGCGTATGTTATTCTAGATCTCAGTGAAGATGAGATCACATCAGTGAGATCATGTTCAATAATTCTCAGATTTCCTACTATAAAAAAGTGTCTGAGGGGAAGTAAAGCCTCATGTTTCATAGAGACAGTCTGAGAGGATCGTTGAGCCTTTGTGTAGAATCAGGAACTTTGCTGCATTTCTTCAAACCACTATTTGTTTTCATTAGGTTGGAAGATAGCTGAGAGTCTTGATCTCAGACAAGCACAGCTGTGATCTGTGAACTAAAAAAAGAAACTAAAGGTTCTTTTCAAATTTCCACGGTTGTTTTCTAAGTAATTTTTTTCTCTCTCTCATTTTCACCCCCATTTTGTCATTTTCAATTCAGCAGTCATCTATTTTCAATATCAACAGGCCATTTGCAAAGAAAATTGAGCAGAATGTTAGATCTGGCGCAGATCTCCTTGTTATTACAATCAGCAGTCCATCTTACACGCATATATTATGGCATGTGCACTGGACCCTTGTATAAATGCACAGAATGCACTAATTTTAATTACTGTATTGGCCTTCTGCATTTTAATTTGTCATCTGACCTCTTCCGGAAATCCCATTCCAAAAACATAGAAATGTGCTTTGTGAAAAATACTTCTGTCCTCGAATTTTAAGAATGCTGAAAGAATATTATACAACAATGATCAAAGACCTGTCTTTACAGTCATTATTGTTGTAGAGCAGATTGCCAGAGAAGCTCAGCACTGACTGCTCCCCACTTTTCAGCAATCATTTCCCAGAGCTCAGTGCTCTGTCCACTCTCCTATCTCCAAATTGCTTCCTTAGGGAAAATCATTGCTTTTACGCTTTTCCTACCGCTGCTGCACTGATTTTATTTTCTTTTGCTGCAAATCAATCTTGCATAAATCTCAGCATGTCTGGAAGATAGATGTGTTTCTGATATCAGAACTTCTTTTCTGTTGGAAAATGCTTGAAGGTTCTGGGAAGCAAAGTATATCGAGTGATGGAGCTGGCCCAATCAAACATTATGAGCAATTTGGAAGCATTCATTAACCAATCTGTATGCTGTGAAAAACCTGTGCGATAACTCTACCCTCTAAGAGTGGAACCAAGATTGGCACCACCATGCCACCCCACAGCCTGACTGGAATCATCTTCCTCATTATCATTTGCTTGATTTTTGCTTCATCATGTATAGATTGCCAGTATGCCGTTATCTCATCCCCTCCTGTCGTCTTTCCGCCATTTTTCCTGATAAGTTCCACTGAGCAGCAGACGTCCATGACTGCTGTATTTTGGGCTAAATCTGGTCGACCGTTACAGCCGTTATTTAGACCAAAAAGAGTCATTGAACATTTTGGTCCACGTTTAGCCAAGACCTGACCATATATAGCCCTAATTCAGCCATGAAAATATTGTCGCGCTGTAGGCACCAGGGGGCAGTGCAGCAAACAGTTCTTCGTTACGTGATTGCCATGCATCGTAATGTCTCGTGCTGTATTGTAATGTCATGCGTAGCGTTAAATGTTCATTGTCGTACATCACGTGCCCTGCTATGATGGAAAGAGGCCCCTTGGCACTCTACCTGACTCAGGTCCAGCTGGCTTCATGGCTCAGAGGCTGGACCCACGGCAAAACAGCGGGTCACCTGGCCATTTCACTGGAGGGGGAGAGGCTCTGAAAGCTCTTCTAGGCTTCTCTCTGGAAGAACAGAAGGACTGCAGGGCTGGCCAGTCGCTGAACTACGCAGCTTCCTGCGACTAATGTCGTATTACTGGTGCTTTGTGAAGGGCATGTTGGCACCAACGACATAGGTAAGGGCAGGAGGGCAGTTCGGCAGGATAAAATTATTGGCGACTTCTAAATAAATAGAAGTCGCCAATAAGCTTAGAAGCAGAACGTCCATGGTGGTATTCTCTGAAATACTCCCCGTGCCACACGCAAGTCAGGCTAAGTTAGCATAGATAAGGAGATAAAATGCGTGGCTAAAAGGATGGTGTAGGAAAGAGGGGTTTAGGTTTATGGGGCACTGGAGGACCTTCTGGAACAGGTGGGACCTGTTCAAGCTGGACAGGTTACATCTGAACCAGAGGGGAACCAGTGTATTGGGGAGGCGTATGTGTAGAGTAGTTGAGGAATGTTTAAAGTAGGGACTGGGGGGCAGGGAGGTTAGTTAAATATGTAAGTGGGGGGAAACGGAAAGCCCCAAATAATCATATTTTTTTTTTTGTAACCAAATTTTTATTGGGTTATAGTGCAATGCATACAGAAGTGACACATCAAAAACTGTTCAACATATAAAACAAAGAAAAAACACCAGAACCAAAACCCCACCGGAGCAAGACATTAAGGGAAACAAAAGAAAAAATGATACAG
>JAODKF010000002.1:1510268-1528132 GCA_026779585.1 Mormyrus proboscirostris
ATTAGTTAAATTCTCCCCAAGCGAGCTTGATGGGCCGAATGGCCTCCTCTCGTTTGTATAGTTCTTATGTTCTTATGACATTGCCAGAATTGTGAAACTGCTTGCACTCGGGACACGGTTTCATGTGCAAGGATACCTTTGGCGTTCCATTTAACCAGCTCTACGGTGCATTCGCCGCTGCCCACACAGCACCAAGCACTCAGGCCCCCTGGGACTCACGAGCAGAGCAGTGCCACTGTGCTGGCTGGGGTAAGGCCTAGCGCTCCCAGTGGGACACCCTGGAAGAGCCCAGGGGCTTGCTGTATCGGCACTGGCGATCACCAGATGGCGCAAGTGGAACTGCAGCACCTGCTAATGCCCCAGAGCCCGCGTCCCACCACACTGAGGTCAGAGCCCTGGGCTCCTCTGCAGCTGTATCTGGTGAGCACCCCCATAGAGAATGTGGGGTAGACGTCCCGGGGCCCCTCCCCTGGGACCGAGGCCGGGAACTGCTTCATGCCCGAGGTGTATGCGGTTCCTGACCAAAGCACCACCACCACAGCGACTAAACTGTCTGAGGAGTTCTTTTGTAGGTTCAGGACTCCAGAGGAGCAGCACAGTGACCGGGGGAGGAACTTCGAGGCACAGGTGTTTGGCGAGATCTGCAACTTCACTCCCGGAACTAGCAGCCATCTGTGTGTTTTATGGTCTTATCTTGAGGAATCATGCATTTTTTTTGTATTTCCTCACTTCTGCTTATCAGCTCCTCCATGCTCGACATCTTTCCGTACTAAAGTTTAGTTGATCTAAGCAGTTACAGAGTTAGCTGAAGCTCTTCGCGTCAACAGCTAATGCTAGCGCCATGAGTAGGTAAATTGGATTTGCCGACATTTTCCATTAAAATTGAGCATAGACACATAGTTTTATTGGTACCCTTGTCAGTTTTATGTACTTTTTATTGTATTATTTTGTGATTTTTATTTGATTAATATTATATGATATAATGAATGGTTAGCACTGCTAACCAAATATAATAATGGTGGTTAGCACTGCTGTCTCACAGTAACTTGGTCCTGGGTTTGATCGTGGGTCCTATCTGTGTGGACTTCGCACGCTCTCCCTGTGTTCATGTGGGTT
The DNA here is from genome assembly GCA_026779585.1 of Mormyrus proboscirostris. Classification (NCBI taxonomy): domain Eukaryota; kingdom Metazoa; phylum Chordata; class Actinopteri; order Osteoglossiformes; family Mormyridae; genus Mormyrus; species Mormyrus proboscirostris. The sequence continues at coordinate 1,511,385 of JAODKF010000002.1, forward strand.
TCCACTGGGGGCTCCAGTTTCTGCCAAGGTCCAAAAGCATGTGCAGAAGGTCAATTGGCTGCTCTAAGTTGGCCCTGTGAGTGTGTGCCCTGTGAGTGTGTGCCCTGTGAGTGTGTGCCCTGTGGTGTGGTGGCACATGCCCATGGTTGGTTCCTGCGTGTTCCCCGAATAGGCTCCCGGCCCCCTGTGACCCCATTTGTGATTAATCGATCACGATGATGAATGGGTGGTTAATGAATATAATGTAGAAAAAAATATATGCATACAGCATTCATATGTTATATTAATAATAAATTCATGGTTTACTGCAATCTAAACTGTAGGAAGTGTCTTTTCAATGACCCCAAATAGATGCATTTTTACCATTTCATTTTCAACCAAATTTCCATGTTTTAGAGATGTGAGACCTTGACTGCTCATCTGGGTTGTCCTGATCTATCCAAAGTGAAGACATGAAGGGTGTGCATTTACCTAGATCTTACAACATTTTCTCAAGAAGCACCAGTTAAGATAAACAAAATGTGATGACTCAGCTCAAGCGGTCTAATAACGGATGATTCACAAGGGAACTTTCCTGTTCTGTTTGCCTGCTTTCTGTGTGTGTTTTCCTGTTTGATGCGCTGAACATCCAAGCACAGACCACATCAATTTACTGGATCACTAGATCTCCTAGTTGTGGTATCTGGTCTCCTTTTCCCTCTCCACGTACTTTTGTATCCTCGCTTATCAAAATTGCTTAAAGATATAATTTGTTGACTAAATACTGTGACTGAGGAAAAGTAACTTTCCTTCAAATAATTCCAAATATAGTATAAATTATTCTATACATGGAATACTTTTAGATAAATGTATCAATGGTTTGTCTGTATGACCCTTTGTATTAAAGATAAATTTTATTGGTTTAAAAGTTCTGTCATAAGAAGGCTGCGTCAATATGAACATCATACAAGTTCCTCATTTTGTATCTATTTTTACATTTTAGTACTGTGGTTTCCTGTGAATGCAGATGGACCAGAACATCACCCGTGCGATGTAGCGATATCTTCTATAGCTTCTATATCATCAAACGTGTTGTTCTGAGCATGTATAAGTTTGTTCTCAAAATTAATTCGGTATCCAGAAAAGTGATCTTCAGTTATTGCATCTTTTTAGTATTAGTAATACTGGTGACAGTATGTTTCAACTTTTTTTTGACATATGAGGTCAGAGTTTTAAAAGGTGATCTGGAAAACCTGAAAGGGGGATTTCTCTCTCACCAGCAAACATCACAAGATTTCAACAACGGACAGCTCATGGTAGATATTTGGGAGGTATGTTCATGGGTCAGTTTTTCATGCATGTGTCATATTACTACATAGCCTCCAGTGCTTTCACTAAATTAGTTTCACATGATAGATATGTTCAAAAATGCTTCGAGTTTCTCAAATGAAGTATATTTACAAAGAATTTGTTTTGTCATTTTTTGCATTTACATTTTAACGAATTTAACATCGCTTATATGTTATATTTAAATAATATCATTTAGTGGACAGCTATTTACATTTGGGTAAATGGGTCCTTAATGTTAATTATTGAAAGAACATTGGTGGATAACACAAGTTGTTTTTAATGTAATTTCTTTTTAGAAGATCAGGTTAGTGACTTCTAAAATGTCCTATCTCATGGAAACTCAAAAGGGCTATCAACATGCAATAAAGTCTTCCACCATAAGAACAAAGCGAGAACAGACTGACATTACAAGTAAGTATCAGTTTCATGATTACTTGCTATGCACAGTCAGATGACACATCTATAGTTGCTATCCCTCCAACACCAAAATAGCATATCTATGGCAGTTGGTGAAACAGCTACGAGGAAACTGTTTTTTAGCAATGATTGTAGATCATGAGGCTATATTTATCTTTCTACATTTCAACAGGTAACGCTATTCTCAAATTCACATTGCACAGACAAAAAGCACTAACAGTAATGTTATCATTTATGGAAAATATGTTGTGAATGTACTTTTGGTTTACAGCTCAGCAGTCATTTCTGCAGCTGATTGCCACAGCCAATGAAAAACCAATTCTGAGAGGTAAGCAGCAGCTTCTCTCTTCCACCATCAGTGTCGATCCTCTATCTCAGGGGTCTCCAACTCCGGTCCTGGAGAGCTAATATCCGGTAGGTTTTCTATCCTACCCAGCTTCTGATGAGCCACACTAGTTCTCAGGTAAATACCAGGAGCAGGTGTGGCTCATCAGAAGCCAGGTAGGATAGAAAACTTACTGGATAGTAGCTCTCCAGGACCGGAGTTGGAGATCCCTGTTCTATCTTGTATCCTGAAGGCATGACCTTTAAGGGCTAATGTCATTTGATGCCACTTGCTGCCACTTCTTTCAAGAAGTGGACAAATGTGTCACATACTGTAGAAGGCCACATTGTGCAATTAAGCATGGCACAGATTACGTCTGAAGTGAGCGCTGACGTTGTGAGATTCTTCCTCTTATTCAACAAGGAACGCCTACAGACAGTTACACAAATGCCCTTTGGTCAAGTCTGGTGACTGGGAGGAACATAGTAGAAGTGTAAGTTTGCCCACATGTAACCTACCCAGAAAGACGTACAAAAAAATCATATGCAATGGTAACTCGTGTTCTGGACCAAGGGCAGTCCAGTAAAATGTCCCACTCAGCATCACCGAAGTGTTGAAGTCTCTTACTGTAATCACGTCTTTGGGGCATAAAGATCTTCCACTGTTATTACACTGTATGAGTGAACTGCATCAAGAATGTTGCATGGGATAATGCATCAGATTTTACCGCAGCCTTTCATAGTGGTGTTTCATTCACCAGTCTTAGTTATATAAACCATTAACTCCAATTTCTCCAAATCAGTTATGTTGGAAGGGAAGTCAGCGACAACTTTTTTCTACTGCTAGTAAATTGCTAATCACGCTGTTTCTATTTATTTCGCATGTCTAGGTCAACAGAATTGAATACCTTTCTATTAAAAACTTTACCAACTCTGTAAATACAAGCCAGAAACAATATTCCAACCTCTACGCAAATTATTATCTTAGCAATACCTGAAATGCAAACGTTTTGCTCTGTTTTATTCGGCTAATACAACTTACAAAAACAGATGTTGCATACTGAGGTTAGAAGGTTTAAAAGGTTAAAAAGGATCGCGTTACATGGTTTTTAAAATTTTGTTATTATTCTTCTCTTGGCTCTGTAGACTCAGACAATGTCACTATCATTCCCTGGACTGTTGCCATTCAGCATGGAGAAGCTTTATTAATAGCTGACAACAAAATCATTGTTAAACAAGACAGCTATTATATGGTGTTTGGCCAGGTACAAAAATAGCTACTCATTTTTTTGTTAGCTTGAGTTACACAGACTCTACAGGCTTACGCAATAAACAAAACATGTGTCTATGCTGCTGCGTAAAATACATAACTTACTACTTAAAAAAATAATACAATTATTTATACTCATTTATTTAGAAATGTCTTTTATTATTATATACCGTGTTTTACAATACAAATTGATGAAGATACAGCAGCTCAGGGAACATTCTGTAGAATGATAGTTTACTGAAAGTATTTACATTGTTAGATTTGCTGTTTCTCTTAATAAATAAGATTTTTGTATTGACGTTTTTGAATAAATTGACAAGTATTAAATACATAAAAAATAAATCTTGTATGCTAAAAACAAAATACATCTTATTTTTTATTTTAAATTTTTATCCGTGACTTACAACTATTTACAGGTTCTATTCCACAACGCTGGCAGTGTTATGGGTCATTTAATCAGGAGACGGAAATCGAGCGTGTCCGGAATGGAGCACAGGTTCACTGATCTGCTCCGCTGTCTGCAAGAAATGCCCCAAAACAACTGTGCAAATACGTGCTACACTGCTGGTAAGATGCAGTATTCGTTGTTGTGCACTGTGATGTGTCAACACTAATCACCGAATTCTAAATTCTGTCACATGGAATCTTCGCACATGACACTTGCACACAAAGAATTCTTGTAGTCCAGCCTAAGGAAGGATTATATTTTATTGATCACTGCGATGAAATTGTCTTTTCACCTACCCCCTCTTGCTCTCTGTGAGAGCAAACCTGGCAGCGAAAGGTGGCAACCAAGGAAAAGTCAGGCTTGAACCAGCAACCTTCCAATCACAGGCACGGAGACTGAGCCCACTGAGCCGCACTCTGCCCCAAGGTGATTTGCTGCTTGGAGCTGGACGCTGAAAAATCATTTTTCCATTTTTCTTGAAAGGAATCGTGAAACTGGAGCGGGAGGATGAGCTGGAGCTGGTGATTACCGATCGGCCTCTGGCTCAAATTTCCATGGATGCAGACTCTACTTTCTTTGGCATCCTGCAGCTGCAATGAAGAGACAACAAAGCACAGATGGACTTGCTCACTGGAGTGGTTTCCACAGCTTATTGTGATAATTCACTCACTGCATATACCAGGGCTATTCAACTCAGGCCCTCGATTCCAAATCCAGGCCTTGTTTTCGGTTCTCCCAGACAGTTAGTTTAATAATTACTGATTCTGATTGGCCAGAGGTTTCACACTTGGTTCACAGGTAAAGGGAGGTTGGAAAATCAGCAGATGAGTTTCTGACTTTTTGACTGTATGGGGAAAACTGAAAGTGAGAGAATAAGTAAAAATTATTTCCACGTCTCACATGATGTGAGTATTCTAGGAAACACCCACTGAAATTTAATTTCAGCAATGCAAGAGTTTTTAGTAAATGTAAGGTGTTTTTCCTGCCTTTCAAAATGTAGTCAACACCTATTTGAGTGCATTACCCCCCCCCATGATAATTGGCATGATAATTGAGATAAGGATGATTGAGATAAGGTTTTCAATAAATAATAAAGATTAAGATTCACTTGACCCCCGGGGGAAATTCTGGATAATACTCAGGCTATTTTTTATGTGTTGTGGTTAGTAGACAAAAAGGAAGGACAGACTACTTGTAAAAATCGCAAATGTTGCAGTTTGAGTTTCATTTTTGAGGATGTAATCTATTAAAATGTGTGTTTTACTACACTTTACCACAATGATTTGCTTGTTTTATGTGACGTATATAGAGATGTACACAATATTACACAATACACAATATTCAAATTTATTTAAAAAAAAAAAAAACGTAATCAAAACTGAAATTTAGAAATAGCACTTTTTATAAAGGTGGTATCTATTAATTTGAAGAATGTCCAGATGATTAAAAGGTCATTGTTTGGCAACGACTTCACTTCTTCACTTTTCTACTGAAAGTACCAGCATTTCTCCATTAAAGAATTTCAGGCATGTATACCTGTATGTGTCCTCAGGTTCGGTGCATGGCCAGGGGAAACCTGGCATTTCTCTGGCGTGTCAGACCACTAGGGGCGCACTGGGAGTGTTGCAATCGCCTTTGGCTGCCATCTTGGTGAAACTATATTCGGTACACTGCATGCGGTGACGTGAGGTAACGACATGTAAAATGTTATAGAAAGGCCAAAAAAATAAAAGGAAATAAAGGTAAACCATGTAAAGAGAAAACGGACAGTATTGGATGTGACTTATATACAGCAGGAAAGCAAAATGGTTGTGAGCTGCCTGCTGTCCGTTATGAGAGTATCGTTAATTATTACTACCAAACTTCCATGTCGAAGGCGGAAAAAGAAAGCACAAAGCGTACACACTGTATTGTGAACAAGATGGGAAACTATACACCAACATGGCGCACGATGGCATGTGGGTGTTACATTGCGATGTCATCTGCAGCCCTCATGCTGGGAGCGCTTGATCGGCACCTGCAGGCCCTCCATATACTAGTAGTAGTAGCATGAGTAACAGTAGCGTTAAAATGGTGTTAGTAAGTAGAATAAGGTTGTACGGTTGTTGATTAGTGCCAGCCATTATAGTAATTGTGATTTTTTTCCCCCCAAATAGTGTTATTATAAATAGCAGGTCATTTACAGTTTTACAGATAGTAGTATTAGAAGTAGAGGCAATGCCAGCCAGGACTGTACATAGAACATGTAACATGAAAAATGAATGGATTCCACTGAAAATTTTGAGGTATAGTAACAGCAGTAGCAATTGTCTTGGTAGTCAGAGTAATTACACTCACAATACTCTCTCTCTGTACGTGTGTGTGTGTGTGTGTGTGTGTGTGAATCGCAACATAAAAAATAGTCTGAATATTATATAGTTGCAGTTAGGCTGGCAAATGATTTAAAAGTGATGGACTTTAATCAACATATGCATTTCGTAGTGAACCGAATAGTTTTTGTATTAAATACTTTTGGGTAATGGAAGCTTCCTGGCAGATAAACATTTGTTGGATGTGCTGGGTTGTAAAGTGTGTTGGTGAAGCAGTGTGTTTTATATAGGAGTTAAAAGCGGTTTATATAAATACTGCAATACAATACAGTTGGTACAGTAGGAGGTTCAACATACTAATCAAATGCTGGTTAAGCAGTTTTATTGTGAATACTGTATTCAATATGCATAGTCGATTTTTATGCAGGATATCATCGTCATTTTTTTCCATCTAGCTGTTTCTATGGACAAATCCAGTATTTGATAATGGGACAAAATGCCATGAAAATAGAAATGATAACAAACATATGAACAAAAAGAAAAAAAAGTTGCTCACTTATATAATATTTGGTATTATAGCGTAGATTATGTCCATTTCCTAATTAATGCAACTCCTTCAAAACAGTGATTGTTATATATTTCTCCTGCAGTAACATTAACAGTTTATCATAAACCAAGTGTGGAATTAGTGAATTATGAATATGAACAATATATATATATTTATATATATATAAACATAACTTGCACAGAGCAGATGATTTTAATAAATGTAGCCAGTGCTTTTGCGTCTTTTTCATGTGGCTCGCATTATCAGAACCCCTCAACACGTGGCTATCTGAGAACGGGAAGAGCTGTGGGAAGCCAGAATAACAGCTATCATCGCTTTGCAGTTGTGAGGGCCGTCAGCTCGCCCCCTCCAGAGCTACTCAGGCGGTCATCCCCCCGAGGGGAAAGCACCGCACAGCTGCCGGTCACATGCTCCGGCTCATACACACTGTCGGATGTTTCTTTGGTAATTTCCATCACTGCCAGGCGTTATTATCTGGGGGATATCCTGACATGTGAAATGAATATGAATGATGGCCAAACAGAGTGCCGACTCTATTTCTGAACGTATGATATGTGTGGGTGTCTGTGGAGTTTGTTGTGTTTACATGCTGTTAAATTCTTTCATCGTGGGCTATTTCTGTCTGTTTAATCCTTTTCTGGGCTCGCTGCACTACCGTTTGCCCTATCTTAACAATATTTGTTTTTTTTTCCCGTTCTATTTTGGAAATGGCCCTTCTTTGTCAGGATGGCAAATGACCTGCGCAGGATATGAATTTAATGGACAAGGGTGGAAGGAAAAATAAGATCCGTAATAAAACCAAAACATCTTTGTACCTCTTTTTACATAACATTTGATTGAATTGCAGTTAATAAAATCAAATTCAATGAATTGTAACCAATAAAATGACTGAATTGTATTTTTTAAAAAAGAATGGTTTAGCATAGAGTTTAATATAAGTTAATAGTTTTGTACAATCACTTAATAGTTTTCTACAGCAGTTTACATTTAAGCATCTTATTTATGCACATCGAGTCTGGATAAATATAACAGAGAAGCATATCATTAAATATTAGCAAAACAGTGGTTTTGAATACCTTTTTAGGTAAAATACTAATCTGAATCACTATTTGCGTGATGTTATATAATGACACAATGCGGAGCCCCATGTACATCATTTCCTCATTATGTCTCCCACGCCTGCTTTTTTTCCCCTCTGTATAATAACAGCTATAAATGGACAGGCATGCCAGTGCGCCGCGATCCAAAGTCATGTAGCTTTGGCTCAGCCGCCGCCAGAGAATGATTGACCCCACGCTCATCAGCTTCCTGATTTTCCAGTGGCCTCTCTCCAGCTACCTCGCAAGCGTTTCTTTGCAGCCACAGAACATCTGTCAGAAGGTATGTCACTAAAGAGTTCTTCATTTTTCATGTATGGCTACGTACATAGAGGGGATTTCCCTTCATTTAGCTGTAGCAATAAAAGCAGCAATAAAAAAGATATTTGCAGATTTAAGCCTGGAAAAAAATGCAACCAGACAGCACCACTTGGTATGATTTGGCATTTGTAATTTTAAATGTGTTAAATAATTTTGACGTTTCCTTAAATGTTCTGGGTTGCATTTTCCTTACATGGTAGTATTTACTATCTGCATGCTATGTATACTTTTATACTTTACAATATCTGGTTTGTTGTTTAAATGTGTTACATATATTTGATTTCTCAAAATAACGAGCAAAATCATTGTTTCTTTTAATAGTCCAGTTTTAAAAAGTTGTCCTGCTGGAATCAGAATCTCTCCTCTATCCCTGCTGACTTAAACCCAAGGCTGCGTCAGCTTGATCTTTCAAACAACATCATCAGAGAAATAGGTGTGGTGAGTTTAAGATTCCTCCAGAACTTGGACATTAGTCAAAATGAACTGCATGTCATACACGAGGGAGCGTTCAAGAACTTGGTGGAACTTCACACGTTAACTCTTGGAAGGAACTTTCTTTCTCATAACTCCTATGACAACAGCAAATCTTTCCGGCACCTTTACAGACTGAACACTCTGGATTTGTCATTGAATAATCTGGATGAAAAAGACGTGGAGCTCTACCTGAGAAATACATCGTATCTAGAGTACCTCAGTCTTTCTGGGAATGCCCTAACCAAACTTACACCTGAAATCTTTACAAGAAGCCAGAATCTGAGAAGCATTACTGCAGAAAATAACTTTATATCTGAAATAGAGAAGGGGACTTTTGAGTCTTTGACCAAACTTGCAGAGTTGAATTTGGCCAGAAATAACTTGGGCTCTATTTGTGATTTTAAACTTCCCCAGCTAAAAAAATTAAACTTAAGTAGAAATGCTTTACAATTCTTCATCACTCAGAAGACTGAAAATATATTTCAACTTGAAATGTTAGATCTAAGTTATAATAATCTTTTGCTTTTTCCTATATTGCCCAATAGAAATAATCTAAAGTATCTTAATTTAAAAAGCAACAAAGTAGGTGTTTTAGAAAACCAACAGCCATTTCTATTTTCATACGACAAAATCTCAAGCCTATATGACAGTGGGTTAGAAAGTGTTGAAAATATATACTCTACCTTAAAGGAGACACCCTTAGCTTATTTGGACTTGAGTGAGAACCAGTTCTCTTCTTTCCCTATGGAGATATGTAGCTATCTAGTGTCACTAAAGTCTTTAAACCTAAGTAGCAACTGCCTGATGAATATCAATGATACCAAGATCAAAAATCACAAACAAGAAGGGCAGCCACGACAGACTTGTCCTTCTTTACAGTCCTTGGATCTTCAAAACAATCAGATTCGCTATTTTTCCCCAGATTTCTTGAAGGCCCTGCCAAATATCGAAGAGCTAATTCTCAAAAAAAACTATGTGAAGCCTTGTTCAACTAGGAACCAAATGGGAGAATTCACATCCATACAAACAAATGTCACTGATGATAGCGACTGTGTTTCCTTTAGGAGACTCAGGACACTGAAATATTTGGACCTGAAGGAGAATGGTATTAAGCTGCTGTCCCCATACACATTTGAGCACACGCCTTTAGTCACACTGGACCTGGATGATAATGAGGAGATGATCTTGGAAAAGGGGGCTCTGGACGGCTTGCAAGACACGCTTCAGTCGCTGAGCCTTGGTAGAAACAGAATGACAAGTTTGGACTTGTCTGAAAAATGTTTGAAAACTCTGAAGAAGCTGAACGTGGCAGACAATTCTTTGGATGTCCTTCCTAAAGCTATTGCCTGTTCACCTCTGAAAGAGCTTGATTTGAGGAACAACAATTTCACAAATTTGGACGAGTCTGTTATCAGAAAGGTGTCCATTTATCTAAACACTATATACATCAGTGGAAATTTTTTCAACTGTTGTTCAGTTGTGTGGGTGAAGCTCTTGAGTGAAACAAATGTAAAAATACCTGATCTGAAAAACACGTTATGTTTCATCAGGCAAAATGTCAGCATTTTCCCTGACTTCATCAGCTCTGACTCCCGGTCTAAGCAGTGTTCCCTTGAAGTCAGTACAGAGGTGGGTATAACAAACCTTGTAAACATAATAGTTTTTGTTCTTGGTTTTACATTCACATTAATGATTGTATTTATTGTTAAAAGATGTGCTTTGAATTCCTCACTTCCATTTAGAAACAATAAAGTAGTGTCTCTTCAGTCTGGAAATGATAACCAATGTTCAGCTGGAGTAGCTAAAATCAGCATATTCGAAACTAAACTGTAAAATTACCAGCTACATGAGAATAATTCTGTGAAGGATTGTGTAGCAGCCTGTGCTGACATCATTGCCTGTTTTATGTTTGTGTGAAGTTTTTCCCAGCAAGACTAAGCTTTTAAGCCCAAAACTCATGACGTCAGAAATTTATCAATATTTATTCTCGGTTTGTCATAGAATGTAATGGAAAAAGCTTAAATTCATATACTCAAGCTATGGCATATCAGCTATAGAGCAACTTCCTGTATGACGGTTCTTCCTTCCTGATTTCCAAGTTCACCACAAGTGGGTTTTTTTTTCATCCCGCTAGCATCACTATTTTCCTACTTTCAGTACGCAAAGGAGTTTCGCACAGTCAAACTTCAGCTGTACATAGCATTTTCAATACAAAATAACTTGTAAAATCCTGACCGCATGATGTCAGGCGTGAATTAAAGTGAGACTTGTTTGTAACGTAGAGTATTAAAAAAAGCATGAAATATTATCTGACATTGAAGGGTCAAAGATAGGCAGCTATATTGTAATGTGATTGTGTGTTGTATGATTGTAATGTTTTTATATTGTATAAAATGTATTGATTTTGCATGATTTTGTATTTGCTTTTAAATATGAAACAGACATAGCAACTGCAGGCTGTACAGGTGCAACACAATCTCAACTTCCCATGTATTTTATTTATTAATTTATTAGCTATTTATAAATGAAAACATGACATTGATGATTTGGGATTGAATATTATTATTTCGCCTAATCCAAATTTAATATCAATACCAATGCAGGTTTTCTGATGGAATATTCACCGGATGCGTTCACTTTGGTGCATATTGACTGTATGGTTCTCTTTAAGTCAGAACTATAGCCTGGGTAACTTATACAACTTATAACTTATACATTTAGTAGATATGAAATGATGCCGATCAATTTTGAGTAGGAGCCACACCACACCTGTTGAAACAGATACGATAAGAAACAATGTGAAGCACAAGATCACATTGGTCAAGTTCACGTGCTTGTTCAGTAGCCACAATTTTTCCAAAGCAACATGCAGATGAGCTGGTTGACGGTCACTGAAGCAATGTTGGGGGTCTTGCTCAAGGGATCAACGCTGACATCGCTCTGCTTACCATGAAGTTTGACGCTGCAACTTTCCGATCAATCATGGGCACAGAGCCTTAATCCACTGAGCCGCAAACGGCCGCCAAGATCAGCTGGTAAATGTCAGCTTTGCATGAACTACTGAACGGTTCCTCAATTTTAATTCACAGAAACCCAGGGGAGCCTGATTAATAAAAAGTAATGAAATGTGTGAACCTAAGTAGCATAAAAACTGAAACTCACTTGAGACTTTATCACACCACTAGATGGCAGTATAAACATGGGTTAGGGAAAAACTCCTTTTTTTATTGAAATGATCTTTTATTTGCCATTTGCCCACTTACAGTCACTGGTCCATTAGAATGCTTTCTTTCAAGCCATTCATCAGGCCCAATGGAGATGTGACTGTTTTGTCAACGACAAAGTTCAGACTCGTAACCTTTCAATCACAAGCACAGAGGTTCAGCCCACTGAACCGAATGCTGCCCGATTTGCAATTATATTTATTTTCGATTTACTTAGTAGAGACTTTTATTCAAAAAACACACACACACATATAAATATATCTTTATATATATAAACACACACATATACATAAAACACACACACACACACTGTATAAATGAGAAAACTACTAAATCTAAACCATGACTAGAATCAAAGTTACTTTAAATTGATCAAAACAAATAAGCAAATATCCTATTAGAAAGTTGCAATGTGCTTTCATACTTTCATAACTCCATGGGCAGTACTAATCTGTCACATATCGTGTATTTGATTTTATGTTATCGAAATTCCCTCCCTCTTAAACAAATATTAAAAGTCCTTATTACTGAAATGTTACATAAAGATAAAAACAAATTATACATTCTCACAGTTATGCCCTTGGGTACGTGTATTTCACATGAGCAGTTCAGTGCAAGTGAAAGTATTTTGTTGAATAACAAAACCTGATATTATCAGGCATTCACACGTACATTCAACAGATTTAGCAGACAATGTACAAGTGAGAGTAATGGCACACAAACATACATACTACCAAGGGATGGACTAGGTAAAGGATTGAAAAGGGCATACAGTAAGTGCAGCTACACATGAAAAATAAACCTTTGGAACACTTGCAGACTAATTTGTCATTTACTGTAACTTCAGAAAGATAACTTAGGACAGGGTTTCCCAACCCAGTCCTCGGGGAACCCTGGACAGTCCATGTTTTTGCTCCCTCCCAGCTCCCAGCCAATCAGGAACACCGAATACCTGGTACAGGTGCGGTGGGAGCTCAGAGGAAGCAAAAACGTGGACTGTCAGGGGTTCCCTGAGGACTGTGTTGGGAAACATTGACTTAGGATATCTGTGCATGGGGGTGATGTATATGATTTTTCTTACACACATATATCATTGCACAATGTCATACAAAGATGTTATTTTGACAGCCTATTGATTAGGGAATCATACTTGTGATTGAAACATCGCTGTTTCAAATCCCTGACCAGCAAGGCACCACTGAGGTACCCTGAGCAAGGTACCGTCCCCAAGCACTGCTCCCCGGGTGCTGAATTAGCTGCCCCCTGCTATGTCTCATATGGGTTAAATGCAGAGGACACAGTTTGCTGTTGTGCACTGTGTGCTGTGGTGTATCAACTGTGACAATCACTTTCACCTGATTGTGGGAATCATTTTTATAAAAATCTGTGTAAAAATCAAAAGTCTTGTATTTTCTTTGGTTACTTATGGTTGAAGGGAGGGGTTGGGTTGGGGTTAAAGGTCGTCATTGCTGGGATTAGGGTTATGCCCATAGAACTGAATGTAGAGTTTCTACAAAGATTTAGAGACCTTATCTGTGTGCAAACCTGGCTGCCTGGCTGTGTGTGTGTGTATGTGTGTGTGTGTGTGTGTATGTGTGTGTGTGTGTATGTGTGGGTTTACATAGATCACATTTGAGGACCAAATTGTCCCCCAAGTGCAGTAGTTGGTTACTTAGGGTTAAGGTTAGGGATGGTGTCATGATTGGGATTATGGCTTTTCCCATAGAAATGATTGGACGGTCCCCATTTAGATAGGAAGACCAACTTGTGTGTGTGTGTGTGTGTGTGTATTTATGTGTGTGTGTATCTGCATTTATGTAATCTACCACATTCTTCTTTTCCTGACCTTAGAATAAGTAAAGGTCTCCTTCAGGTTATGTAATAAATCTCAAACATATTTGAAATCTCACAAAAGTCATTTCCAGGTTAAAAAAAATAAAAAGAAAGCACGTACCAGTATGGCTGTTTCTGCTGGCTGACCCTATATAGACTTCTCAGGATTCATCATTGTATCCGGCTAAACTTCTCTTTACACGGATCTTGAACTGCTTGAATTGCATCAAAAATGCATTCAAAGAAAACGCAAAATTTAACCAATGGAGATACAGCATAACAAACATTATTTCAGGGTGGTAATTACATAAACAGTCAAATAATAAATGAGGAATACTTATTTGTATTTAGGATAACTAGATAACTGTGATTCTGTTCTGGATAAGCAGTACAGCGGATGGATGGATGATTGATCTGTTAGAAAGTACATGTTTGGGGTAAAACATCACTTTGTGGGTCAGTTACACATTTCACAGGTAAGGCTCTTCGTGATTGTAAAACTGAGTTTACTGTATATCTCTTTGCTAAAAATTACCTCTGTCAATTTTCGCTTGCCATTGACACAATGACTTTTTGTTTTTTTAATTGGCAGAACAACTTGTTTAAGATTGTTTATGCTTCCAGTTTAGTTCTTAATTTATTGGGTCACTGAACAGCCAGACAGATAGCAACTTTATATCATAATAAAAGAAGCTAGCGATGCATCTGTCTACAGCAGTGCCAGATGTTCAGATAACTAGAGAATGATTGATTTCACAAATTAAATATCAAACATTGAAACTGGGCTTCAAAATAAAAATGTGTGATTTTGAGTCGTTCTTTCTTAGGATGTGTCTACGTTGATAATTAGCTGCTTTGAACAGAACAACCACATTTGTGTTTTTTATATTGTCATTATAGGAAGTCGACGATGTCCCTCATTTTCACTAGTTTGTTGTTTTTTATTTTAGCATAGCGTAGTGTAGCGGTTTCATTTTTGTTTGGCTGTGTGTGGGAATGTGTGTGTGTGTGTTTGTATAAATATGCCTATATATGTATATGTTTGTTGATATACATGTGCCAGTCCTTCAACAAAAAGACAAAAAATTACAAACCAAAAATACAAAGCAGACAGTATATCATCAAACAGCAGAAATTTATTTAAAAACAACTGTGCACACACCGTACTGTACTGCTTCAGTGTCACAAGTAAGCGTAATCTGCCTTAGATGTGTACCTAGTTTTTTAGTTTAAATGTTATGGCTAATTTTCTGTCTATCTTTATTGCAGCCATATAAAATATTTCTATCAAAATCTTTACAGTGCCTTGCTCAGAGAATAGTCCTTGTGTTTCCTGGAAAATCCACCTAAATGTCAAATAGCTTTTTTACGACATAAACTGGGAGTCATGCAAACTTTCAGGAATCTGCTGAAAAAATTTTCAGTACTTTTCTGGCGATAATCAACTTGATCTTACTTGTTCTGACTTTAAGGCTCCATAGTTACAGTGAAAGCTAGCTGGCTACGTGTGCCTAGCCTTCTCCGAACAAGCTGCTATTGTCGTTTTATTGGCTTTGTAACTTTTATCAGTTTTGTAGTGAACACAGTCAAACGTAAAGAATCCATTTTCCTCTTGGGCCGTTTTTGTTAAAATGTATCATGTAACAAACGTAACGTTCAAATAAAAGTTGCTGTTGGCTTTATTTGAATAGAACAGGGCTATGGATCCTTTTTTGTCCTGAGACACTAAAAACCACAACGCAGGTTCTGTTTAACGCAAAGCTGCCGCACAGCAAACAAATGGCCGCCTTGTGTCTTTTTCCTTTTTTTCCCCTGTAGCGGCACCATGTGTTTGCCGCAAACTGTAAATCTTTGTTTAATTTTTTCCCAAATGGGGGTGGTGGAGTCGCACTCTTGAATAAACTCAGCAGTGGACGAGGAGGACGGATAACTGACATTACATACCAGTCTGGATGCATGCTTGAGGTCACTGCAATTTTTGACTGCATCAAAAATCTAGGGAGTGACTCAAGAACACGACGACGTTACGTTTGGAGCTCCGGGAATGACCTTCTGATCTGCAGCAGAGATCTGCAGCCCACAATATGGACGTCAGAGAGAGAGGCTGTCACCATAGTTGTGAATGCTTCCCTCCCTACTTCCATGTTAGATTTAAGGACCATTATGAAAGTCTGACGCATTTCTGCCGTGTGATATTTCAATATGCAATTCATTTCTGGACCTTGAAATAGTCCGTTTTTTTTCTAATCAGATGGCAATTCGTTTACAACTTTGTCAAGACGAACCGAGTGTTTTTCTAAGCCCTTCTGTGATCTTGAGAAACACCCAAAATTGACATGTTTTGATAGATTAGTAGATTTTTGTTCAAGAATGGTATCAGTAAAACCAGTTGTAATGTGCTCTGTAAATAAAAAAAAATATACAGAAAAACTGTGACAGATTGTGTTTATTCTTAGTCCTTACAGACTTGGTTTAAATATTTAACAAAAAAAAATTGATCAAAGGCAGCATTATGCATTTTTTGCTCAGCTAGTACAAGCACATGTGTATATTATTTCTTTGTTCTTGTAAATTCTCACAAACATACACCACTTAATGGTATATGAACATAGTTCATATAATGGCATTATATTCCAAGAATCCTGTACTATGACTCCACCAAAAAGCAGTGCAGCATTATCAATTTCTGGATAATGTTCTTAGATCCTGACTCACGTCAGAAACACCATTCACTTGCCCTGTCCAGCACAATAAATAATGCAGGAAAAGCTTTTCTGTGTCCACACAGATTCATTCTTTTGCTGAGGGTAGGCGGAAATTGAGGCGTTTGATCTGAATTGTAAAGAGTCTTGTTTGGCACAATGAAGGCCCCCATTGTATGTAAATAGTTTATATAAGCGCATATGACTTCTACAGTGCAGGGCAGTGGCTAGTGTCTGGAGATTCATTTGCAATTTTCAAAGGCATCGTGTTCTATTCAACAAATCTTTTGAGTAGGAAAGAAATAAATAAATCAACTTAGAGTAATAATAGTAATTCATACTAATTTCTGGACATGTTTGTACATCACCTCAACTAAAGGTAAATACATTTCGTTCACATATATATATATATATATTTTTAACATTGTGGTA
>JAODKF010000002.1:1528232-1545930 GCA_026779585.1 Mormyrus proboscirostris
ATATTTTTTTTTTTTTTTAACATTCTAGTAGTTGGGCCATTTATCGTATGATACCAATGATCATGTTGCTTTATCGGCTGAAGGTGCTTTAATTTGTTTATCTGCTGATCAAATTTGGTGTCTGAATAGGTTGAACTGTCCTATATCGATGTGCCAAATTTCAAAAAAAGGTACCAGTCGGTTCTATGGGATGCCATGGACTCCCATGGCAGAATATAATAATAATAATAATAATAATAATGAAAAATACTAACAATTAAAATAGGTGCATACACCCCTTCAGGGCTTGGCACCTGATAAAGTAGATCTTAATGATTTGTCACAATAGATTCTGAGGTAGAAATAAAAAAACATAGCAAGTAACACTTCGTGTTTACACATCGCCAACAAGTAACACTTCGTGTTTGCACATCGCCAACAAGTAACACTTCGTGTTTACACATCGCCAACAAGTAACACTTCGTGTTTACCACATTGCCACCTTCCTTTGTTAGCTGTGGAGATTGCCAGAAGGGCCTTTAGGAACATATCACCATATGTTCCACTATTTTGTTTGGATGTTAAATAACTGTTCATAGACCAGAAAATATCTTTGCAAAAAATGCAGATAGAGATAATGAAGTGAGGCAATATTGAAATAATTAAACACACCAATCTGGAATTTTTGTTATCTGTCTAATGGCAACAGAACTACATGATCTTCTTTATTTCAGAGTCCTCCAGGAGACTAAGGTAGATCAGTGCTGCGGCACCTACATCAAGTGAGAGACCTTACAGAACCATTATTCTATACCAAAGACAAGACCTAACAGCTGTGTTTTGGACCATGAAGAATACATGGTATGTACTAAACCCTGTGAAAGCCTCAACATTTCAGAGGCGTGTGACATGATGGTCACATGGCCCAGTTACACCTCTGCCATTGGCCCAAGTGCAGTTGGTCGGGTGACCCATGTGTGGTGAGTGACCATCAACTTTCTCTCTTAAGCAGTGTGTGCAGAACCGGAGATTCTTATCGAGCTCTCCTTCTGAATGCAGCTTTGTGTTCATGAGGTGCTGGGGATCAATGAAGCCCTGTACATCTGGCAGTTACTGATATTAATAACACCTGCCGCTTAGCCTGCTAATCCAACCAAAGAAAGACGGTGTCGTCCCCTTGAGAAGAAAAATGGAGCAGTTTTCATCGAAACATTCTGGTGTCATGGGATTAATTAATTTGATGGACTGAATACATAACCACGGAATACAGAATACTAAAGATTGTAAGTAACTCCTTTTCACTTTAAAGGTTTTTTCAGTTTTGGGTAGCGAGAGTCATTGTTTCATACAATGTCATTGGGAAGTTATAAATGGTACTTTTCTACATTAAACATACCAAAATTTAGATTTAGTGACTTTGTTAATTTTTAGATTTTGTTGCTGTTATGTATCCTTTTATAACTTTGTTTCAAATTATTTTTCCACGAAATTGGTGTGCAAGTATGTCTGTATGTATAAGTACAATAAAATTAAAGCCCCCGCATAGGATGATAGAATTGAGACTTTCGTTGAACCATAGATTATTTTTTGTCATTTTTGTCAACTATTCTTCACTCTTTTCCAGACCCGGAACCAAAATGAATTGGGCATCCTTTTATGCCATTATAAGCGGTGTAAACAGACATTCGACTGGCATCGGTCGCATCTGGCTGTCTGTCCTCTCCATCTTCCGCATCCTGGTCCTTGTGGTGGCGGCAGAAAGTGTTTGGGGAGATGAAAAGTCAGGCTTCACCTGCAATACCCAACAGCCCGGCTGCAACAGCGTCTGCTACGACCAGTTTTTCCCCATCTCCCACATCCGACTCTGGGCCCTGCAGCTCATCCTGGTTTCCACCCCTGCCCTGCTGGTGGCCATGCATGTGGCACACCGTCGCCATGTCGACAAGAAGGTCCTCAAGATGTCGGGGCGGGGCAGCCCTAAGGACCTGGAACAGATCAAGACCCAGAAGTTCAAACTCATCGGAGCCCTGTGGTGGACCTACGTGGTCAGCATTGTTTTCCGCATCATCTTCGAGGTGGCCTTCATGTACATATTCTACGTGATCTACCCAGGCTACAAGATGATACGACTGGTCAAATGCGACTCCTACCCCTGCCCCAACACCGTGGACTGCTTTGTATCCCGGCCTACAGAGAAGACCATTTTCACCATCTTCATGCTGGCTGTGTCTGGGGTCTGCATCCTGCTCAACATCGCTGAGGTACTCTACTTGGTGGGCAAGGCTTGTGCCAGGCACGTCCATGATTCTGATGGAACCTCGAAGGCACCTTGGATTACTCAAAAACTTTCCTCTCTCAAGCAGAATGAGATCAATCAGCTCATTGCAGACCATTCTTTCAGGTCCAAATTCAAGGATACCCGAAAGAACCCAGTGGAAAAAGGGGAGAGGTGTTCGGCTTTTTAGAAAGGCTGCCGTCTTAACAGTGCTTAACAAGCTCCCTACATCAGCCATGACTCCACATGCCAATAATCTCATTCATTCATCCATTGCGTTGAGGGAACGCGGTAACCATATCAATATACAGTTTGAATATAATAAAATACTGGAAGATACATTTTCTGTTAATAGCGATAAAAGATAAAAGACCATGAAAATGAATTAAATGTGCAACTGAAGTTACAGTCGCATGGGGAAAGAAGAGTTTACTGGTACAAACAGCACCGCTGCTAATTCCTGGGTCGAGATTCTGTAAAGGACCATTGAACCTTAACTCACTAGAGCAAGACTCACATTTTCTTATAGAGGATTTCAAGAAGCAACCTTCTTATGAATAGGTGAAAATGGACAGTGTAGACCTTTGTTCCAACGGACTGTTTTAACTACGCATTGTTTGTGTCTGTACAATATTTTACATTAATGAGATGATGAGATAACCAACCCTTGGAGAGATATCAGGAGCAGAACTGTGCTGGACCGATTTTCTCAGGTTTCCTCCAAGGCAGGAACATAACATCATAACGACCACATTAAAAAATAATTTGCTTATGTAATGCATCCCCCTTTTAAATAATGTACTTGTGAAAATTGTATGCATTCATTTCTCAAATCATGATTTTTATTTCGACATATGTGAATCTCATTAAGGCAATGCACTGTATTGAGAAAAAGCAAAGAAACCTGTGTGAACCTGCCATGATACTGTCACTTTGAACTTGCTTCCTAAAAACTCGAAGTCCAGGTTTTTCTCGACATTTTAAGTGTAAAGCAACTCCATCGCTCGCCCCTGTTCATGTCAGCTTCGCTCACCAGATGAACTCAGGAGAATTATAGAACGGGAGCGGCGTGACTGAGTCGTTACCGTATAAAACTTCTGCATGTTGATAAGATACCTAACACATTTGTTGTTTTTTGAGTGGTTAACACGTATTTGACCGAACGAACTGAAGTTTCAGTGTGTGCCTTCTCTGTTTTTTTCTATTGATATTTTTGCCTCTTTTTCTTTATTTGCTTCAAATGCACACATACAATTTAGTTTGTAACATTTTAGTATGTGTTCAGGTGAATTGTATTGATGGTGATTAAACTAGTAAATGCAGAATGTACTAATTATAAGCTGCAACCAAAGCTTATCACAAGACTGTAAATGGGGCTTAAAATCTGGAATATACTTTTACTGTACAGAACTAGATGCTTGAATAATACTATATTATCCAAACAATGTTGTAAAGGAGATATGTATATTTCATGGATAATATGTTATATAAGAGATATCTAAATGAAATGACATTTTGATTGTTAGATTGTCAGTACCAAAAATATACATCTGCTAAAGGCTGCTGATTAAAATTAATCTCTTACATTCAATTATAAATGCAAAAGAGTGCTGAATTTTTCTCAAATTTAAAAGTACTGTCTCTTACATATGACATATATATTGTGATTGTTTATTAATTAATAATATTAAATGTTATTGAACTACACCTTGGCTGTTGTCTGCTATCAAACTCAATGGAACAAGACAAACGCGTATTGTAACAGGTTCAGCGGCCTTTCGCTTACTCAGCGCAGCTTTTTCTGCGGCCACTAGAGGGTAGACAATCTTCCTTCATGTCAAAGTAACTTTGGATGTGTCAGCTGTTTGTTTTACTGCTCCCCTCCCAAATCCATGTCCATGTTTGTTCAGGCTACAAAACAAAGCAGCTTTTCATTTCTGATTTGGAAAATCTTATTCTTCTGGGCTGCGTGTGATTCCCCTAAAAATGTGCTATGTGGACGTAGAATACGTTTGTGCCTTGATACTCTCTAACTCCTTTCGCTTTAACCTGAAGCCAGCAGCCCTAAAAGCTTTAGTGCATGTTGAGGTTTTCAGTGTCAGGCGGCATCACATTCATCTTACAGTAACCTTAACAGCATGTCGGAGCAGCTAGCTAATTTACTGAGTTTTTTTCTGTGACGAGTAACTTGGCAGTGATTTCAGGTCGATCTGGCTGCACAGAGCAGACTTATCATTGATTAAGCAGCATATGCTTTCAGGAAATATTTTTTGGAGATGTGTTAGGCTGTGAACTCAGCCAGCCCCACGGGGATGGAGTGTTTCTTTTTCCTCAAGTGTTGTTGCCTGTTTACGTTCCTTCAGATCCACCAGTAGTTTCCTTCCATTTCTGTAGCATTGAGGACGGAGGAGCCGTTCAGATCCTCTTCCGTTTGTGTGCCTGTCGTTAATAGGACAGTTTGACCGTCAGTTCACAGAAGGTGGGCGGGATTAAGTAAATATGGACAGGAGGGAGCGTCAAGTCTCTGGATTTAAGAGGAACCCGGGAAGTTGAGTTTCTTGAGTGGTGTTTCAGCAGCATTAAGGCTACGTGAAACTGAAGACTAGGCTATTTGAATGGCTGCTGTGTTATGTTATAAAGAGCATATATAGAAGAATATATACTCAGATTTACTATAACAGATGTTTATAATATTATAATATTACAATTAGAAGATACATTCAGGTTCCTCTCATCAGTCTGCTTGGATTGACTGTGGTTTCAAGAAGGTCCTTATTAGTAATGCTGATGTTGACCAGGTGGGTTCTGCTCTGCCGTATTATGCTTTCTGTCTCTGATTCCTCTGTGCCGTTCTTGTTCTGTTAGAGTTAGAATGTGTGTGCAACAAGTGGCTGTTTTCTGAATTTAATAACTTATACATCAAAATCATACATACAATGCTTAGTGACTTTCATGTCTTCAAAACATTTTGTCCACAAACTTAACCATTTTTCTGCTATGTTTCTTAATGATATAGAAATAACCTTTAATAAATTATATAAAGTGTGTATATATTTGCTTAGAACATATATAGTGGGTATGTGTATGTGTGTGTATATACACACACACAGGTAGTACTGTGCAAAAGTCTTAGGCAGTCAAAGGAAATGTTTATTTCTCTTTCATATTCTGTCTGTCTATTTATCTGTCTATTTATGTGGTTTATGTGCTCAGAACAAAAAATATTCAAACATTAGAACATATGAAAATAAAAACTAACAAGAATTTCCTCCGCTCACCAAAAATTTGCCAGTATCTTGTCGGGTGGTTAGATGAACACCGCTTCAGTTCCGAAACCTCTCCTCAGGGGCACCTCAGTCAGTCCATGTGCTTGTTACATTTCACATCCAGCTCAATTAATTAATCAATCAAAATAGTTTAAAAAGGTCAATAAGTTATCGGTTACTCATATGAGGTGGGGTACTGGTCAAGTCAAAAAACACATGGGTGTATTGGATGGTTGCTGTAAATCCTGGGGAGACTTTAGGAGAGGTTTGGAAACGGCTCAGCCGACACAATTTGACAGACATTACATCATAGCTTTACACCAACATGAAGATCATTTGAACATCACTTTCACAAACTGCCTAAATCTATAATAGATAAATATAACGCTACACTAGCTGCCATTCAGGTTACGTTACATCAGTTTACCACCATAAAGCTGACCGTTCAATGGAGTGCCGCCCTGTCGCTTCAGTCACAATGAATGGTTCACCCCTTTAAACATGTCCATATGATTACTGTGATTACTGTGAATGTTTTCTGCCATCTCTTGCTGCACGCAAAAGCTTTTTGTTCTGAATGATCTTTACAAGGCAGTTTTACAGGTGACTCTGACCAGTGACATAATAGAGTATGATACTGGGAGACCACAACATATATTTAAAAGATCTATTTATGGCGGAAATATTGCAGCATAAACATTCCCCCCAGTTCCTACGCTCCTGATTCAGGCACAGCGCACAGAATGCCCAACTAGCTGACATCACAGATAAGGTTAATGTGTTAATCTGTGTGACCCTTTTGGCTAGAACAGACAGCTCCTGTAACTGCGCATTTTCTGCTATGTGACTGTCACTCGCATACCCTGTCAAAAACAGGGCATACAAAAACAAACACAGTCCACTCTACCTGTGTCTGATAACAATAATCATCCATATCTATACCGGCCTAACCAGCCATTACTAACTACTGAACCACCTTAAATATATGACATGTTTCTGGTGTGCTTCAATTATGAATTTTGGACGCAACAAAAAAATATATCACAGAACAGTGATTAAATCTCCGAACCAAATAGTACATTATATGTGGTCTTATATGAAAGGGTAAAAGGTTGAAAAGTAGACAAAAGGCAGAAATATCTTTTGACTCAAGGGAAATAGGTCTTCCTTTGAAGCGTTGTGATGTTCAGAAAGACAATGTCGAGTTTCCACCAAAGACATTCATATCCTGCTCTGGTCTTTAAAGTGCCAGTTAAACATAATGAGTAAAACAACAGTCGACTTCCTCCGTCGTGCTGCTTTGCTGGGCACAATGAATCATAACCTCTTCATGCACTGTGCGTGGATTAGCAACTCAAAATAATCAATTTATTTAGAGTATGTTGAGACTAGACACGCCTAAGATAACTGATGAAAGGATACCCATCCCAGTTTCTAACTGATTAGTCTGCCGGGGAACGATTTAATGTGCTAAAACTTCCTGAAAATAATAAGCAGGAAGATAAACGCAGCATGAAGGGAAACATCGGGCACTGACTTGCATGCCATGCCCGGCTCACGACCATCTATTTTAGAAAATAAAGACTTTTCCCTTCTTATGTCTCTTGGTACCAACTGAAGATACACACAAAACTGTAATGTCGTACAAGCAGAAGGCCAAAAATTAAACGAGTGGCTTAAACTTGTTTTCCTTGGAAACTCAACAGCTGGAGAAGGCTAACAGACGTACACATGTAGTGTAGTACAGGGAAAAGGTCGTGAACAGAACTGAGCAAAAAATTTAGCAGAGTCACGTCTTGTGTCTCAGGCAACTGTGCCACCTGAAATGATCAAAAACACGGCAGCACTGAAAAGACCAACGGAAGAGTTTGGTACCATGACGTTTCCCTTTGTTTCTGATGCTTGAATCGTTCAAATTTTGAATGTTGACATTAAAGCTCGAGAGCTGGAAACTCTGAAGTGATCGATATTTGGCAATTCGACAATGTGAACAAAGGGAAGAAGACACAAGTGTAGAAATCGGCGGTAGTTCAGCTGATATTGTTAGTTACAGGTTTTGGTAACACTCTAGATGAATTCCATGTCTTTAAGAATCTGTGAACACATTCATAGCATGTAAAAAGTACATTATAGCCATATTTATTATACATTATGAATGATTTATGAAGCTCTCATCTTTAACGCACTATAGATGCCGTCATAACACTGTACAACACACCCTTAATTCTTATACCGACCATTATATGCATTACAGATGAGAGCTTCATTGGAGCTTAAGTAGTATAATCAGCACAATAATGCCTTATGACCATCAATAGAAAATACTGTAACGTTTCTTTATTTCTTACACCGACAGTCACTGGGTTAAGCGCGTGTGCCTGTGCTCAGAGGGTCACCAGTTCGAACCCAGCCTCAGCACGTCTGCGGGCCCTTAACCCCCAGCTCCCTGGGCGCCCCAACAGGTGGCTGCCCTTCACACCCAGTTTACTCTACAAAGAGCGAATTGGGGGAGGCATAAAGAGAATTTCCCCACAGGGGTCAATAAAGTATCAATTATTATCATAATGCATTATGAAGCTATCTATAATGCATTATAGATGACAGCTTCAAGTAAAGTGGTTAAATGTAAGTCATGGGGTTAAAAGTAAAAAACATAATGCTACAGTCTCAAACCCCATATCAGGTATAAATGATGCTTTAATGCTTTTTTTAACTAAATAATGAGAATATTTGTTGCTTGTGAAAAATGTAGCCTTGTTATCGTTAGTTAAGATCTCTGCCCTGTGTTTCTGTGCAGTGCTTGATCTGCGGACAGGCATTGATGGGAGACTGGAATCTACTTGGAAGGCTATTGGAGAGTGCCCAGGCACACTCCACCGTGGTGGGCAAGGTCTGGCTCACCGTGCTCTTCATCTTTCGCATCCTGGTCCTGGGAACCGCGGCTGAGAGGGTGTGGGGAGATGAGCAGTCGGGCTTCAGCTGCGACACCAAACAGCCCGGCTGCCAAAATGTCTGCTACGATTACACCTTCCCCATCTCTCACGTCCGCTTCTGGGTGCTGCAGATCATCTTTGTCTCCACACCGACACTCATCTACTTGGGCCACATTCTGCATCTGATGCGCATGGAGGAGAAGAAAAGGCGAAAGCAAGAGCAGAGGTTTCGTGAGGGTGACAAGCAGCCTTTACTGCTGGAGGAAAAGACAAAGGTGGTTGTCGTCCGCAATGAACTTGGCGAGATCCGCTTGCAAGGGAGCATCTTGCGCACATACTTTTTCAACATTGTCTTCAAGACCATCTTCGAGGTTGGATTCATTGTGGGCCAATATTTCCTCTATGACTTCAAACTCAAGCCTGTCTACGTCTGCAAGGAGTCCCCTTGCCCCCAGCCAGTAAACTGCTACATCTCACGGCCCACCGAGAAGACCATCTTCATCCAGTTCATGCTGGTGGTGGCCTGCATCTCACTGCTGCTGAACCTCATGGAGATATTTCACTTGTGCGTCACCAAGTGCTGGCACAGACAGAAGCACAAAACAGCTCAGCCTGAAGTCAACCCCGTATCTAAATCCCAAGAAAAAGTTGACGTACCATTTCTGCCTAGTTATAAGGAATACCCTGAGTATCAGTCTGTGCCGCAGTTGCGTAAATCCGGTACTAGCGGTTCCCCTGTGACCGAGGCAGGATCTATGTCTCATTCGTATAGCAGCAAAATAGCAAACCAGCAAAACAGGGACAATTTAGCTATGGAGTGGGATCGCAATCATGAGGGAAATAACTTAATAAGTAATTCAAGGTCAGGGTCAGATTTGACAATAGAGAATCAGCAAACATCCGGCCAATCCAACAAGCAAAGCAGCAATAAGACCAAACAAGACCTGAAGATCTGACATTTTGTCATGTGTAGTTATCTGAAAGCTACAACCAGTTTCTTTGAGCATAAGAATGTCAGTTAGTGCCGGAGACTGCGCTGATATTGTTTTGAGATTGTTTTTCAGACCCTTCATAAATAATGTGTTGTTTTATCTCCAACGGTAATTAACGTGCTACCCAACCCACCCGTGAATCATAACATGCTGCGTATGCCTTGTTCTGCTCGACTCCTGGTTTTGAACACCATTCAATCAATGCTATTAATACATATTGTAATAATCTGGTATTTAACAAACTCAACAACATTAAAACATATTTTTCTCAAATATTTTAGGTGTTTATATGCCATGCCGATGTAGAAGAAGCAGACACATCTATCCTGTGTGTGTGTGTGTGTGTGTGTGTGTGTGTGTGGTCCAGGTATACCTTACCTTGTAGGGACCAAATGCCCCCACAATGTGATGAATACCTGCTTTTTTCCTCATATAGGAAGACTCTATTTTCTAAAAATCCGTGACTGCAATGAAAAAATCAAAAATGCGAGAACGCTTGTATTTTGCTTGGTTACTTATGGTTATGGTTTGGGCTGGGTAGGGGTTAAGGTCGTCACAGTTAGCATTAGCATTTTTCCCATAGAAATGAATGAGCGGGACCCAAAAAGATATGATTACACGACTCTATGTGTGTGTGTGTGTGTGTGTGTGTGTGACAAAATGAAGCACTTAGCTGCTTGGTCGCTAACCGCCTGCCCTTTCTGCATTGTGATCTATTGTCTGTTAGCAAATCATGGCCAAATACATTAGAGAGACCATTTCCCTTTAACAGGAGATGCACCACAACTTCAAGAAAGAGTAAGATTTATTTATGAAGAACATACAATTTACCCATATATTTATTATATTTATTTGGACATTGTTTTATACTTCGGGAGAGTTTGAAGTCCTGAAGACACTGTTCATTTATACTGTGCTGAAGAACACAGAGACGTAAAACTCTGAAGGGCAGAAATGTGGCTGCCCGTCTGCGTTCAGCTGCATCCTGCGGGGAAGCCGTTGGCTGCGCTGAGCTGGGAAAGGTTTCCTTATGACAGGAAACTTGTGTCACAGTGGACTAACTGACTGTGTGCAGTCACGTCATTCAATAAAAATATCCCAGGTTAGGGCGGACCAGAGTAATAGAAGGTGTCCTTTGCCATGTCATAAAACCAAGGATTTATGGGAACTTGTACTTAGAATCTGGAAAGGGATATTCAACTCAACATAAACTGCAGCAAATGAATGATCCTGCTCATATTGCCAGTCACAACTGTCAGCAAACAGCTCATATATCATATCATATCATATCATATCATATCATATCATATCATATCAACTTTTTTCATGCAGATTTGCATTCATTTCTTGTCAAGATCTTGTATTGATGATAGGTAAGTTGAGCCACTCCGTAAAATCTTCTTCAGCACATCTCAAAGACTTTCAGGTCAAGACTCTTTGGTGGCCAATTCATGTGTGAAAATGATTCCTCATGCTCCCTGAACCACTCTTTGACTATTTGAGCCTGATGAATCTTGGCAGTATAGTCCCGGAATATGCCCATGCCAACAGGGAAGAAAAAATCTGTGGGATAGCCTGGCCATTTAGTAGATTCAGGTACTCAGCTGATTTCACTTTATTGCTGCATAACTTCGCTGAGCTGTAATAATGATCCAATCATTGGCTTTTAAGTACTTGTGGATTTAAATTCAAATAGGGACTTTTTTTGGCCACACAGTCTATCATATGACAAATTGCATTATGACTACCAGGTCACCAGCAGAACAGTGGTGTCGTTGCCACAGTTGGGTTACCTTTACAGATCACTACATTACATATCCTGTGGTGTGATACAGCTTAATCCATTCTCACAGACCTAGGCACCAAGCCCCTTCCCTTTCCTGGAAATGGGGTTGCATTAGGTCAGGTTATGGGGAACATCGTCACATCGCCCGCATGGAGAATCACCATTTGAAAAAGTTCATGAAATGTGTGAGAGGAGTTATACTATTTTCTCATTGTTCTACGGTTAGGTCTCTTCTTCCTGCTTCCTGTTTCCCATATCTGGGCCTGGAGTTTCAAGGTTTTATGTTTAAATTTGGCTCCCGTACAAGAGAGGGTGTGAAAAACGGTAACTTGTGAGGTAGTGATAACTGCTACAAGTGAATTGTTTTGAACATTCCCATGCGTTGTTTCCAATGGAAGCCACTTTGCAATTACGGGAATTATTTACGTTTTACTTGTCATGATGCCATACTGACTTCGTCAAACCGTCGTTATTGTTTCTTTAATAACAAAATCAAAAATCCTTGATGAACGGATCATAAAATGAAAAGCGCCATGTTGTCAGTATCATCTGTATATTATGTTCTCAGTTTCGGAGCCCATGCAGTGATTTCCACTGTAGAATCATGCAAGCATTTAATGCAGCGTCACCTGCAACTTTAATGATATGATGTACCGTGGATGACGAAATTCTCAAATTCTTTGCATTGTTCTGTTGAGGAACAATATTCTTAAATTGTCGCACTATTGCTGCCAATTAACCTAGTTAGCTGTGAGATATTCAACCAGGTGTTTTGTTTTATCAGTACACGACTTTTCCAGTCTTTTGTTACCCTGATCCGTGTTGCTGGCATCAAATTCAAAATGAAACATGTATCTGTCATAAAACAGTAACATTTCTCAGTTTCAACACTGGATATGTTATCTTTGTTCTGTTTCCAATTAAATATGAGTTTATATGATTTGTAAATCACTGCATTCTGCTTTTACTTATTTTAAACAGCATCCCAACTTTTTGGGAAACAGGGTTGTAATATATAATATTATTTTATATTCTTTGGCAATAAATGTACCATTATTATCATACTGTGTAAGAAGTGGCCCATGGCATTGGTGTCAGCGTCTTTCTGATTTCTAATGAGTATTCTTTTCTCTGTGCAGTGAGCTACATTTCAGAAACCACATGAAAAAAATACAAGCATGGCATGAAGGTTAAGAAGGGTTTGTAAGAGAGGCACAGTACACCAGACCCATCGATATATTAACTCGTAAAGAACAAACAGCTACATCTCTAACTGTAGGATACAACATATAAAACAAACTGGAAGTTAGATTTGAGTTTTGGGGAGTGGAGTATTACTACAATGAAATTAAATGAACAAAGAAATTAGATTTAAAATGCCTCATTTTCCCCTGGAATAATATAAATATCATTTTAAAATACTGACATACTATTGAAATCTATCACTACAATTAGTGGTAAATAGAAAAAAAAACGTGCAATGGGGTTAACATTTGCTAATCGCACAGGTTTATTACTTATTTTACCATTAGCTGAGGCTTTTTGTTTTGTTGTTGAACAAACAGGAGCAGATGTGTAGGTGGGACGTGGTCAGTGTTCTGGAAGAAATCCTGCTATATGCAGATATCCTGTTTTCGCCACTTTAGCTAGCAGCAGGTCGTATGGCTGCAGTGGCGTCTTTATCTCCTCTTGTCAGTGTGTGTTTGGGCGATTCCTGTTACTCAGAGCCGCGGTATCATGTTACCTGCCAGTGAAAGGGGTGAAGCTGGTACGGATATGCAACAAGCCCGCTCGATCGGTGGAAAGAAAAGCTGGGTGCTGACATCGGTACTTCAAAGAGGTACCCGGCAATCATTGCCAGGTAACGCTAAATTGGATATTATAAAACTGTACTCGATTCAGTCGTCTTAAAAACAATCCACCAAGAAGAAAATCGCCGTCGTACTGACAAATAGCACATAACTCAAGCTAAACAAGCTAAAATCCATCAGATAGTGTATCCGCTGTTTTACAAAGAAAGCACAAGATTTGTTCTTTCCTCTGTTATATGAATATCATCAGGAGGAGAAAAATATAGAAAGTATATTACAGTATGCTGCCCTCTGCTGGCTCCCAGTGGATAACACAGTACTAGGTTCTTCAGTAGTGATAAAAAAAAAAAAAAATCCGTGTATCTGTCTGTGTATGCGTTATGTATTGCAAAATGTCCCCATAATGTGATAAAAACCTGTTATTTCGACACTTTGGGCAACATTTTTTTCGGTCCTCAATAGGAGAAACTCAATTTTATAAGAATCTGTGACTGCATTGTATTTTGTTTGGTTACAT
Organism: Mormyrus proboscirostris; assembly: GCA_026779585.1. Classification (NCBI taxonomy): domain Eukaryota; kingdom Metazoa; phylum Chordata; class Actinopteri; order Osteoglossiformes; family Mormyridae; genus Mormyrus; species Mormyrus proboscirostris. Next base: position 1,541,792 of record JAODKF010000002.1, read on the forward strand.
AAGGTTAAGGATTGGGCTGGGTAGGAGTTAAGGTTGGCATTGCTGGGATTAGGGTTTTTTCTATAGAAACTAATGGACGGTCCCCACAAAGATATGAGTATCAAGGTGTGTGTGTGTGTATTTGACTGAGGGTGAATCACAAGAATGACGGCAGGCTGTCGTTACTCAGCGACAGGTCATCAGCTAGCAAACCAATAAACACAATCTGAAGACGATTTTACCGAGCTGGACATCAACACCAGACCGCTGAGCGCAGAGCCCATCTGCAAGGAGCACAGGCAGAGGATGTCAGAGCGAAGTGCAACAGCCTGACCATCTCCACGCTGTCGAAAACTTATCGAGTGCTCATATTAATGGTGTAATGGTGGAAAACACTTTTTAATAAATACATTCCCAATGAGGTCACTGCATTCAACTGACTGGCTGCTATCCCATGGAAAAATATTATATATATATGGCTCCCGATAGGAGCAGCACATCGGTTAGTGCTGATGCCTCACACCCCAGGGGCCGAGGTTCACGGCTGTGTGTGTCATCACGGGGTTCCCTTGGGGACATGGGATTCCCCCGCACAATCCAAAAGACACAGGGAGGTTAGCCGGGGTCACCATGGTTACAGACGATGGATGAGGGACCCCTGATTCCTGAATCCAAACATGTGACTTCATGAAGAAATAAGCGGCACCCCCTCTTTTAAATAAAATATTTATTAAAAAATATTAAAATATTTAAACAATTAAAATTTTACTGTCACAAAAGTAATATCCAAACAGCTTCAGAACGTAAACTCTTTATTTTCTCAGCATATTTTAAAACAATATGTTAAAGCTTATTCTGACAGTACCTGTACAGTGAGAAACAAGCCAAACATCACCGTCCATTAAAACTGTGCGACAGCAACAGACCCTGCAGCTCCCCCAATAAGACACTTCAATCATTTTGTTACAAAATACATTTTACTTTAAATCATAGAACATTTACAAATGCATTTCATTTTATATGACATCATATAAGATAAATCACTTCTAAATATATATTTTTTTACATCATATAAAACAATATCTACAATTTGCTTTCAAATTTGTTTTGCAACAGTTATGCAGAAACACTGTTGTTGCGTACCACACAATTTAATATAATCATACTTTGCAATAGTATGTCACTGAAATTTCTCCTCCGTAATGACAATCCCATAGGACAAAATGGAGGTTAGGGAAAATCGGGTAACCACTGACTTGGTAAAGTCCAAAAGCGAGGACCTCTAAGGTGTCAAATCCACAAGGGCTGATTCCCATGTTCCATGTGTGGTTCCCATGTTTTCACTTCTCTCTGATTTAGCACAGAGTCTTCCAATAAAAAGCACCCATCACAAATATCCTATGGGCAGGAATGGTGAATATAGTCAGAACTAATATCTCGGGTCAAATGTGCCTCCATTCACAATGGGATTTGGCTGTGTGACATGTGTGATCACGTATTCAGGACAGTTTACTATAAGACCATAAAGGGAAACACTGGATAATGCAGACCCTCGAAGGCAAATCCAAGGGGAGGGAAATACTGTAAAACACACAGTAAGCATCACAAATCATAAATGAATGCAAAATGCATATTAGAAAAATGGGAACTGTGTAAGGAAAACTTACAATGAGGACCGGTAACTTCTGTAGATACTGACAAGCAAATGGACTTAATAAGTAACTACAAACTACTGTATGTTAGTTGTGTTATTTGCCATTGGGGAAATTGGTTGAAGTTCCAAGAAAGTTTTTTACCCTTCAGTACTACGTAGACTACAGGATACACTGGATGAGTGGATTGAAGATGGATGGATGGATGGATGAATGAACTGCTATGCTCACATTCCATGGTATGTCATGTAATGAACCTACTCTGTTCCATTACAGAGGGCATTATTACACAGACACTATCAGCACTTAAACTTACTGTAGAAGAAAGTGACCCTTGTACGTGACTGAATGAAAGCTTCATGCTTCTCTGTATAAAATATTTTATTTTCATTTTAAATAAACATATTAAAGACTGTCAAATATCCATCCATTTGTATGAATACATCTGGAAAAACGACATGTAAAAATGAAACTTGGTCACACTAATTTCTGTAGCGGGTTTGGGACGGATAACAAGCGCATAACCAACCTTTATTTCCCCAAAACAAAGGAGCTTTAAATTTTTAAATCTTTAGAAAACCGTGCTTTTTAATTAGATTTGGCACTGCGATTTTTTCCCATCTGTTCAAGGATTAAGCTGAGCAGCACTGATTTGTGGGACACTGTGTAATCACTGAGGAGCAACTTGCCAAAATGATTTGTAGATGAGATTTTATCAGTGTGTGATAAACAATCTCTCTAGAACATTTACAGGATCACTGTACTATTCACAATATACATCATTGGCACATCACAAGATAATTTTGGTAATTTTGAAAAACTGGCTACCTGGCCTATTCAGTATAACAATAAGCCACAGCCATCAGAATCCCAGAAGGAAAGGGAGTCAAAAACCTCAGGAGGTTACTACAGATTATCCAAGAGCAGAACCTGCACTGACTGTGAAGGCAGACAGTGACACCCAGAAATACATGCGATGGCACCGTATTCTACATCAATATTTTAGGTGGCAAACAATTGCGCTATAAGTAGACTGGTTGGCTTGCTTGACAACCAACATATTTTTCATAGTTATCTTCTTTTTCCATCTGTAAAGTGTTTGCTTTCTTTATTTTTGATATTATGATCCCATCAATGCTATACTGATCTCTCGTCGTAGATATGAAAGTAAGGTTAGCCATTGTTTATGGATAGAGTAGATACATGTGACATCATTTTTACTGATATACGAAGGAAACTAACAACATTAATAGCAACTAATGAACAACATTCTTAGCAACACGGGGCTCAGTACCCATCACTGTCATCTTGCACCTCCGGGTTTGGGGGTTCAAATCCCTGTCGTCTACAGTCTGAAGGTTCACCCCAGAACCACGTAGGTTTCCTCCAGCAGTCCAAAAGACGTGCAGCTAGTTAAACTGGTGTCTCTGAATTGCCTGCGGAGTGCATGGGTATGTTCCCTGCTGTGGACTGGAAGCCCATCCAGGGTTTACCCGGTTGTATGGACCATGCTGCCAGGGACAGGCTTCAGGATAAACAGACAGAAGGTGAATGGCTATTCCTGACAATATGTGTATGTGTGTATATATCCCTGATGAAATCCCCCCCCCTACCCACCCAGCCCCCTAAAGTGGTGCAAAAATACAACACACAAAAAATAAGTTAAAAAAAATTAAATAAATAGATGTGCTTTGCAGTTTCTAAATGGTAAACACTGGGTACCATTATAAAGGATCTGGATGAAATATACATGTATTTATATGGTAGGGGGAACAGGTGGCGAATAGCACATGAGTCACCGGGAAACTGCAGCGATGTCACAAGTCACTCGCCTAAAACGTGCCATGTGGGCGTTTTGGCCAAGTGGGGAATGTGACAGATTGCAGTTACCCTGGGATGGTCTAGGGTTACCGTTGAGAATTTCAAAATGCCTTTACTATCAAGACACCCTTATATATGTTATACATCATATCTTATATAACATAATATCACTGCTGTCCGACGCAAACCGTACGTCGACTTTCTGACGATTGTTATTTTTTATTAAAGATGGAATAAGTCCGTTCTCCTCTGTTTACTGATAGCGTTCGACAATTAATTGACCAAGGGATGTTTTATTTAGTCACCAGTATAACTAGTAGTTACTTGTACTTGTGGACACTTCACAATTGTCATTAATATGGATTACTTTACAATTTTAATTTAACGCTGGTAGCAACATAGCTAGCTAACTAGCATCATTGTTAATTGTGAAAACAAAATGAGATTAGTTTGAGTTTTCTTGATACTGACATATTTATTTCACTGATAATCCACTCAAGTCCATTTAAAACATTAACCTTACGTCGGCATCTGTGTAAAGGTTTCTATTTGTGTGGCTGAGAGTGTCTCATTACAGTACGTTGTTTCGATTTATTTAGATTTATTTTGTACAGCATTCTCTGAGATTTTTGAAGTTGCATGTTTCCCCATCGAACAGCAATAATATAATATAATATAATATAATAT